>CM068588.1:43200687-43735687 GCA_035048485.1 Pteria penguin | reverse complement strand
ACAAGGAATCTGTATATGAAGTTCCAAACCTTTTGATACAAAAGATACAGCCACATTTTAAGTTTTGAAAACTAGATCGAGATCCAAGATCAAGGTCACTAGTTAAAAAATCATAGTCCCAAATAAAAGGTCTCATCACAAGGAATCTATATGTGGAGTTTCAAAGCCTTGCACCTTTTAGTACAAACGATGTAGTCAATGTTTTGCCATAAGAAATAAAAATTCAAGACATTTCTATTTAAGAAAATAAGAGATCTGTAAATTCAATGGATATATCTCACTATCAAAAGTTTTAAATAGAAATCCATTTATTGTTAACAAGGTAACTAGCTGGATTTACTTATATCTGAACAGAAAATCCGGAATTTCACATTGGGAGAAAATGCAGTATATAGTAGTCCCCCCCCCCCGGAGGGGGGGGGGGTGACTATAAGAGGGGGGATGGCTATATAGCCAAATTTCCCCCGGGAGAAAAACTACTATATAGCCATTTTTTCGGGGTGAAAAACTGCCATATAGCCATTTTTCCGGGGGGATGGCTAGGAGGAAAAACTACTATATAACACCGACACTAGCCGGCCCGGCCCATCTATTGCTATAAGTTTGGGAAAGTTGCATGCGTTTCTGCGGTAAAGTAAAGCCACACCCCAGGATTTTATATCAATGATAAAATTAGGATTATATTCAGTGCGGAGAGAGCATGTGTCACCTCGCTGACCCTGTTTGATAGATTTATGTAAGCGTAGTATCTTCGAGACTTTCGCTGATCTACGTTACAGCAGAGGAATATTTTAAAGATTTGTTGAAATATTTTTCTCGGGGGGGGGGGGCCGTTGTGTTACTTTACAAGTTTAGAATATATGACGTGCTTTCTTCATAAGCAAAATGATCATTCGGTTGTGTAAATGTCCTTTGATTAAGCATAGCGTGATGAAAGTCCTAAATATGTATTAATTTGTACAACAATGTGACTGATAATTAGCTGACATATAAAGATCATGATGATCAATCACAGACGTATAAATCTACAATATCACTACCGTTGATATTTCAGCAAATGGTGTATATTTGGGATCATTTAGACCCTTTCAGTACTTAAAGCAATAGTGAGTTTATAGTCTTACGGTTAAGCCTGCATATGATATGGAAATGTACGTTTAAAATTACTAGCCATATCATTGTAATCGACCGCCGATTGCATATTTTATAGTAAATTCGCTTTGAGAGCGCATGTGCATATTCCAATCCTGGCATGTTGGGTGATAATTTAGTTCTAAGAAACAATATTAGCACATAATTCTCTTTTAAATATTGAGATTTCTGGAAATAAATCATACGAAAATGTTCACAATTAAAAAAAAAGATTTGCTCTCTACAAAAACTACTTATTTCCGAATATTAACGATAACACCCGAGAGACTTTCCTAAACAAGAAAAAAGGCGCGACAACTTTCCTTCTAAGGGAAAAATGAGGCGTGGCTTTAGAGATTTTAGCGGGAAAATTCATAACTGAATTCGTCACCATTTACGTGAAATAATCGTGGAGTGACGTGAAACAATAATTAATCAATCAGTCTACTATCTATTTTAACAACAAAATTTGGCATAACCAATCTATAAGCAACTGGCTGTTTGCTCGGGTAACCAACCCTTTACTGGTTAATTATAAACTTTTGGTAGTGGGTAGTGGTGTAGCCGTGCTGGTTGGTAATCTTTTTATTCTCAGGTTTTGATTCATAAACAATAAATAAGGTTTATCGTCTTGCCAAAAGAAAGAATTGTAGAATATAATTGGTTATGTTGGTACGTCCTTCTTAGTGTAGCATTCTGTATTCTGGAAGTTTAGTAGGACTTTCATCACGCTATGATTAACCAAAGGTCACTTACACAACCAAATAATAATTTTGCTTATGAGAAAAGCGCGTCAAATATTCTAAAATTGTAAGGTAACACCTCCCCCCTCCCGAAAATATTCCAATAAATTTTTAAAATACTCCTCTGCTGTAACGTAAATCAGCGAAAGTCTCGAAGATAAATCTATCAAACTGGGTCAGCGAGGTGACACATGCTCTCTCCGCAGTGAATATGATCCTAATTTTATCATTGGTGTAAAATACGGGGTGTGTGGCTTTACTGTACTGCAGAAACGCATGCAACTTTCCTATAACTTATAACAATAGATTATATTCTACAATTCTTTCTTTTGGCAAGACGATAAACCTTAATTATTGTTTATGAATTAAAACGTGAGAATAAAAAGATTGCCAACCAGCACTGCTACACCGCTACCAAACGTTTAACCAGTAAAGGGTTGGTTAACCCCAGCAAACAGCCAGTTGCTTATAGATTGGTTATGTTTATAAATAGTAGATTGATTGAATAATTATTGTTTCACGTCACTCCACGATTATTTCACGTATATGGTGACGGCATCTTTTGTATGCATCGCATACAAATATAGACCTTTGTGGCGGACCCTCCCGAAAAAGAGGGGGATCTTTTACCTGTCACGCCTACAGTGACAAAGGACCTCGGTTTCTACGGTCTCATGTGAAAGACAAGACACCGATGTGCCCACGTCGGGAGTCGAACCCGGGCCCTTTCGATCAACTCATCCACTGAGTCCATCGTTTTAAAACAAATAGTAAATGATATGGCTAGTAATTTTATAAGTACATTTCCGTATCATATGCAGGCTAATTCGTAAGACTATAAACTCGCTATTGCTTTAAGTACTGAATGGGTCGAAATAATCCCAAATATATACCGTTTGCTGAAATATCAACGGTAGTGATATTGTAGATTTATAAGTCTGTGGACGATCATCATGGTCTTTATATGTCTGCTAATTAACAATCACATGGCTGTACAATACATATTTTAAAACGTTATTCTGTTTTAAAAATTCTTTGCAATTTTACCAAACATCCCGTTCCGGTCCACACGTTGGTGCTGGCACCAAATTGTTTCTTGTGTGTTTTATATGTACGCTGATAGCGGTTCCAGTTTGGCTAATTGACCTGACAATAGTAAATATAACGTACATATGTAACGCCCTCTCTGATCTCCATACATTGATAGGGTTTGTTACATTTCTTTGTTTATATTTTGGTAGGACTTGTGTGGTGCACAGCTTAGTCTGGTTTCCGAGTCCTTCAGATGTGCACAGTTTAATAATTTTTATACAACTTTATATCGTCTCACGGAACACCCAAAGCACATAAAATGAGACAGAAAATGATAAAACTTGCATCAGACAAACACGATCGGACAAACGGAATCGATCCCATGTCGCTAGAAATCCTGTGTGACACCACTGTAACACACACCAAGTCAAAAAATCAAAAAGGGTTTGGTCAGTGTTGCTTCACCTTCCTCTGAATAATTCCTATCTCTCTAGGTATAATAGGTATTCATTTGGCTTGTCTTGCAGTCGAGCTAAGTACCATTCCCGAACTGTAAAACTAAGTTCAATTGGTGCGAATGAAATCGACGTAAACCCTGAACCCCCCCCCCCCCCCCCCCCAGTATTGACTGATTATTTATACGTCACTCCACGATTATTTCCTGTATATAGCAACGTTATCTGTCTTGCATTGCACAGAAATTTATACTATAGTAATTGACCCACTGAAAGCAATATTGTATTGTATTGTATGACATGCACCCACCCCGAAGCAGTGAGGGATCTTTGCGTGCCACGCCTACCTTGACACGGGACCTCGATTTTTACTATCTCATTTGAAAATCAGGACACCGGTGTGCTCAAGGCAGAGATCGAACCCTGTACTTTTCTCTCTGCATCTGATTCACTCAGCTACACAAGCTCTAGTTATAATAATAATGCTTTTCATATAATTTATTAATTTCAAATGGGCTGCCATGATGATGCGTCATATCGCGAAATACAGAAATTGCGGACTGAGATTTCTGCAAATTTTTAACAAGTGTACAAAATTCCCCTACACTTTGAAAATTTGCAAAGGGCAAATATTGCACCCACTCACACTTCCCAGATTGCAATGACGGCTATAACAGAATGCAGCTTCGAGGTTCTTCCTCATCCCCCAAATTTTCCAGATTTAGCTCCATCTGACTTCTGTTCCCAAACCTAAAATCTTACATTATGTGGTAAGAATTGTGGAAGTAATGGGAGTGTCTTGGACGCTGTTTATGAGTACTTACGGGAACAGAATAAAGCATTTTATGTTTTAAATGGGTTCAGAAATTGGTACAAATTTGGTGCTTTGAGATGAAAGGAAATATTGAGAAATAATGACAGTTCTTTCAATCTTGGGTATTTCTAAGAACATAGGGCCGAAAACGTTTTGGTCATATACTTCGTAAGGAGTGGGTGTGAACAAACTAAACTGAAGTTAAGGATGTTGGCTACTTTCTTATTTGAATTTACTGCGCAACGCGAACTGCCGTAGAGGGATCTGTTAGTCGTAAATTAAAGACAATAGAATATGGAACATATTTCAATGTCTGAAGAAAAAAAAAATCCCGATATCATATTTATGAACACATTTATTTTTAATTTAAATCAATTATTTTAATTCGATAAAATAGAGCTGCTTGCTAATAGCGATTGAGATTGTACGATTTTATAGCAAGTTGCAGAGCCTCACAGATAAGTAAGATGAGCAAAAATAGGCTTACTTTGGCCTCTTCTTTTTTAATATATTAAATTAAAAGGACTACTTGCTGTTACATTAAAGTATGGAACATTTTGTTTGATTTAATGATGCTCTATTTCTTTGGTTAATACATTTGCAAAAATTGAAAAGCGATTTTGAGGAAATCAGAGGAAATTTGAAATATTGTTTATTTTTTACCTGGTTAAGGAATCATAGTTTTTTTTTTTAATCAATTATATTTTACCTTTGCACTATATGTATGTAAAATATTTCAAATTTGACATTACAGTTATATTGTGAATTTTAAATTTTTTTTTCAAGAGCCATTACTAAAATATTTCAAATTTTCCTGAACGGGTTGGGTAAAAAACAACTTGTTATCCGATGTAGAAAGCAGATAATTTCTATGAGTACCCTCTTTATCTTTTACAACAGACATAATACTTCATCACCGTAAATATTTATGATTGGTTTTGGATTGCTTCAGCATGTTTTATTATCATCTTATACATGGCCGCCATGCCAGCTTATTTTCCACAAATGACAATAGAAAATACCCCTACCTCTATAAAACATTTTTTTTTTTGCACAGTTCAGAATTCAGCATTGATATAAAAATGATTTTTATATCTTTAAACTTAATATTTGTTTTCATATAAGTTTTAGAAAATTGACATTACTTGGAATCAAAGGTGCCAACATTCTTAACGTAAACCGTACGATAAAAATAAAATTCCATTTCATTTAAGCTCACTTGAACCGAAGGTTCAAACGAGTTTTTTTTACTTATCAAAATTTGTTCATTTGTCAAAAACTTTTCACATAACTAGCTTTTCCTCTGAAACTGCTGACCGATGAGGAGATTTCATTAAAAAATGGCACCAAGCAAGTACTGAATGCCCTTTATTTCTATCGTATTTTTAAAAGATTTCCTTAGGGTGGATCCAGGGTGGAGCAAGGTGGGTGAAAAAGGGTACACTACTTTGAGAATCTTCTCCTTCAGATGGGTATAACAACGGAAAACTAAAAGCATGGAAATGTTCTGGAAGGGTGAATGTTTGTGTGAAAATTTTGCACATTATCATGCAACATTTTTGATTTCATTTAAGATTTCTTTTAATGTTTTCATTTTGCGGACTTGAGCGGAGTTTAAGCTAATGAATATAAATGAAATTCTATAAAGCATTGCACTGCAAAATTAATTTTCATATACCTTTCGTTAGATATAAAAAGGAAAGAGGAGTAATTTTATTTAACATTGAGTTTTTAGAACTGTGAGAAGAACTTCGATAAAACTTAATAGCATTGAAGCATTCAAAGGCCTCTGTTATAAAATCAGGGGCAGATCCATGGTGGGATATAGATCAAAGAGAGTATTCATTTTCCTTAAGGTGCTTGGCTGGTGACCGAACAATCCCGGATTCGAGTCGCACTCGTCCGTGTCCTGACTTTCCGAAGTCTCGTACCACAACAAACATGTTTTGTAATGATTAAATGTTTCCTTTGGGCGAGCCTAATAATTCCTCTCCTCTAAGTGAAACAAAACATATCCCCGGTATACGAATAATTTCAGTACATAATAAATGGCTGGATGTATATACACTAAAGAGACATAAATGTTAAATTGTTTTATATGAACAAAACAAAAACAAGAAAAAATAAAGTGAGAAAAGATCGAGCAAAAATACAATAAACGAAGCAGAAGCTCACCAACAGAGCGATTGGGAGTTTTCGATTACGCTCTGAATTTCCCCTTCGGTTGACTTTCTTTTTGGTTTGCTCACTTGCAATTTTTTTGCATTAACTTATTTTTAAGGAATATAGTTCAAATCACGTGCCTACTGACAAACAGTTCCATTTATAATTAAGATTGTATGATAAAAGAGACGAAACTCGGAAATGGCCCATTGAATTACGTGTTTGCTAAATCTATAAACAAGAGAGACGTATTTGGTGTCTGTGTGATAGAACATGCTTTATACCCATTCTTCGTGTAAACAGCATTCAATCTCAATAATCAACTGCCATGCGTACTTATCAATGCATTGATTTATAATATATACTGATGTTGACATCATATATACTGATGTTGACGTCATATATACTGATGTTGACTTATCATATAAACTGATGTTGACTTATCATATATACTGATGTTGACTTATCATATATGTGATAAACTCAAACTATCTTTCTGCATGAGATACAAGTGAGGTATATATTTAACACCCCTAGCATCGTCTCTTGGTGTTTCTTGCAGTTTGGTCATTCCTTTATTTCTTCATTCATATCATTCAGCTGACTAATCTGCACTTGACATAGGTATAGTACTTGTGTACTTTGTAGCATCGTCTCCTGATGCCTTTTGCAGTTTGGTCATCTTAAACCTTTATCTATAATTGTCACCTTCAAATTATTATGGTATAATATGGGTATACTACTAGTCTTGGATGCATTATACTAGATGGTAAGCACTTTCATATTGTCAGTATGCATTTCTTATTGAAATACTTCCTGTACTGTGTATTATTATTGATATGAATGTATTACTACAATACACCTTGTGATGTGAAATAATATTATCATTATTACTACTAATTAATTCAATCAATTAATTTGCAATAATCATGTCAAACACCTTAGTGTCTTTATAATTGTCTAAAGTATATGAATTTATATGCTGTTGTATATGCCCGAAAGGGCCCCTTGTTTTATAGGAATAAATAAATTGTATTGTATTGTATTGTATTGTATTGTATTGTATTGTATTGTATTGTATTGTATTGTATTGTATTGTATTGTATTGTAATGTATTGTATACTGATGTTGACTTTTCATATATACTGATGTCAATTGATTTATCACCTTCACGATACCTGTTAGAAACTTACATCGGTTCCGAAAACTCTGAATTGTAACAAAGTTAACAAAGTGATAAATTTAATTTATCGGCGCTTAACACGACATTAGGTATATTACAAGATTAAGTATGAACTATGGATGACTAGTGTCGAGGGAATGACACACCGAGAACGTTTCTGTTATGAGCCAAAGTATATTATCCTTTATTAACCCCTCCCCTCTCAACAGACTGATAGGTGTATGACTTATGAGATATACATATAAAAAAATACTAAATAAAGCTATTCAAAATAGCTGACCAGTAGAATATTATACCCTTCATTTGCACCTCTTCATGTCCCTGCTAGGTATGACAGTGGGCATTAAGTGTTTGCTTTGTCTGTCCCTTCCGTCACACATTTGATTCCCTGATGATAACTCAAGTACCTCTCTTCACTCATATTCAAACAAAAATTTGGATATATACTTATTTATCAAGAGAGGAAAAATCCTATGGTTTTTGGGATCAAAAGGTTAAAAGTCTTGGTCACAGCTGACGAAAAAAGATTGTAATTGTAAGTTTCCGGTTGATAAATCAAGTACCTTCCATCATATTCAAGTTCAGATGTATGCTTACTTATCAAAAAAGGAAGGACCCTATTGATTTTGAGGACAAAAAGTCAAAGTTCAAGGTCATAGCTAAAAGAAATTATTGCTTTCCATGTGATTTTCATTATTTTATCCTATTCCATTAGCTACTCACCAGAATTTGATCATATTTTACATATTTTTCAGGTCAAATGTTTTTAAACAGGTAATTTAAAATACATTGTATTATCAAAAAGGAAGGGAGGTTACAAACAGATACGAGGGTCAATATGTCAAAAATCAAGGTCACTACTGGTAATATTTATAGGAGTTATGGCCCCTGAATTTTATAGGAAAGCTTTGTTGCTGCTATAAAGTAAACCCACAGCGGGGGTATTTATTCTACAAACAAACTCTAGTTAAAATTTAGAAGTAATTGGTTGCTGGTTGGTCTCTGCAGCGCATCAGCTCACAAAGGAACAATTTTGTTACTCTGTAGTCTTGATGTTGAAATTTTTTAATCAGAGGACGAAAAGTTTCATACCTACCCTTTAACATGTTTGGGATGAACTTTAAGTATAAAATCAATTTACATGCGCTGCTCAAGAAATCGATAAAAACAAAAACATTTAACCCCTCATAAAATTTTTAAAAGTCCCAAAAAGTAAACAATTGCAAATAAAGAAAACAAAACTGAAAAATATATACAAGTACTGCAATATATGTTGCTTGGAGTTGTCATTTTTATGTGTGTTTATATTTGACATTGACTTTAAAATGACTTGCACCGACATGTCACTGACATGACAGACAGCTCAGTCGGTTAGAGGGTCGGATGCATGACAGCTAGGTGATTCGGTACCATAGGTCGTGGGTTCGAGTCCCAGACAGGGAACGAATATAAGTGAAAGATAGGGTGCCTTGTTAGCTGTAGTGTCTTTGTGCTTTATATGTTTGTCTAATTTGTCTTTATTTTCTACAGGTATTTCTTCGGAGATCCAAGGTCCATAGTACTCCCAGGTGTTTCACTGATTCTATTTGTGCTTTATATGTTTATTTCTCTTTCAGTTTTGTATTCTCTCAGAGGATCCGCCTGCGTTTACGTCGGGTAAATTTCTTCACTTTCCTCGGCCGTGTTGTCATGCATGCGATTAACTAATGATTGGCTATTAAAGCTCAATTTTGTGGAGCTCGGGTAGCTCAGTCGGTTAGAGGGTCGGATGCATGACAACTAGGTGATTCGGTACCATAGGTCGTGGGTTCGAGTCCCAGACAGGGAACGAATATAAGTGAAATATAGGGTGCCTTGTTAGCTGTAGTGTCTGTGACTTATATATATATATATATATATATATATATATATATATATATATATATATATATATATATATATATATCAAAGCATGTTAACCAATCCTATAAATTAACCAATCCTATAAATACTGAGAAGTACTCATGATCATTAACGTAAACATTGTCATGGGATTCTGACGTTCTCCCACGTGCCACCTTGATGTGATGGCTACTTATATATCTTTCAATACAGAACCTCATCTTACCGTTATATTCGTCTTACTTTTCCTTATCGAGGAGTCATTTAACTTCAGATCTGTCGAGCTTAACACGATTGATTTCTAATATACATAGAAACCGTTGTGAAACGTTAGACAACTAGATAAATCACTATTGTGACACCAATCAGATATCCATATTTCAGCAATCTGTGATCGTGATCTATACTGCCATCACACTGTATAAATTATGATGCAAAAATAGGACAGAAAGTTTGGAGAAGAAAAAGGAGAAAAGTGTAAACTATCAGAATGTTAATTACAATGTTCCTAGATAACTTTATTCCAAAACACATTGCTGAGATAAATGCCATACAGTAGAAATGTTTCTCTATAGGAATACCTGATAACTAAATGTAAAAACGTACTTGTATATTCACGCTATGCAAACAAGTGTACGGAAAGTGAAGACATAAACATCAGTTGATAATTGATACATGTATGTATATATATATTCCATATACATGTACTTAATACATACAGCTGAAAGTCAAATCACTTGATAATGAAATATGTTGTTAACTATTGTCAATTTTACTTTTACTGTAAATGTTTTCTCAGAAACAGCTGTACTGCAGAGTATTTACGGCGAAATTAAAATTCTCGCGGACATTGTTTGCATAGTATAATATTTGTGAAATGTTTAATATTAGAACAAGTATTCATCTAAATATCAATAAGCACAACACACGATAGTGATTTTTGTCCGTTGACCATTCTGTCTTTTAGGTGTATCAATTTGGTATCAATCGTTGGGTAATTTTTAAGGTTTTCGCTTTTCTTTTGTTAATAGTTGTATACGAGTGAAATTATCATCGGTGGTGGTCTATGGTATCGAAGTAGCAATTACCTTTCCTTAGTGTTACATGTTTATGAAATGAGAAGTATCTATAAAAAAGAATATTGTTTGAAGCTTCCATTACATTTCATTACAAAAAGATGTCCTCCATTCATTAAAAACACATAAAGAAATATAACTACATGTACCCAGACTGTTCAGCTTAAAAATCTGCCTTAATTAATTAAGGACGTTAAGTTCTTTAGTTGCGCATGCGTTAGTTATGGAGGGAGTTTAAAAATCTGGGAGGTGAAATTTTCTATAATTTTTTCATTTTTGAGAGATTTAAGTCATATAAGTGAGTGATCCAGTGTGTGATGGCCCGTGGTAAAGGAAAATTTAATAAAAGGAAAAGAAAATGCAGTAATCCACAAAGAATCGCCAGGATTAAACTTTCTAACTCTGGTGTTTCTCCTTCTGAGCAATCAAATATGGCCGCGAACGCTACGGTGTCCGACCCATCTAACGTGAGTAGCGATTCTACTAGTGTTAACATGCCTATAAATTCGAATAATGTGTCACAAAGTCCGGCAGCTATTGGTCCCGTGCTCATGCAGAGTACGCCTATTCCAGGTATGCAGCCTTTCGCTTCTGAAAACAATCCTTTGCTTATAATGCGCCCCCGTGGGTAGATCAACTTTTTGTAAAATTGAGTGAGCTGGATAACAAGGTTTCAAAAATAGACGAGGTGGACTCTAAATTAACCAATCTCACTGCATTATGTGATAATCTATCGTTGCGTGTTTCGAACGTAGAAAAATCGAATGGTGCTTTTGGAAATTCTATTGGTGATTTGAGGCGGGAGTTGAAAGATGCGACTGCTGGCTTGTGTCACAGAGGCTTAAATTCAATTTAGAATATTCTATATTCTCTTTGAATATGGTATTATCAATGAGAAATATTTCGTTTCTTTAGTACACTTGTACAATTATAATTAATTTAAGTCCTGGTTCCGCCACTGCATTATAAGTATAGTGCGCTTGGAATGTTTAAATATCCAGCGTGTTCGATTCCGTTGTATACCTTTAAATGGTATAATATGCGTTTACATGCATATATCCTGGTTAGGCTACCAACTACTGCTTTTAACATTTTTCACCTGTATGTAGATGTATGTGTGACCACTAATCACTGTCCTTGTCCAAACTTGTTTGTCCGGTTTAACGTCTTTCTATCTAAGTATTTCATTGCATGAAAGAGTTTCTATATCTGGAATGAGAGTTGAAGTTTCGAATGCCAAACCCTTCCTAACATCATTCTTGCACTCGATTTACATCGAACAAGTAATTTTCTGAAAGAAATTTGTATTCACATACAATTTCAAGACATCGCCCTAGTGGTAAGTTTAAATCTTAAATTTATAATTTATTAACTTCGCGTGTATTATTTATCGAACTTTTTGATAAATAATGATATTATTTCGGTTTGTTTTATAATTATTTAAAACCTAAATAATTCTAAAGTTATAAATTATAAATTGTACGAGAGTATGTTAGTGAGTGTGTTTTTATTGTTATTTTATAGGCTATTTTGAAATAAACGGAACCAAACTACAATAAATATTGTATATTTTGTACAAATATGAACGACCCTGTGACACTTGGAAGAGCTCTCCAGGGCTAATAGCAAGTTACAGGAGGATTTGCTGGACCTGCAGTGCGATAGTATGCGGGATAATCTACTATTTTTGGGCTGGGGGAACCGGCGAGTGGGCGGGAAGATTGCATGGCACTCATTGACGAATTTTGTGGCGATAAACTTGGAAAGCCGTCCGTAATGCAGTTTATCGACCGTGCTCATAGACTTGGTCAACCTGTACCTAATAAGATCCGCCCCATCGTTGTGAAATTTAACGATTTCAAAGTCCGCGAAGAGATTCGTTTGAGCAGTTCTCAGCTCAGAAACACTCGGTTTGGGATTCAGGAGCAGTTCCCGAAAGTCATTGCTGATCGCCGAAAAGCTCTCGCTCCAGTGATCAACGAGGCCAAATCCCAAGGTAAGCGAGTAGCTCTTGTCAAAGACACGCTTTACATCAATGGTCGTCGTTACGTCCCTTCCATCGACAGTGTCACTCCACAGGCATAGGACAGACAGGAGAATGACATTGCTCTAGAAACATCTATGGGTCATCTCAAATTCATCTCATGGAACATCAATGGTGGCCTGAAATCGAAAATAAAAGATGAAAATTTCAAAAAATATATTCTTGACAACGATGTTATAATTTTAACCGAATGCTGGATTGATAAGAATTTCTCTTATGATATTCCGAATTTCTGTGTGCATATGTTTCCGCGATCAAAATCTTCTTCTTTTCAAGGTGGTGGCATCGTTATTCTTATCCGCTCCTGTATGAGTAAGTTTGTCTCAATTGTGCTCAACCACGCCGACACTATCATCTGGATCAAAATTGATCGTTCAGTTACACAAAATTCCCTTGATCTGTATATTGCAGGTGTGTATATACCCCCAAGTAACTCATCTTATTTTCGGCAGTATGAATGCGACTTATTTTTTGACCTGGAAAATCAAATACAGCTTTATTCTTCAATTGGAAAAGTTATGCTCACTGGCGATTTGAATGCCCGAACCAGTGATCGTCCCGATTTCATCATCAATGATAATCTACATGGAGACCTAACTGGCCATCTAGCAAGCTTATTTACGTACTCATCGGATCTTAATAAATCGTATAAATCCCGACAAAATGTTAAATGATTATGGTTATAAATTACTTCGTCTGTGTCAAAGCAGTGGTATTCGCACATTGAATGGCCGACATCCTAAAAGTAAGTCCGGAGAATATACATTCGCTGGTAGCCGTGGTCGAAGTGTAGTAGATTATATAATAACATGTCCAGATATTTTTCCTCTCGTTGCTGAATTCGAAGTGGACGAATTCAATACTTATTCCGATCACGCACCTCCTCTTTTTGATTTAAAATGCAAGCAATTGTTACCATCAGTTTCCGATAATGAATACATAGGAGATTATAACAACATCCAAAAGTTCCGATGGAACCCCGAAGCAGCTCCACAAACCCGATGTATTAACAATATATCGAATTGTGAAACACACAGCACCTTGGGATCATTAATCGACGGGTTTTCAACAGCACTGACGGATATTATTTCCCCTTTCTTCGAGACAACTAATTCGCCCCTTAAACATAATCGGTCAAGCGAGCCTACGACAGGAACAAATGTGAAGCGCCGTGGTCATTCATGCATAAATCAGGTCAATAGGCCATGGTTTACAGAAGAACTTGTACAAAAGCGTAAGGCTTACCTGAGTGCTTTACGTAGCTTCAACTTGGACAGGTCTGCAAGAAATCATGAAATTCTTCAGGCTCAAAAAAGTACATGTAAAAAACTGGAGTTGCGTTTGAAGCGTAGATTCCAACGGACGGAAGGAGATATGTTGGAAAGTATTCGTAAATCCAATCCCAAAGCTTTCTTCAAGCGTTTCGCCAAACGTCCTCCTGCTCCGTGTGGTAAATCGCAGCTTTCCGATTTCTATGATCATTTTAAAAATCTTACGGACGTGGATAAAAATGATGTCAACATCGATCGCGATAAGGAAGAAACTGTTTTTGAAGAATTAGATCAACCAATTTGCGATGTTGAGATAGTTAATTGTATTAGGAAGTTAAAAAAGGGGAAAGCCCACTCTATAGATCTTGTGCTTAACGAAATGTTAATTGTGAATTTAAAGATATATTACTTCCTATGTTATCTGTAATTTTCAATAAGATTTTGTCAACTGGCATTTTCCCGACCTCTTGGTCTACAGCAGTTATCATCCCTGTTTTTAAAAAGGGTGATAGATCTGACCCAAATAATTACAGAGGTATAAGTCTCATTAGTTGTTTGTGTAAACTTTTCACTTCTATCCTAAATGATAGACTTTTAAACTGGTCAGATGATAATGACATTATTACAGATGCGCAGTTTGGCTTTAGGCCAAAAATGGGAACTTCTGAGGCTATTTTTGTTTTGCATTCCATAATTCAAAAAACTCTTTCTCGTAAACATAAACTGTATTGCTGCTTTGTTGACTATAAAAAAGCTTTCGATTCGATAGACAGAGGACTATTGTGGTATAAGATAAGTAAACTTGGCATCAGGGGGAAATTGTTAAATGTTATTAAAAGCTTATATAGTAATGTACGTTCATGTGTAAATATAGAAGGACTTAGGTCCCAATTTTTCAAAAACTCTCTCGGTTTGTTACAAGGAGAGGTATTATCTCCCATTCTCTTTTCGCTCTATGTCAATGACTTTGAAATGGAGTTTTTAAAGGATGGATGTATACCAATTGAGATGCAAGACCTCAATTTGTTTATTTTAATGTATGCAGATGACATGGTCCTTTTATCTGAGTCTGTGGATGGTTTACAAAATATGCTTGATACTTTACATAGATATACTATTGATTGGAATTTACAGGTTAATGTGGCAAAAACGAAAATTGTTATTTTTAGAAATGGGGGCATTGTCAGAGAAAACGAATTTTGGCTATATGATAGGGTAAAGATAGAAGTTATGGACCAATTTTGCTATATTGGAATTCTTTTAAATTATAATGGAAAATTTTTAATCACACAGAAACAGCTTGCATCTCAAGGTCGAAAAGCAATGTTTGCAATGAGATCTAATGTGTCTGATCTAGTTTTAAATCACTGTACATTATTTTCGTTATTTGACACTTATGTATCTAGAGTTTTATCTTATGCATGTGAAATGTGGGGTGCACATTCTGGACCTGATATCAAGAAAGTTCATCTAGAATTTTGTAAAAACATTCTTGGTGTTAAAAGAAATACAAATAATGTTCTTGTCTATGCTGAAACTGGTAGATTACCACTGAAAATAGTTAAAAAAAATAAGGATTTTTAAGTTTTGGTTTAAATTATTGAACTCCACAAATTGTATTATTAGAGAGCTCTACCGGTCTCTCTTACAGCAATGTGAAGATCACTCTTTTCGTGGTTCTAATTGGCTTACATTTATGAAAAATGAATTGTCTCGCTTTGGGATTAGCCTATATCTGGGAACAACCTGATTTCTTGAATCTAGATGTGCATTTCTCTATTATAAAACAACGTATTGTAGATAATTGTGTACAGGGTTTGTTATCTGAAATTAATTCATCTCAGAAATGTATTATATATCGTCACCTTATAGATCATGTAACTCTACAATTTTACCTTTGTAAACCCATTCCTATCTCTGTCAAAAGATATATTACCAAGCTTCGCCTTTCAGCTCATAATTTACATATTGAATCTGGTAGAGTATCCAATATACCTAGAAATGAAAGGTTTTGTTTTATGTGTAGATCTACTCTAGAGGATGAGTTTCACTTTTTATTAACTTGCCCGGCATATGATACTCTCCGTAAAAAATTTTTAAAACAATATTACTGGGTTCGACCCTCAACATTCAAAATGATACAGCTTTTGAGCAGTAATAACGTTCGGGAATTATGCAACTGGTTCAATCCTGATTGTCCAACATTTTAAAAATCCTAAATCCTGATTGTCCAACATGAATTTCAGGTTACCTGTATGACTAAATAAACACACCTGTAATCACCAAATAAACATACTAATTAAGGTAATATTTTAGGTCTTCTTTACCAATATTGAATAAAACAGTATCCACAGAAAAAGTTTTCATCTTTTTTCTTTTAGCATATAATATACTTTCATATTTTAGTTAAAAATGAAAAATGCAATTTATCTAATTAACTTATAATTTTTATTTTAATGAAGTAATGTGATAATTAAGACATTACCTTTTTATTAATTATAAGTATTAAACTTATTTGTTAATCGGAATGGGCAAATTAAATTATTCACATTGAAGATAGATGAAGATAATAATGAAATGATGAAGATAATTAATTATAAAATGATGAAGATAATTATTAAATGATGTTAAATTATAATTAAGATACTTATAGGTGTAAATTATCAGCCTTCAAGCTGGAAATTAAATGCAATTTACAGGCAATTGCTGACCAAGCTGCATCTTTTTAATTAGTAATTGATAAGGTGATTAAAGTGAGCAGTGTTCATCAACCCTTTATAAAGACCTGAATTTTCAAGATATTGTATCATTCCAATCATGGCAAACGCACAACTAAGAGTACAATTCGTTAGAAACGAACGCGGTAACCAGAGTTTGATCTACAACGACAACAGATATGCTGTCAAACTTCGACGTGATGAACGCACCTACTGGAGATGCTCAGTCCGCACTTGTCCTGCTACTGTCCGTACCCTTAACAACATCCTTGTTGGCAGCAACAATATCCATAACCACGCACCAGACCGCATACAGATCAAAGTTGATGAAGTGATGAACACCATAAAGTCAAGGTATATATTTAAAACAAAAAGTATTATTAATAAGTAGATTCAAAAATCGTGTTTACCCGCTAAATATATTTGTCTCAGGAAATCATAATAATATGATAAGGTGAAATATCTAGGTCAAGGTCACTAGATTAAAGGTCATAGTCTCAAGTGAGAGGTCTGTTATAACAAATATTCATGTCAAGGTCAGTACATGCAGGTCGAAAATCATGATCAAAAATGAAAGTTCTAGTTGTGATGTATTTACACATGAAATATATAATCTCTATAATTTCTATACATGAATATTGTTTTTATTTTCTAGGTGTTGACAGGAGACCAAACCTTGTCCCCAGATCTGCCATAAGGTTGTGTCCAGTCTCCGTGCTCCAAATTGGGATGACGACACTAGACGGATGGTGGAGAAACTACCGACGTATCAATATTGCCACAACGTCCTCCATCAGCAGAGAACCAGACTCCTCCCGAAAATTCCCAATACTCAACACGGCATCGATCTACAGGGAGAATGGACCGAGACCACAGCAGGAGAACGTTTTCTTCTATCCGACAATGTCGACAACGGAGGCCGGATCATCATATATGCGACTGACAGCAACCTGGAACTACTCACCGACTGTTATACGATATACGGCGATGGAACTTTCTATGTGTGCCCTGGTGTGTTCCATCAACTATATTCGCTCCATGGATGTGTCGACGGTCACTTTTACCCTCTTGTTTATGCGTCTCTACCAGGAAAAAGTGCCGATGTATATTCACGATTTTGGAATTTACTTCAGATTGCGTGTGATGACCGTGACTTTGTGTTTGAACCTCAAATTGTCTTTATGGATTTCGAAGCAGCCATGCACAGTGCCACCCGAAGTGCATTTCCTAATGCGATATTAAAGGGATGTTTTTTTCCATTTTACTCAGTGTGTGTGGAGGAGAGCCCAGCAGACCGGTCTACAGATTCCATACCAACAGAATGACGCTGTTAGACATTTAGTCCGCAGAGCCGCTGCCTTACCGCTTGTGCCGTTAGACAAAATAGATGATGTCTGGGAATTTACGCTTCAGGAGCTTTGGGATACAGCCGTTCCAGTAGCAACAACACAACATTTTACAGACTATATTACCGAACAGTGGGTGGAAAAAGATCGCTTGGTGTGGAACCATTTCAACAACGACGGCCCGAGAACAACCAATCACCTGGAAGGATCGATGGCACTCCAAGATGAAAAAACAGGTACAGATCGCGCATCCGAACATATACCAGATCCTCAGACACATCAAGCAGACCCAAGCAGCTAATGAAATCGCCATCATTCAAATTCGTGCTGGAGGATTACCAAAACCGAAGAAAAGGAAATATCGCAACATAGACTCTCGCATCAGGACCCTTCAGCAGCGACTCCAGGCCAGTGAGATTGACGTCTTCCAGTATACAGATGAGATGTCCGAACTTATCCATCTTGGATGAACATTTCTGAACACTTCTGTGCTTGTGCTTATAATTCATTCATAAAGTGTATGTCACATGTAGTGCTTATTAAAATGTAAATTTTTTATCTGAAATATTTATATATGTATATGTCATATGTAGTGCTTGTTAAAATGTAAAGTTTTAAGTTGAAATATTTATATATGTATATGGTGCTATGTTAATTATGAAATAAAGAATTGATTCATATTCTGTCTTAGATTTTTATTGCGTACCTGAGCATTTTTTTTTTACCTGTCCAACATTTCCCTGAGTTACCTGAGCGAATTAGCGGCAAGATCAATCACACCAATTACTATGTAATTACCCTAATTACACCTACAATTATGCCCCCAAATCCTGATTGTCCAACATGAATTCTACCTGATTTCTACCAAAATATATAAATGTTGGACAATCAGGATGACACCATGCAACTTGGGTAAATATATCCGCGAGGCATTCCTATTACGTGAGAATCTTCAAATTGTATCGTAAATGTAATAGATCTTATTTTCTATACTCTGTATACGTATTTATATATATTATACTTATTATTATTATTATCATTATCTATACAATAATTATTATCATTATTATTATATAATGACATTCTCCCTCCATATATATATATATATTGAATAATGTACCTTTAAAATGTATATGTTATATGATGTACATATATATATATATATATATATATATATATATATATATATATATATATATATATATATATATATATATATATATATATATATATATATATATATATATATATATATATTGTATTGATGAGACGTACGTCTCAAAATAAATGAATTGAACTAGTGAAACTGGCGCCTGTTCTGTCCTAAGAAATTCAATCTGTAGATGTTGAGTCAACCATATTAATTTTTTTGTTGATTCTCCTGTGCTGTTCTTTAATATTATTGTTTGTCCCACCCATCGTTTACGAGTGGTCACTGGGGACAACACAGCTGCGCTTCTGATGTCCCTCTTCAACAAAAATGTTCGGGTTGGTTTTGCATGTTTGTTTGGTTTTGTTCTTTTGTTTGTTTTTCGTTTTCGTTTTTGTATTTGATTTTGTTTGGTTTTTCTGTTTTGCTAGTGGATAAGGTGCTCGACTCGTGATTGGGAGGTCCCGGGTTCGACTCCCGCCCTGGGCGCACCGGTGTTCTGTCTTTCGGACGAGACAGTAAATACCGAGGTCCCATATCACGGTAGGCGAGGCATGTAAAAGATTCCTCACTGCTTTGGGTGGGTCAGTTGCAAAGGTCTAAATTTGTATGCCCCGCATCAGGCAGATGCCGTCACCGTATACGTGAAATAGTCGTGGAGTGACGTAAAGCAATATTCAACGAACCAATCAATGTGTTAATTATTAATATTCTTTATTTTTGGTTGTGTGTGTGTGTGTGTGTGTGGTCTTTGTCAAACCAATTTCGCGTATGGATTATGGAGGCATCTTCTCTTCTTAAATAAATATACACACAATCATTTACTGATTATTACGTGCCTTTTTATGTGCAGGGGTGGATAGAAACTAAAATAAAATTTTTACAAAGGAATACTGTGAGCAAAAACTTTTAGAACTATTTACACTTATAGGAAGAAATTTAGAACTTATGAAAATAAGTTGCCTTCAGAAGAGGCATAGTTAGCTGTAAGCTTTTAAGGTATCCAATGTGTCTGAAGACGAGATAGAGAGTGGGAGTTGGTTCGAATCTGTTATTGTCCTTGGGTAAAATGAATATATTTGTATGAGCAATAAATGGTTTATAATTATGTGTGTTTGTGTGTCTTGTCCTTGATATTTTATCAAAGTTTTGTTTATTTGACTGTAACTTTTGAGTTGAATTTATAGACATTGTTCTTTCAGCAATCGGTATTGCAGTATTATTTTCTCAGTGCTCTAGGTTGATGACCTTTTGGTTACATGTACTTCGTCAGATTCATGTTTATTCTTTACATTATTTGCCAACTTTTTACATTGTGTGTTCAAAATCTATAGGCTTAGTTCTAATGGACAGAGAGACAGATTGATGAACGGAAAACGTGATTCTTATCATTCATATTACAAAGCGGGACTCTAATGAATTATTGGTAATCGCGGAATCATCTTAGAATTGTGGAACCATCCTAAATTAGGATACTTATTAGGTAAATTAATAATTTGTACATATGAGTGTTTTATGCTCGCCCGAGCCAGGCAGGCAAGAGCTATTGTCACAGTGTGTTGTCCGGCGTCTGAATCTCTCCTCTGACAAACATCTTAATCAAAACTAAACCTTATATAGACAAGCCATATGACATATGAATCAAAATAATCTAGAGGGATGTCTAAAAAGGTTTCGTTTGTTTGTTTGTTATAACCACCCCGCAAACAAAGTTAGGGGGATTTATAGGAATCACCCTGTCTGTCTGTCCGTCAATGTGTCAGTCCACCAAACCTTGTCCGGGCCATAACTTCTCCCCCTGCACGGATTTCAATAATATTTGATAGAATTGTTGCTTAGGATCCAAGGGTGTGTCATTACCTTGAACCAAGGTCATAGGTCAAAGATCAAGGTCATGATAGACACAAGAAGTAAAACCTTGTCCAGGCCATAACTTCTTCCTCTGTCCATGGATTTCAATAATATTTCACAGAATGTTTGCTTAAGATCCAAGAATGTGTCATGACTTTGAATCAAGGTCATAGGTCAAGGTAAAAAAGACACAATAAGTTAAACCTTGTTCGGGCCATAACTTCTTCCCCTGTGCATGGATTACAATAATATTTTACAGAATTGTTGCTTTGGAACCAAGGGTGTGTCAAGACTTAAAACCAAGGTCATAAGTCAAAGTTCAAGGTTAAAATAGACACAATAAGTAAAACATTGTCCGGGCCTTAACTTCTTCCCCTGTGCACGGATTTCAATAATATTTCACAGAATTGTTGCTTAAGATCCAAGAATGTGTCATGACCTTGAACCAAGATCATAAGTCAAAGGCCAAGGTCATGATAGACACAGTGGGTAAAACGTTGTTTTTATTGATTATATCTCAAAATGTGCTTGTAAGTTGGACATCCATTACACTTATACTTTTTGGTTTTTATCGGAACAGAAATTTATGTATATATTTGTGCCATTTCTTTGATTGCAATAGGTGGTGGTTTCAAATAATCCTGATTAGAGCAAAAAGTAAAAATAAATAAATAAATAATAATAATGATGATGATGATGATGATGATAATAATAATAATAATAATAATAATAATAATAATAATAATAAAGAATCCAACTTTATGAGCTTGATAATCTTCATAATCTTAAACAGAATTATAGGTCAATATAATATACATTTATTCATTGGATACTATGAAAGAAACAAGCTTTGATGTCATAACTAAGAATTCAGGGGGCACCAAAAAATCCATCAAAGTATATTGCGGAAAAGTTTCAAATAATTGATTATCATCCACTTAGAAATCGCAGTTGACCAGTTAGAATTTCTGAATGAGTGACGACGGGGATTCGTTTCTGGCTGTTACTTCCGTTTTTTCTACAGTGACATAAATCTCTCTGCCTGTCCTTCGGGTGATACAGTTTTAATCGAGGCCCACGGTAAAACTAGCATATATTAGACAGTTTTAACTGAGGTCCCGTGTCACGGTATACTCGGCACTTATAAGACATAATTAACTTAGGTCCCATGTCACGGTATACCCGTCACGTATGTGACAATTTTAACCTAGGCCCCATGTCACGGTATATCTGCCACGTATGAGACACTTTCAACCCAGGCCCCGTGCCACGGTATACCCGTCACGTATGAGACACTTTTTAACTGAGAACACCGTGTCACAGAATACGACAAAGCACCATCATTTCCTATTGGCACTGGTCTTCGCCCGTCATCCATCGTCATCTTCCTTTAATAATCGTTCATTTTTAACCTGTTCCTCTGTGCCTTTCATGCCAGTAACCACCGTATTATACATGAAGCAATTTCAATATAAGAGGAATATTGAAGTTTGAACTTCATAACATCAGAAAGCTGAGACGATAAAAGCAGTAAAAAAAACTTCTGAAAATAGACCAAAACTCTCAAAGTCTCCTTCTTTGGTTCTATTCATCTGGGAGTAGAAGTAAATATATACTTATAAAATTAAAGCATCAAACCCATTATTAAACTTTTGAAAGTAATCCGTAGCGTAGGACCCATATAACAAATTGTGGATTCATTATTCCTGCGTACAGTGCAGGGATTGTTTCTAATTTCAAAATAATCTTCTGTACTACTGTGTTTTGTGACAATAAATTGAATGCATTACTGCATTACTAACATCTTCTCCTTAGTGTATATTGTTGCATATATATACTTGACCGTGAATTTTTATTTAAAAATTTGCTCGTTGGTTGAATTTACACTTACACTCGGTGCTTGGTGAAAATACTTTAATCTTTAATATGGAATATACTGGCCCATTAACTGAATTAAATTATTGTGGTATGACAACAGATAGTCTATGAACACGGTTTTATTTAAACAGATGTACCTGTCAATTATATCCACTCAGAATCCTGGGAGTTTTCATCCTGAACAGGACTTTGGGTAGCTCAAGCACTTACATGATTCTAATTACCGGTAGGACTAATTAATTGGTATATTATAACTATAATGATTGTGCATTTATCTGTTAATATTGTTCTTCGTCAAATTTTGTATTTTTCCCAGTATCTTTTTCATTCATCTCAAGAAATTTAGTGTCTTATTAAAAACAATATATCTGATTGATATGTATAGACTTCTTTGAGGTAAATCTAGATTCTGGCGCGGGATTCGGGGGCGAGGCCAATAAATAAAAGGACATTGATATTAAGAAATGCATTTGAAGACACATGGAAAGTATGGAGATTACATTTAAGAAAGAACAAATCAACATTTACATCAATAATCACAAATTTACATCCAAGAAATACCTTATTAGCTGAATGCAGAATATATACTACCTGAATTTTTACAGCATTTTGATAGAGACATAAATGACACTAAGACGATATACATATGTATTCACATTTGTTAAAATTATACCATAACCACTCTACAATACTGCACCATTAAGTGACTAGCACTAACTGACGACGACATGATACAGCGACATTCATTGACGACTAGTATTTATAGTGTTATGTGAAAACAGAGAAAATGTTAAATTATGTACAAGAACAGATATTAAATATGACAAAATATCAAAATATCCTATCATGGTGTAGAAATACTGAATCTGATTGAATGAAATATGGTCATAAGTGGTCACATAAAGTTAATACTTATAAAAATACTATACACCTGCAAAATACATGTACGAAAGGAACTGCTGTTAAGTGGGTATGGCACTGATAACAATGTACCACAGCGGACATTCACTTGTAGAGGCAGGCGTAGTGTAATGGTTAAGCGCTTGGTTTGCGGCGCCGACTATCCGGGTTCGATTCCCGGGTTGCGCCACTACGTTTAAGAGGTTGGTAACCTCCTGCTTCCATGTCGCGATATAACTGAAAAATTGTTGAAAGCGACGTAAAACACCAATCAGCCAACCAACATCTATTGTATAGATTACAATTTTGATGTGCAGCATCTGAATGAATTGAATATATATATATATATATATATATATATATATATACAAATAAATAAATAAGTATATATATATATATATATATATATATATATATATATATATATATATATATATATATATATATATATATATATATATATATATATATATATATATATATATATATGTGTGTGTGTGTGTGTGTGTGTGTGTGTGTGTGTGTGTGTGTGTGTGTGTGTGATCCCTTTTCAGCAACATGGCCTTTATCAAGTGTAGAGAAAACCACTATGTTTCAGAACTATGTGAAATCCATGCCGAATCATAAAAACAAACATAAGCACTTATTGGACTTTCCTTTGGAGGAACTTGAAGATTCTATTGTATGCGAACCGTTTCTTTTTATATCTTTTCTCCTTTCATTTGTGCGGTTGTTAGCCGAAGGCATAAGCCAATGCTATAGCCGCTGTGCACGATTCTCAAAACGAGACAGTCTAATTATAAGTTTTTTAGCCCTCTTTGTTACTCATTGTGTTCTTGCGATTCAAAACATAATCTGTGATATAATTCCTAGCATTATAATATTCATAACGTATTGAATCTTCATTGGATCATTAATTACATGTAACATTGCAAATACAGATATACATGTGTAGTTTTGTGTAGTGTGTAGACTGAAGTTACCTACACTTGCTTGATATCACTGCGCCAAGAACTATTGTTAATTATAGCACAGGCCGGATGGAGAGATAACAAGCTGTACACACTGCATGTAGATGTAATTCGTCTGCAGTAGCATACACAACATTATAATACAGTATTTAATGTAATTTATTAGAGGCGCGTGATGTTTAGCGTCGACAGGTGTAATGAATATGTCTACCCGGATTCTCCACCATGTAATGAATATGTCTACCCGGATTCTCCACCATGTAATGGATATGTCTCTCATTCACTGTTAGTTCCCAAGTAGAAATAAAGTCCAAATATAAATTCAAAATTTATTTGTTTGAATGTCCGAATTATATCATAAATTGATGAAAATGTTTATTTTACAAAGTTCCAAAATATAAAATGCAATAATTCCAATTATACAAAGTTGTCCTAATTAAAGATGATCCAAAAAGCTAACTCTCTAAAAATGCT
Source organism: Pteria penguin (assembly GCA_035048485.1). Lineage (NCBI taxonomy): Eukaryota > Metazoa > Mollusca > Bivalvia > Pterioida > Pteriidae > Pteria > Pteria penguin. The sequence continues at coordinate 43,710,607 of CM068588.1, read as the reverse complement.
CTCATTCATTCTATATAAGTTGCATGTACAAAATCATTTACATGTACGAACTCCGCCTTCATTACAAAAGTACAGCCAATCAGAACATAGGTTACATATCATGTGTGTACAACATACTGAATTTAAATGAAACCAATTCTTAATTAAGTAAATGACAAGCATAAGAACACAAAAAGGTGTGTTCAACAAACTGAATTTAAAAGATATCAATTCTTAATCAAGAAAATGACAAGCATAAGAACACCAAAAGGAATGAGAGTCTTTGAAATCAGATAACTCAGAACAATACCCCTCCTATGCTTACTTTGGAAACCTGATAAATGACAGATTGAAATATGTATCATATGTGAACAGAATTAACTAATTTCATTTGGTAACATTCAAAGAATGCATTTCACCTGATATTATATCCCAATAAATGTGAAAGTATTCCAAATCACTAAGAAATAGAAAAGTTAAATCTTAACTACTAATAAAAAAGTACAAATAAATCCAAAATTACTTAATTTGATTTTTGTAACTCATATTATTATACATATATACAACACAGGTTTATATATATATATATACCTCTCTGGCGTCCAGTATGTAATTTTAAATTGTCAATATTTGTTGATTCTAGGCTAAATAAATAAAACTAAACGAAATCCAGTGATAATAAAATAACAGATAACGCGTCACTTGAACCTCAGTCAGTGTCGTTATGGTCAGGCATGGCATTGTCAACTGGTCTAATATTTGTGTACATGTGTATGTGAGGGGTTGTATTCAAGCGTCAATCATGAACATTGGTAAAGCGTTGTGTATTGCTCATTACCTTATCGCTTGGCAGAAAGAAAACGGGTAAATGTATTATTCCCTGTGCTGATTAGCATGTCTGACATTATTCTCAGATCGACGTCATTTCCAACGAAGTAGTAATCAAGATGTAGTTTAATCTAATGTCGCCGGTTCATAAATGGAAACAAATAAACCCAAGTATCATTTCAAGTTTTCTCTCGCATTTGCTCCGTAACATATAAATTTTTGCAATTTTGACAAAAAAGGCGATAATTGATTTTTTTTATGCATTACTCTTCAAACCGTCGGCTGCTATCAAGATATGTTGAGTTTCTATGGTAGATCTGTAGAACTTTTCAAGGATAAATAGAACATCCTGCTAAACAGAGTAGGTTTAATGGTCTAAACAAAATCAAATGCTTTTTCAAAAATCAGTGATTGCACAATAAAGTTTTTTCCGTTTTTACTTAAACAATTCAAAAAGGTTATACAAAGAAAAAATATGATCCACAGTTGAGTATTTTTTTCCTAAAACCCGCTTGATTTTCCAGAAGGATTTTTGCAGCGTCTGTATAGGTAGTCAGCCTTTGGTTTAATATAGAAGTAAATAAATTTCCAACACAGTTGATAAGTGTTATTGGTCTATAATTTTTAGGACCATTGTGATTCCCCTTGCTTTTGTAAATTGATATACTATTACCAAGCAACCAATTAGTTGGTACAATACCGGTATCAAAAATAATATTACACAAAGCAATATATACAGGCATCATATACAGGCATCATATGCTCTTTGGAGTTTATAATATATTCATTATATACATAATCTTCACCACATGATTTGTTTCGCTTCAGTGATTTCACACATTTTAATATTTCATCCTCAGATATAGATTCGTTAATATCACTATTTATATTTACAGTTGATAAAATATTCATTTCATCTGAAGATAAAACATAGTCAGGAGTAGATTATTCATTTTTTTCTCCATATTCAATTCCTTACAAAACTCATATAATTCATTAAGAGGTACATTCGGGTTTGGTTTTATATGATTATTATTTATAATTTTCCAATATTCCTTTTGGTATCTAGATCTCAAAACACCGAGTTTAGTCAATGTTGCTTTATGTTTACTCACTGTACTTTTCAAATTTCTGTATATCTTTTCTCTTTTCAAATTTGTGTATATCTTTTCTCTTTCATGTATACATTGTAAATCGTTTTTTGAATATGTCGCCACCATACTTCTTATACATTCGTTTTGCCTTGCTATAATTTTGGCGAGCAATTTTACTGTGTTTCTACAGTGTTTTGTAAACAATGGCTTTTTAAAAGTTATGCATGTTTTACCAGAATTCACGTTGTCAATTTTTGTACCAAATACATCTTTAGCGGTGGTGATAAACAGTTTGGATATATCTTCAGTAACCTCATCTATAAAATGATAATTCATATCTTCAGTATTTACTGATAATAACTTTTCAACAATACTATTAATATCATCTAAATTATCAACAATACCATGACAATAATCACCTTTGTTTATAGTAAAAACTACAATGGTTATGTCAAGGGCATTAAAGACTAAATTTAAATGGATAAGGCAAGGGTACCAAGGATTATATTTTAATGGTTAAATCTAGGGTAAAAAGGAGAATAATTTAATGGTTAATTCAATGGCAATAAAGATTATTTTTTAACATTTAAATCAAGGGCAACATAGACTATATTTAAATAGTTAAAACAAGGTCAATTAGAACTATAGTTGAGTGGTTAAATCAAAGGCAATAAGGACTATATCTGATTTGTAAAATTAAGGGTAGTAATGACAGTATTTTAATAATAAGGTCAAGGACAGTATGGATATATTTAAATCTTTAAATCAAGGATAGTTAGCATTGGAAGATTATAGAGGGGTTTGCGGGGGTTGCAACAACCTCCTTTTGGTCGGAAAATTTTAAGAGCAAACATAAGTCATGGGAGGCTGCAACACCTCCCCACCTTTTTTTTTTTAAATTTCTAGACCCGCCTTTTGTTAGGACTACATTTTAATTGTTAACTCAAGGGTAGTGCGGACTATACTTTAATGGTTAAGTCTAGGTACAGTAAGGATTATATTTTGATGGTAAAATCAAGGGTAGTGAGAACTAAATCTGAATGGTTATACTAAGAGCCGTGAAGACTACATTATTGTATAAGGCAAGTCAATGACAATAAGGACAATATGAAAATGGTTAAGTAAAGAGCAGTAAGGACTATATTTCAATTGTTATGTCAAGTGCAGCAAGGACTTTTTAACGGTTAGGTAAATATAGAACATATATACCTTTTAATTCAATGCACCATATGCGCATTTCGACAACCTATGTCTCTTCAGTGATGCTCGTGGCCAAATGATTGGAAGTCTCAAAATATATAGATATTTGAAGAGCAGTGTTGAAACCATAATGACCGAAAAGTGAACCAAAGAATCTATGTAAGGACAGAACTATGCATCAGGGAGATACTCCTTAGTTTTAGAATGATTTCAAAGACAATAAGAACTATATTGTAATGTTTAAAGCAATGGTTGTAAGGACGATGAATTATTTTAATGTTTAAATCAAGGGCATTAAGAACTATACATGTATTTTAATAAGTTAAGCCAAGGACAACTACGACTATATTTTAATGGCAATGTCAGTGGCAGTAAGGACTATATTTTAATGGTCCGAGCAAGGTCAATAGGGACTTTATTGAAATGGTTAAATCAAGGGCTATACGGACTATATTTACATGGTTAAATGAATGGTTGAAAGGACGTTGTATTAATTTAATGATTGAATCAAGGGCGGTAAGGTATATTTAAATGATTAAGTCAAAGACGACAGTGAGGTCTATATTTAAATTGCTAAATCAAGGGCAGTAAGGACTATATTCTAATGATTAAGTCACGGGCATTAAGGACTAGATTCTAATGGTTAAGTCACGGGTAGTAAGGACTATATTCTAATGTTAAAGTCACGGGCAGTACGGACTATATTCTAATGGTTATGTCAAAGAGAAAACAGCGGACATCTAAAAAAGATGTATGACACAACTCACCAAGGAACTGCATACAAAAAATGATAATATTAGAATATACACGGAACGACATTACAAAAATATTCGATTGTGCTGCGGTTACGATACCGACTTAGGGCGGTCAATTGAAGTAACAAACGTCACTCACTTGGTGTGGTGACCGGTTTACGGGCGCCCACCTTGCCACTCACCGCAAAAGCAGCACAATCAAAGGACGCCCATTAAAATTTATAAATAATCCTCCATATAGAGAACAAAGATCAACAGGTTTCTCAGGTTAAGGGGTCATAAAAATTTATTAAACACGAAAAAATTATAGAATAATATGTTGCTATCAAAATATGTAAGGAGACATCAACATAAGTAAACCCTGCTCTGCCCGTCTGTAAGTGAGCTCATATCCTTGATCAATAGGAATCCCGACTAACAGTCAGAGGGGACGAAGATCAGGACCTTGTCTCCTCTGAAAAGGTTTGGACAAGGACCGTCATAGAGTCCTCACCGCCCTGTTAGTCAGCGTGCAACGCTCAAGCAAAAGTCTGCATTCGGTTGTAGAGGGACCCAGTACAAGAACTATGGTCTTAGCGATGATCTCGGGGTCATAATTTCGATGTCGAAGGTGTTTAATAATTTTAGAACCAGCCGATATGAAATTATCGGAACCTTTGTCCCTCCTTAGTTTGTATACTAGATCACCGTAGAAACTGGGATGGGAAATTCCTCTGGATACATATTGTTGAAAAGTAACATTTCCGAATTAAGATAAAATGTCTGAATAAGATCTATAAAATTTACCAAAAGTTTTTCGAAGTTTATGATATCTATAACCTTGAGTAAGACGTTTAAAAGTAATCTGAGAATTTTATCATGAAAATCCAAAACGTTAGTGCAGGCTCTAGCAAACCGAACCAATTAACTAATATAAATCACCATCTAGATAAGGGAAATTTAGAACTAAAATATCATCAAGATATCTAGAGGTGTCATTGAACTTATCAATAAGGTCGAAACGTTTAGAAGTTTGAATAGAATGAAACAAGTCTCTCTCATAACAGTATAAAACTAAATCTGCTATAAGGGAAGCTCAGTTTGTGCCCATAGGAATCCCAATAATCTGTTGATAATTAAATCTTGCCATTAAATTGTACATAAATATTAACCATCAAAATTGTGATGGCATTACACAACTCAGTAAAAGTCCAATATTTATAATTATCATATTGTTTGTTAGAGAAAAATCCAGATGTAACTGAAGTACAGAGGTATAATTTAGATTCTCTGTTGAAATACCAGCGTATAAGAGACAGCAATTTGGTTTTGATTATAAGGACAATAAGGACTATATTTCAATGAGTAAAGCAAGGGCAGCAAGAACTATACTATTTTCATTGTTATGTCAAGTGATCCCTTGGGATATCATTTTAATAGTTATGTCAAGCACGGAAAAGACTTTATTCTAATGGTTAATCTTGGACAGTAAACAATATATTTTACTGGTTAAATCAAGTGCCGCGAGGTCAATATTTCATTGTTTAAGTCAAGGGTTTTTGTGACTATAATGTATTGCTTAAATCAAGGGCAGGAAGGACTATTTAAATGGTTAATCAAGGTCAGTCAGGATTATGAATTATTTCAATGGTTAAATGAAGATCAGTAAGGACTATGAATTATTTTAATGGCTAAATGAAGGGCATTGAAGAATATATTTTAATGGCTAAATCAAGAGCAGTAAGGATTATAGTTTAATATTAAATCAAAGGCAATAAGAACTATACTTAATGGTTTATATGAAGCGCTCCCCCCCCCCCCCCCCCCCCCATCTGTTTTTGACTGATCATGGACCACATTTTTATCAATTCAAGGTTTGCCACCCTTCTCTCTTTTGAAATTCCTCATACAGCCCTTGTTAAATCAAGGACAGCAAGGAGTAGATTTTGGCAGTGAATCAATCTCTCCAATTAAGAACGCGATCATAAATGTTCTCGCAATAAAACTGTATAACAGCCTTTTGATTCCAATAACCCTGGGGTTTTTTTTTAAGTATGTACAAAGATAATTTTTTAATTTATAAATATGAATTAAACTATATAATTTCTTCACTTAATCATTGAAATAATATACATTTATCATAATAAAATTTGATCAATATCACATTTTAGAGTTCTGTCGGATCATAGAAATGGTCAAAAACTTGAAGTATTTCACGGTCGGCATCTGTCGATACAGTATGCAATATAATGACATGAATTCAAAATGGATGTTTATGTGGTATTTATGTTTATGTGCAGTTAACTAGATTGGTTTTGCAAATTTGAGTTGGTCTTACACGATAAACGCTGTTTAAGTCGGAAAAAGTTTCGGCCACTGCAAACATAGGAAATGCAAACCATAAAGCCCTGTAGACCACCAAAAATAACGAAGCAATATCGAAATAGAATGATGCCAGTTGCTTCTGCGACAATACCGAAGATCCATGTAAACCCAGAAGTAACGGACAGTCGTAACAAAAGGGGAAAATACTTTCGCATACCAGCATCCCATTTCCCATAACGAATCGAATTTCTGACCACCACGTTGACAACAACAATGATGCAAAGTACATTAAGAAAAATGGAGAATGCTACCGGTCCGACAAAAACAATGAGAGAACCTGGAACTCCACTTGGGAAGCATAGACCATTATTACCGTATCCAGAGTTAATAGTTTCCAGGAAATCTAAACAGAGAGTCAGAGCTACGACAACAAGCGGAACACCGAACCCGATCATTGCCAAAACTACCTTGGATTTTCTATTTTTTCCGATATCTGTGTTTGGATATTTTTGTATTGTTTTCATAACGTGAGCCATATGAACGAGACAAACATTCATCCAGGAAAAATTAGTTAGAAACACATAGTGCATTGCAACACCTAGCCAATAGCAAATGTTTAGATCTGTATTCCTTATTCCCAACATAAATAAAAGCTGTGCAGAAAATATGGATATCATTAAGCAGAGTGTGTTGTTGCCAGGAACAGTGTCGTTAAATTTATTCCAAATATGAAGAGGGATAGCAAAAGCAAGACAAATACAGGAAAATCCGAATAAAATGTATGTCATTAAAACTTCGTCTTTTCCCACATTACTGAGTGATCCACGAGAGTACACATCGCTATTGTTGTCGCAATCTGCATCAGATGACAGGGATAGTTTATTTAAAGAAACATCATTAATACGATTACTATGAGAGCATAAAATATTTTCCCTTAACGGATTTGTGGTGCCATTTTCAACAAGACCTTTTAACATAACCTGAAACATCTCTCTGCAATTACACGTGTAATTAACATGTGGAACACTACTACCGGGTCCGATGATTGAGACATTATACTTAGCAGCTAGCTTCGCGAAGGCAAAACTAGGAATTATCGCTTCATTGACCAATGTCCTTATGTCGTGCAATTTTTCAAAAGATTTTACAGTATTGATCAATTTTAAAGTACCATTAACAAGAATCAATTTGCACTCAAGACCGTCTTCTTTATAACCGTTTGTGACCGTAGCAAAAAGCTGGGACGGCAGTGCTTGGATCCCATTGTTGTAAAAGAATTCAAAAAGTAAAGGTAAAAGTTCCTCTGCAATAAGATTGTCTGCAACTCCTTCTATATATATCTCTCGTTCCAACTTAATGAAAGAATTCTTTATAACAACTGCTACTTTTGCGCAAGACATACACGTTTTGGTTACCTGCTGAAAAAAAAAACAACAATTGTAAATGTGCAATTCCAAAGTGTAAATAACATATTCTTCACTCATAATAATTTCATATTTCGATCATTGTACAGCAAACTGTTGCTAGTGATACCTGAAGCTATAGGAGAGATGATAGCGTTTCGTGTTTTTAAGTGGTATGGCTGACATCAGTGCCAAGGATCAATAGGATTGATGAAAGGAAATCTAAACAGGCCCCAGAACAATGTCCAGAAGAATGTCAGAATTCGAATCCCTAACATTAAGTGCTAACAAACATAACATTATTAGATATGTTTGTTATATTCTATTTTTATCTAAGGGGTATAGTTACAATTAATCCCTGCATTGTAGACGGACATTACTACATAGCATGTTGCTGGAAGTGACTACATGAGGGTATTGGGTTGAGCCAAAAATGCTTGGAACAAAATGGTCCGACATGTACGACTCATACACCAAAGATCGAACTTTGATTTGAAGTTTTCCCATACAAATAAACGACAGGAATAAAAATAATCAAACCATTTTATAATTAAAATTTCAGTGTCATTAACAAATTAATATTTAAACTAAGAAACTTTCACACCAGAGAGTTTGTTAGAAAGCCTACAACAAATGAGTGTTTTGTCTGTTTTTCTCACAATTTTTCAAACTGGAATGTATCAAAATTCTAAGAATAGAAATTTTGGCAGGGAAAGGGCAAAAGACTGTTCAAAAAGCATTTGCAGCAGACCTTCTGTATAAGTTTTTGAGATAGGATTATTATGATTTGTATGTAAATAAGTAACTGACTAAAAGTAATGTAAGTATACAATATTAATATATTAATTTTAATATATTCATGAAGTACATGTATAACGCTCAACTTTTGAGTACACTTCGTATTGGAAGAAGAAGAAGAAGAAGAATAAATATAGAACATATATACCTTTTAATTTTGTGCACCAGATGCACATTTCGACAATTTATGTCTCTTCAGTGATGTTCGTGACCGAATGATTGGAATTCTCATAATATATAAATATTTGAAGAGCAGTGTTGAAACCAAAATGACCGAAAAGTGAATGAAAGAATCGTGTCTATGGACAGAGCTATGCATGAAGGAGATACTCCTTAGTTTTAGAGTGATTTACATAATTTCATGACTGAAAATTTTAAGTATATATTTCATGTCAGTACAAAAGCACTGACAACTAGACTTATGATGCCCTCGGGAACTATCAATCCACCAACAGTGACACCGGCCTGGTGGTTATAATAAATATAGAACATATATACCTTTTAATTTTGTGCACCAGATGCGCATTTCGACAACTTATCTCTTCAGTGATGCTCGTGGCCGAATGATTGGATCCGGGTTCGAACCCGGTTTCGCCACTATGTTTAAGAGGTTGGTAACCTCCTGCTTCCATGTCGCGATATAACTGAAAAATTGTTGAAAGCGACGTAAAACACCAAATCAACCGAATGGTTGGAATTCTCATAATACTTAAAGTCCTTAATACGTTTTCAATTTCCGTTGATATTCTAGGTTCAAGCACGTTTTACCACATTCCACATGGTATGAAAACAATAGCGGGTGTAATTGTTTATAATATTAATGTTTTTATACCAATATAATCGATGATTTCCTTATTTTGATATTGTTATTACCAATGAAAATTCTAGTTTTCAATTTTAACCCGTTCTTCGGTTTTGTACTCGAATATTTAAACACTTTTTGTTATTCATATCACAGTACAAAGGACATATAAAATAATAAATATTTAAAGAAATAGTGATTATTACAACTGGAATTAATTCCAAATAATATGGTTGATTCCTCCCAAAGGTTTTGCCACATGTTTAAGAAGGAGGGAATGAATTTTCGAGGTTTAATGTCTAATCAATAACATGAATTATACTTGTACTTTAATTTGGTGTACATTTACATGAGTAGGGGACAGATACCAAGTAATTATCTAAAACATACCTCCTTTTTCATACCAAAATTAAAGATGGCCATCATGGAATCGGTTCCAATATCATATACGAAGTTATCGTTTGATTTGTATTTCATCGTAAAGAAACATAGGAATCTGTCACAGTTTTTCGCAGGTAATTTTTTTCGGCAACACTTCGGACTCCCGAAAACGTTTAATCCGTCTGGTGACACTGTTGGTCCGGATTTGTCTAGACACGGTACATCAATAAACTCTGTAAGTGTCCCAGACGTTCGAATATGGTATTTCATGCATCTTCTTGGATATATACCGAGTGGAACACTAAAAACAAATGGACATTTGAGATTCAACAGATCTTCGATTATGTTAATCAATGATTTATTGGTCTTGTTTTGAAAATATTCACGGAAGCAATCCGTATAAGCAAACCTCATATCCCACAATTTTGTTCTTCTAACACCGTGACACTGTGCTACTCGTTGATTTTTGTAAATCAGTCCATCCTCTCCTACTACTCTCAGGAGCGTGTCCAATGTTTCTGATCCAGTTGCACTGGATATCTGTGATGGAGAAGATCTGTTTGATGGACAACGGTCAATGTACCACAAGCCATGTACATAAGAGCGGTCTAGCAGGGTACATTTGCTGTATCTATACTTCTGTTCAAATGAAGCAATTGAATATTCTTGATCTTCATTCGAAAATAAAGATGCCGAATTAAAATATTTGGTGTCATTTTTTTCCACATAATCAAAGCAACAGTCTTGAAATACGGTACATATCTGGTCGCAGTAGCAATTTGGTTTAACCTGGTCAGTGTTGAAGCTACAGGTGTTATACAGAGTGCAGGATAGTGACCGCCTCGAACGATTCTGCATACGAGTGTCGCCTTTATGTATCATCGCTTCAGAACCAATACCATATGTTATGACACCTCCATGTATCAGTAACAACGCAGTGCTTATATATAAATTCATGTCAATGATTTAAGTTAATCGAATGTTGTGGGATTAAATGTTAATCACAATCAGTCCTGCTTTTTATATGGCCAGGTGTCATCAGATATGATATAATGATATAGAGTAACATGGTGAGATGGCTAAACGTCATTAATTTGCAATACAAGTTCTGAAATATTATATGAATCTTATTTGGATAAGCTATCGTGAGTTTGTCAATGCCGTGCTCTATGTACGAGTCTAGTTTAACACAAAAGCAAGAGAAATAGTATGACATCCGAGGCCCAGAGTGAAAGTGATTCGGACGGTATATTGAGAAGATGCTATTTATCTTTAGTGTGCATGTCTTTGGTGATTTATGTCATACAGCTTTGTAAGATGTCTTCAATGTTCTATTTAAGTTTCACGTGGAAATGTGAAGTATAATTTATATCTTAAACAGTAAGATTCACAAATTTGCTTTAGCCAAAATGTTACACAACACATAGTTTTACTATGATATTTGAAACTGATGAAGACATTTCCGTTCAGATTTGAACCAGAATTCAGTAAATTAGTCTTCAATAAAACATTTTTGTATATGCTAATTTACATCTGAAGAAGTGAGAACATTTTAACTAATGTAATATATAATAATCATATTAGAATTCTGAAATGCAAAGGAAAAGTACCTATCTCTTGTCTAAAACTAATTAAAAGATAAAAGAATCTGACTTTGCTGTATGACAGAAGTCACCACGGATTTGCACTGTAAATAATATAATAATTTGAAGAAAAAAACAACACACACACACACACACACACACACACACACACACACACACACACACACACACACAAGAACACAAGAACATCACAAAAACTTTCCAGTAATGTGCAATTGCGAAATTCATTTAGGATGGTCAATTGATATGACAGTTGTCAATCAACTGGTGTGGTTAACTGGCCCATCTTCCCAATTACCACAAAAGCAGTACTATAATAATCAAAAGATACGAATATAAAAATCTATAAATAATCAACCATTTGCAGAGCAAAAATCAACAAGCTTCTCAAGCTGAGATGTCAGAGAAATATAATCACGTACAGTAATGTCGAGTAAGACCAAGATAGCAAAAATATTTAAATTGACACCAACATGAGAAATTTTGTTCTGCAAATACCTTTAAATTTTATAACTTATTTTCATGTGAACAAGTCTCTATTATTAATAATCTTTGTAAATTTATGAAAATAATCAATAAGAGAGTTTTCCCCCTAGGTTAAGCCACATGTTGTACGTTCTTGTGTATGTGTAATATGTATGTTCTATGGTATATGTTGTGTACATATCTTTTCTATGTTGTAAAATGTGAGAATAGATAAATTGTAATTGCAGATCTGTATATCACCATAAAAGGAATGATCCTATTGTTATTTTTTCTATTTTTATTTTGTTGTTCTGATACAGGAATTTTCTTTGCTTGCTTGTTTCTACGTCAATAAGATCTACCGGATAGTTTTGTTTCAGCAAAAGAGACTTTAATACCTGTTATTCATTGTGTATCATCCTTCTTTCACTAAACGTAGATCTCTATACAGCATAGCATAGTCTACAACACCGGTTTGGAAAAATAACGGCGAGGAAAAAAATGTTAAACAAGCAGCACAAGATACACTTTCAATTCTTGAAGCCTTTTGGCTCGTAGATTGCTTTTGCAACAATTGCGCAACTCCGTTTTGACATGTTGAATGGGATGTTACGTTTAGTATCAGACGAGTGACAAGAATGAAAATCTTGATGTGTATCGGTGATACTAAAGATATAAAGATCTGTAATATTGTTTGTATCAACTTTGATAATCAAAATATCTAAAAATGGGAGTTGTTTATTTCCTTTCCGTATTGATTTTCATAGAATCGTGTAAGTTAGTGATGAGATCTTGTGAAAGTTTTCCACTTTCTCCTCGACATCAACTCCTCGACCTGTACCCCTTGAGCTCAACTCTTCGACCTCAACTCCGCAATCCAAAAAACCAAGCAAATATTCATCAAAGAATGCAGGGTAGAGGAGAAATTCCAGAGCAGTATGTACGTAGTTTGTACAAATTAGCAGAATCTTGCAACTTTGCTAACTAAATATACACATTTGTGGCCAAATCCAAATTGTGATAGCTATTCTTGATCGAGAACTAAGTGAGAAATTACTGTTAGTACTAGAATTAACTCTAAGAAAAGCGATCGAAGGTATTAGACAATCGGCACAAATGAGATTGCAGATACGAGATCAAGCCGCACACCAACACGTCCTTTTCTGGAAGTAGTGCAGGCGCAGGTACATTTAAAGGTCGAGGTCATATGTGAGGTTGTGGTAATAGGAACAGAGGTCAAGGTAAACGGAGAGGTTCTGGCAGAGGACGAGGTCCATTTACTCGTCGAGATCAACGGCTGACGTTTGCTTTGCGAAAGGAAAACGTTGTCGTAAGCGCCATGGTCTCGATCACTTTGGAGATTGTTGTAAGAAAACAGAAAACAGTGCATGAAGTCGAACACTCCAATAACAATTTCTTTTTTCTGGGGTTTGTCACAATCTGTAATGATTATGAATCCGAATGGGAGGTTATTCTTCCGATACTTGGAAAGAAGGTCAACATTAAAATCGACTCTGGGACAGATACATCTGTGATTAGTAACGGTACCTATGCGTCGTTAGCACTGCTGAAATTGCGTCCCCTTCAATACCATTATCTGGTCCAGGAGGGAAAAGTGACTGTGTCGGAGTGTTCATGCGATAACACAGTTCAAGTGTCAAACTGAAGAGTTAACATTTCATGTTGTAAACGACGCTGCGAGTAACGTGTTAAGTCGCATCGCAGCGAGAGTTTTAGGTCTACTTGTGAAAGTAGATGGTCTCGGGTCCAACGTTATTGGTACTATCGGTCAGATAAATTGCGAAACTGTGAAAATAACCTTGCGTGTAAACACTTTACTCTCTTACCACCGCACGCCATGTACGATTTCCCCTTATATCTAACGTCAGTGCCGAACTTGTCCGACTAGAGAACGAGGGGATAATCCAGAATGCCGTACATCTGACAGACTGATGTGCGCCCGTGGTGCCAGTCAGTAAGCTTAACGGCCGCGTAAGAATATACGTTGACTTGCAGAAACTGAATAAAGCCGTGAAATATCTCATTTTACCAAAACTTGACTACATATCACCAAGACTAGCGGGATCGTCAGTACTCACCAAAGTTGATGCCAACGATGGTTTTCACCAAATACCATTACACATGAATAGCTATGACCTCCCGACATTCATAACACCAATTTGGCTACATATACTGTCTAAGGAGGATACCGTTTGGCATCACCTCGGCCCCAAAAATATTAAAAATGAAGATGACGGATTAGCTTTCGAGACTACCAGGTGTAGAGGTGACAAATGAAGACATTTTCGTTCATGAAATGTCAATGGCAGACCATGACGCTAGGCTAGAAGCCGTGCTCAGGAGAATTCACGACTCAGAACTACGACAGAATCGCCAGAAAAGTGAATCCCGAAAATCCGAGGTATCATATTTATAGAGCACTTGAAATCTCCTATTTTTGATAATGTCGCTAGCATCAATCTGGTTTTAGGTCACAACGATACATTTTGATACATTTTTTGTTAGGGAACAATCTGATTCCAGCAGAAATCATCCAAATGTTAGAATTTCTTATAGATAATATTTTGTAATTTTTGGTGGAAAAATTGTTCCAGCAGATTGTTGGTATTCCGATGGGTACAAATTTCGCGCCACTTCTCGCCGACCTTTTTCTATTTATTATTATTAATAACTTTTTTTGTAGAAGAAGCATTCATACAGTCTCTGCACCCCGAAGGCAATAAACAATTAGCATTTCGGTTCAACTTTACATACAGATACACTTATGACGTTTTGTCGATTAACAACACCGTTTCTAAAAATTAACTCAACATCATATATTGAAAGGAATTCGCAATAAAAAATACAACTGACAGCGCATTTTCTGCTTCATACCTCGATATTCTCCTATCAATTAGTGATAATAGTTCATATGTTACCTTTCTTTTCATATATTACCTTTCTAATTTCATTATTACCAACTTCCCTTTCCTGAGTAGCAACTCTCCCGCATAATGCGTCTTCAGTTCACAATTTCTTCGCTATATCAAAGCATGTTCTTAATACGTCCTGAGAGCTTAATGCTACGAAACTATTTTCACTGGGATATATGTAGGAACATTTGAAATTGTCGCTGAGGAAGTTCCATGGTCGATACATGGATCTGGTGCAATTTGAGATTCCCCTTTCAAGAATGTTAACCGACATTTTAGGATCTGATCATACAAACTAACCATCTTGAAATTTTTGACTATAGTTGATTTGACATTATACGTTTATATACAAACATTTGTTTACGTGCAATTCCGACACTGAATGTCTTATATATATCATTCCTGTACTTTTGCAGGAGTTTTACAATAGGTGTTGTGTGCAAGCAGGGGACGCTTACTCCTTCCGAGAACCTGATTTCACCTTAAATTGGGATTCGCATTTGTCTGAATGACACTATACACAATTATGAAAACATTATGCAAACCTTGTAAGTCCAATGACGTTTTTCAACAAATTGTCGGCATTCTAATGGGCACTAAGTGTGATCCGCTTCTGGCTGACATATTCCTTTACCCATACGAAGCTTAATTCATTCAGGCTTTGCTTTCACAAGGAAAGAAACAATTGGCTCTTGGTTTCAATTTCACTTACAGATATATAGATGAATTGCTTTCAATTAATAATCATTCATGCCCGGATTACCTTAACATCATCTATCCAAGTCAACTGGAGGTCAAAGAATCCACAGAAAGTAGTAATTCTACTTCGTATTTAGACATTATGTTGTCAATTGGTCAATTGGACACCTCTCTCTACGACAAACTTGACGATTTCAATTTCGCTATTACAAACTTTCCTTTCATAAGTAGCAACATTCCATCATCGCCCGTATAGGGCGTATTCATATCTCAGTTAGTACGTTCTTCCAGAGCATGTTAAAATTACAATGACTTCGTTCTGAGGGCTAGACGACTTTCAAAAAAGCTATTCATCCAGGGTTATATATGTGCTAGACTAGCAACGTCGTGCTAGACTAGCAACATCACTGAGGAAGTTCTATGGTCGTTACGAGACTCTTATTACTCCATATGATGTCTCGTTATCCAGACTTTTCAATAATATTCTGGACTGAGACCGATTCCGATCATTTTACACAGATTTGACACCTTCTATACTAGAAGGTTACCTGCTTTGACTTCTCCATATATAAATATATATGGAATTTACACGATTTGACTCTTTCTGCTGGGTATATGTGACGGGTGACGGGAGATGCTCACTTACCCCGGGCACCTGATCTCATTCCATCATAGGGGTTTACATATGCTCTTCAGGTAGACACATTTTGTTATTTTCCACTTGGTTTTCATTTTCACTGATTTTGTATGTCCTCTGGTTTTATGATTTTCAGATTTAAGGTTTGGATTTATCCATCATCTTTACATTCGTCAAACCGGATATCGCTTGGAAATGGGTTTCAGCGCAATAAAATGCGTTTACCGAAATCAAGAATCTACTTTCATGTGCATCAGTACTTACCTTCAATGATCAGAGTACACCGATCGTCGTCAGTGTAGATGCGAGTAGCTACGAGCTACGTGGCGCTATATTTCAAACAGAGAAAAGCGAGCTGAAACCTATTGCATTTTGCTTTCGTAAACTTACCAGTGCGGAAGGCCACTATGCCCAAATTGAGAAGGAGTGCTTGGATACATTATAAGCATGTGAAAAGTTCGCGCGTTATCTCGTCGGATTCGATGTTTTTAAGCTCTACAACAATTACAAGACTCTAGTGCCGCTTCTGCATAAACGTGACCTAGATCGACCACCTATTCGTATACAGCACATGCTGATGAGGCTCCGAGGGTACAACTCAGACGTAGAACACTTTCCCGAAAAACTTTTTGTCGTTTTTTACACTTTGTCGCGACAACCAATTGCGACCAATATCTCAGATTTTGTCAAGTTAGTGAACATGGTCGAGGACATTGATATTTTCACAATCTCAGTTGATTCTGTGCACTCAATTTCAGATCGAAGACTTAGTTACATTCGTGATGCCACTGAAGATGACGTAAATCTACAGGAAGCGATGAATTATACGCGCTTTGGGTGACCGCAATACGCGAGTCAAGTGAGCTTGGAAGTGAGGAACTACTATAATTCTAGGAACGAACTTTGGCTATCGATGGGACAGTACCGAAATGTTCAGACCGGATATGCTGCAGGGCATGCAAAAAGGCCACTTAAGTCTTAATCAGTGCCGTGCAAGAGCATATGCTTTCGTTTGGTGACCAGGGAGCTGCGAAAAAAAAAACCACTCAGCGGATGATCAAAACTGCACATTTTGTCAGACGTGCGAGCCGAGTCAGAGAAAAGAACCGCTGAAATTAATACCTTTGCCAGGTCGTCCTTGGCAAAAGGCAGCTGTCGATCTTTGTGAACTGAATGGAAAACAATACCTAATCGTAACTATTACTCCCGATTTCTAGAAATAGCATATTTACCGAATATTACAAGCAAGCAGGTGATCGGGAAGCTGAAAAACATATTTGTTCGTTGGGGAATTCCAGAGGAGTTCGTTTCTGACAGTGGATTTAGACAGACGTTTTCGAGCCTTCATTTTCCACAATCGAATGGGGCAGCAGAAAGTACAGATAAAATAGCAAAAACAGTTTAAGTTATGATGACATTTTTGCAGCTTTGATGTCATATCGTGCGACCCAGGTAACTGCAACTGGAATCAGTCCAGTCGAATTGATGATGGGGAGGAAGATTCGAATATTATTACCTATTCTACCGAATGTGTTGAAACTGGAATGGCCGAACACACATCAGGTTAGATTGAAAGATTCACACTACGCAGACCCTACCGAGTGTTCGTGTCGGAGATCCATTGCGCCTGAAAACCGATAAGGATAAATCATGGGACGAGAGTGAGATTGTGTAGGAGGAGATTCCAAACACTCGTTCATAAATTGTCGAGACATCAAAAAGGAATTTACCGCCGTAACAAGGGATTCTTAATGCATACTTCGCATCATGTATTATCGGCGGAATCCTTGGGACTAAATTGGGACGATTCATTTGAAAATGACACTGCGATGTCTCGAAATTTCGAACCTCACACTGAAACCCCAGTCAAATCACCTACCAACATTACACATCCAACGAGTGATCAGGAGTAATCGCGTCGTCTACACACCAGGCAGATTCAAAGACTTTGAATGTTAATGACTATGGCTTGAAACACTGATGAAAACACTGACATTTTATTGTTTCTTTCATTGATATGTATGAATAAGTTAATATTGAAATAAAAATGATAAAAAATAAAAATAATAAAATAAAATGGACAGATTATTTTGGCTTTGCTTAAAGAAGGTGTAGTTTAGTAATTTGCAATTCATGTAGAAGTCTTTCAGAGTTACCTATCTTTTGTTGTCTGATCGTCTTTTTAATATTCATATATGCATTGTGCACTACTTCATTGTTTCGTGTATGTGTGTGTCCCTGAATAAATATTTTCATGTTGCTGAACTGCGTTCCAGTGTTTTCTTCACAAATCAGCTTGGTTGGCCCGTTACAATGTCACAAGAAACAGACCCCTTAAACTCGGAGGATATCTGGCTAGTTCACCATAGACCATAAAATTTAGAGCAGACATTTTAGATTAAGAGCAAGTTTACAAAACTTTAGATGAAATTTTACTACATCATATAAATTTTCATATTTCTATAACTCACAGCCATAAAGAAGTATAGTGATTACCATATATTTTTTCATAATCATATAAATATAATAAAATAATATACCAAGATATTTAAAATTCTTTTACAATTTTAATTTCATTATCATTGTATAAAAAGACAATTTTGAAGGTTGTCTCCTTTTACCACAGATAATAATTTTAGTTTTATCAGTATTCATGCTGTCACAGTTGTTTTTCTTTTTTAAAAGCCAGTGTGGCCCAGTGCATGATGTACTCGGCTGGTGACCGAAAGGCCTCGGGTTCGATTCCTGCCGTGGGCACACGTGTATCCTGTCTTTCGGATAAGACAGTAAAAACCGAGGTCCTGTGTCATGGAAGGCGTGGCACGTAAAAAAAACCTCTCACTGCCTCGGATGGGTCCATTGCAAACATAAACTTGAACTGTCCTAATGGTACAAATACCCCCCACCCAACCCCCGAGGCAACAAAATATGAAGTGAGGCAAAGATCAAGGTAAAGGTCAGGACGTCAAAACTTTTGGTATTGACAGACAGGTCTTTCTACAAGGCATACACATGTGTAATATGAAGACCCCATCTCTTTTTGTTCAAAAGTTATGGCTAAGGTTTAAATTTTTCAAAAGTAGATCAAACGTCAAGTCAAGGTCATGGGGTCAAAACTTTTGGTACTGACAGACAGGTCTTGCCACATGGAATACACATATGTATTACGAAGGCCCCATCTCTTTTGGTTCAAAAGTTATGGCTAACGTTTAAGTTTTTCAAAAGTTAAAACTACAAAATCACGGGGTCAAAATGTACTGACAGACAGGTCTTGCCACAAGGAATACACATGTAAAGTATGAAGGCCGCATTCAAAAGTCATGGCTAAGGTAAAAGTTTTTCAAAAGTAGGTCAAAACTCAAGGTCATGATATAATATATTTTGGAACCGACAGAAAGGCCTTCTTAAAACAAATACACATGTGTATTATGAAGACCCCATCTCGTTTGGATCAAAAGTTATGGCTAAGATCAAAGTTTTTCAAAAGTTGGTCAAAAGTCAAGGTCAAAGGGTAAAACATTTTAGTGTCGACAGAAAGGTCTTTCTACAAGGAATACACATGTGTATTATGAAGACCCCATCTCTTTTGTTTAAAAGTTATGGCTAAGGTTAAAGTTAAAATAAGAATAGCTCAAATGCCAAGGTCACGGTCACGTGGTCAAAACATTTGGCACCGACAGAAAGGTCTTGCCACAAGGTATACACTTACATGTATATAGTATGAATGCCCCATCCCTTTTAGTTCAAAAGTTCTGGCCAATGTTAAAGTTTTCTGGACAGACAGACGGACAGACATACAAGGTGATTCCAATATATCCCCCAAACTTCGTTTGAAAGGGGGAGGGGTATAAAAAAGAATTTTATGCCATGCATCAGGCATCCGGCAAGTGAAATAATCGTGGGGTGACGTAAAACAATCAATCAGTCAATCAAAATATGTTAATTTTTGTAAAAGTTTTGATGCCGGGAGAAGGGTTGTCCCCCATTTTATTTTCCTTATCTAAAAATGATTTCGCAAACCATTTGGTTTACAATAACTATGATTCTAAATACATGTAACGCTTCCTTTGTTACATCTTCTTCACTTTCGGTCGTTGCACAGTGCCGTTCACATCTACGTCTCAATAGAAAGTTAGTAAACACAAGGTACGCAATTATGGAAATCTTCCGTTGAGGAGCTAATATCAAAGGATTTGCATAGACAATTTATAAGGTCACAAAGTAAATTGAACTTTGTATATAGTTGGTTACGTAGTATATTTCATTCAGGTACATATATGTCAGGAATACGACAATCAACTAAGGTCTCATTTATGAATATGCAAACAAAAAGTTATCACAGAAATTCGATTCGACGGAAATAACAATTGTCACTCATTTGAAAAAAAAAAAACAACCAGTTAAGTTTTTAATTATTTCAAATATTTAATCTTAATCATTAATGAAAGTAATTATCTATGACTGAGTGAATGAAAAGGAGACATCCGATTTGAGTGTATAAAAACTTTGTTACAAATTCACAAATATGCAGATGATAAACAAATATGCACTCAAAAAGATATCAGAGACATATTTGATTGCAATGCTGTTGTGATACCGACTTACAACGGTCAATTGTGGTACCGACTTAGGACGGTCATTCGCAAATAAATAGCAACAGAATGATGTATTTTAGTTACGGTTACCATATTAACGCCAAAATACATACATATGCATGAGATTACTTGTAGTTTTCTATACTGATTTAGTTGTACTTTAGTCTATATTCTATTTTATACATGCAAATAATGCATGTGAAGTGTGTCGGTACATTTCTAATTTTTTTTCCCATCTTCTTTCGTTGTATTAGAGGATTTGTAAAACTTACAACATTAGCCTGTCCCACAGTAACGTTAGGAACTGCATACTTCATGCATTTCGTGACTATTTCATTTTAGAATTAATTAGAACTTGGAGAGGAATTATTATAAGCTATTTTAGCCTTTTTAAAAATCCAATATTCATATTCAGTGCAAGCAGCATGTTTGATAAACCACGAAATAAATGTTTTATATTAATGATGCATGGCACATTCTCCACCGAAATATATGAAACATGTGGTATACCTCAGGTATGATCAAATCGATTACAAGTGTTGACCCATATCTAATTGACCTATTAAGTGAGTAGGTAAAACGCCATACTGGAAGACGGATTCAGATTTGGTTATAATCGGTTAAAAAGTCCATATTTCCGGAGGGATGGGTGTGGGGTGTTGATCTGCAGCCGGTGCTAATTGGCGAAATCTCTGCCACTGACGAGAAATAGAATCATCTATACCATTATGGATACCCGGGGTATGTTCTGCGCGGATCATAATGTTTTGAATCAGTGTACAGATCACAAGGCGCCGAAGTAGGCGCATAATCTATTTATCCGTATAAGATTTTTTTGTTTAATATTTGAACAACTGCGGCATTGTCGATGTGAAACAATACTTTTTGGTTGACTAAATGTTTGCCCCAGATCCTTAATGCGGTAACGACTGGAAAAAGCTCGAGAAAGGTTATGTTATTTAACAAACCAGATTCAAACCAGGCTGAAGTCCATTTTCCGTGAGCCCAATGACCTTGGAAATAAATCCCAAAACCTTTCCCGTTCCCACCTGCGCTGTCAGTAAAAATTCGATTTTGTCGCAGCTTACCCACAAAGGATTCGGCATTACTGTTACCCCGTGATAGTGTGCGAGAAACTCAATCCACGCTGCAAGATCCTCCTTCATTGACGCCGAGACCCGTATTCTATGATTTGGTTTGTTCGCATCGATTAACCTTCGTATAAAGGCCCTGTCCGGGGCTACTACTTGGCATGCAAAATTGAGAGAGCCAAGCAAGGATTGTAATTCTCTTAGTGTAACCTTAACCTTGGATAAAGTCAATGAAACCTTTTCTTTTAGTTCTGATAGTTTTTCTGGCGGTAGTTTCACTGTCATATCATTGGTGTTAAATTCAACTCCGAGGAATGTAAGTTTTGTCGTTGGACCTTCGGATTTTTTATACGCGATCGGCACCTATGTGGGCAGATTATTCGGTCCCGAAGTCCTTGATTTCAGAGACCGACGGTGAGTTTTTGGTTCCTCGGCTGTTTCTGAAAATTTGGCCGGGTGGCATCTTTTCCTGGAACCAGTAGCACGAGCAGGAGTTCCTTGGCGTGGGTTTCCCATGGCAAACACTAACGATTTTTGTTATTGTTGGTGGCGGTGGTGTTTTAGCTGTATAGTTCTTGTTACAGAAAATTGTCGAAATTTAATATCCGAGTTAAGAGGCAATAGGTTGGCGCTCGCTCAAAATTATTGTCAGGAAGCAGTAGACGTTATGACGTCACATATCATTGTTTCACAAACACCAATCAAATAACAGTGTATACACCACAGCATTTATGTTACTTAAATGGACCACGGGAGGTAACTCTCACTATTTTACTCGCATTAAATTGGATTAACATATATCACTGTTATTCCTTATTAATTGAGTAAGTTAAACGCCATACTGGAAGACAGATTCAGATTTGGCTGAGGGACGTGGATCTGTTACTGAAGGGTATAATGCATCTCTTCCTAATTCGAAAACAACACATGAGGAACTCTTTGGCAAATATCTAGACTTCTGTGCAATTGTAAAAAAAAGGACAAAAATATATTACAAGAATAACAATTTATTATCACAAAAAAAGATAAGATACCGTACAGAGTTATATGATTACAGTCACGGATATATATATATATATATATATATATATATATATATATATATATATATATATATATATATATATATATATATATATATATATATATATATATATATATATATATATATATATATATATATATATATATCATAACATTTGAATCTTTAAACCTACATAAAAGAAGGGCGTGTAGTGGGTATCTTTGCCTCATCCATGGTATCATAATCATATACAATTTAAATCTTGTTGTATACAAACACGAGGAATTTTAATCTTACTAACTGCTACTATTTGTATTTGACGTACATATGTACATTCGCCTTTGGACAGAAACTTCAGGGTGTAAAAGTGTAGTTGTTTGTTTGTAAAAGAAATCATCTATAACCCAGTCGATTTATTTCGATTTTAATCACCAGTTATGAAATAAATAAAATGCAATGATTTTTTTCACTAGAATGAACTATTCGCTGAAATATACAAGTACATTGTATTTAGACATTTATATACTCGTGTTCCATTCAAAATTCAAACATTTACTATTCCAAAGTTATCCATAAAATCAGTTAACAATAATACTTGGAACTGGATTACAGACTTCACCATCATTGTGATGTTCTCTATAGCAGTGGATTGAAAGGCAGTGATGGGTCACATCTTTATCTTCTTTTTTCTTCATCTTTCTTTCTTTTTCTTTTCTTTTTTTTTTTCTTTTTTTTTTTTTTGGATAATCCGGGATAATGCACTGCCTCTTTGTATGTTGTGTTATACAACAAAACTTAATACAAAACTTGTCAGACACCTCAACATAATTGAGCAAATAAGGTATTCCAAACTGCCAAAAATCCAGCCATATACATGTAAATGTATTGAAAGATGTGATTAGAAACATGACAATGAAATATCCGCCAGCGTTGTTCTCTTTCTCATGAAATAGCTAGATACAATTTTCATGCAATATCTAGCATTTAATGATTAATGCTTCAATAATAACTATCTATCTCCCACACTGGTCACTTTGCTTCAATAATAACTATCTATCTCCCACAGTGGTCACTTTGATTCAATAATAACTATCTATCTCCCACACCGGTCACTTTGATTTTATCAGTTAAAAACTTGTCAGAACATACATACGTGTATAAGTTCTGGTACACTTGACCATACGCGCATTTCGACAACTTATGTCTCTTCAGTGATTTTAAAGCCTAAACTGCAGGAAAATAAGCTGACATAATGAAAAGAAGCAGCTTTTTGTAAATATTGTCTGGGATTCGACCATCATGTGATAACAATACTAATAATAATGAAAATGACCTACGACTGAACATAGTGCTATAAATAGATCAAAGAATCCAAAAAGAAAAACAATATCAGTCTGTATAAGACATTTTCTGTCCAAATAATCCATAAAAATGATTGATCGTAAGGATTCATCTGAGCGTATTACTGAAGCATTTTAAAAAGTGGTTCAAATATTTGAAAGTGCTAGGTGAAGAACTACATAACATTAATAAATAACTAAGAGGTATCAAGATGAAGGTAATTCAAGAATATCACAATGTTATAATACTGTATTTTATGTATTAATGAAAAATATATGATATATAGTATATCTGCAACAACTGTTTATATGTATCTACAACTGTACAGGCAGTAACATCCGTGAGTAGCACTGAAGTTCATAAGTCATTAACCCGCGAAATTTGAATGAACAGAAGAAGAGATCAATGTTTGACACACACCACAAAATGAATTTAAAAAAAATTAAAACTAAGGAATGAAAGACAGGGTAGCGTTTAACGCAGATAAGTATGCATAAAAGGATGTCAGATGAAGTAGATTAAAACTGAGTTGCAGAATTATGATTTAATTGGATTATTTTAGAGTACTGCTCCAGTTTATGGGATTATATCGCAATCTTTCTCTATCTATGCGGTCATCCAGGAATTTGGTATATCGTTCTTCAGCCCATCTCTTCTCCATCAACTGAAAATAAATCAAAACACAAAAATCAGAAACCAATTTCATGAATCCCTGATATATACATACATACATGATATGTCTTGATATAAACATGTGAACTCTAATAAACATATTTTATTTGCATTATTCTTTTGAATGTTCAAATGCAATACATTAAAATCAGTAGAGAAATACTTTATTTTATACGAAAAATATAATATTATGCATAATTTATTACTATAATAGGAATATTATTATTATAATAATCATTACTAATAGTAGTATAATAATAATAATAATAATAGTAATAATAATAATAATAATAATAATAATAATAATAATAATAATAATTATTATTATTATTATTATTATTATTATTATTATTATTATTATTATTATTATTATTATTATAACAACAACAACAAAAATTATAAAAGAACCCCCTATATACTGAACACTAACTAACCTATACTTCTGTTTTACTTAATTTTTTATGAGAAATAAGTCCAATATATGGTTGTTTTCGTATATCAATAAAATTCGTGTTTTATTTAAAAGAATAAAATTTTGCTAAGTTTTTCATATCGATTTATGCATATCGTATTTAATCTTACATGTCATTCGAAAAGAACTACACTACAGACACATCTTAATGACTTTTACTTTAATTTTTCCAATATATATACATGTTATGCAAATCTATGCCTTAATTCATAATATTGTGTCTTTTTCCCACAAGCTTCTACTCTGTCACGTTCAAGTATCATCTTCCAAGTTAGTTGAAATATCTCTCTCTCTCTCTCTCTCTCTCTCTCTCTCTCTCTCTCTCTCTCTCTCTCTCCATATGAAAGATAAATCTATTTTTTCTGATCTCGTTTAGAAAGTCAACTGCGACTTACGTCTTTATTCATGTTTCTGAAATTTTGAAGATATTGATGTTTAGTAGCAAATGCGTCGAAGTCCTTCTTCTTACAATCATTGTCGTATGCTATAGATTGTTTACTTTCTAATGATTTTTCCATAAACATCCTCTTCTTATCAGAATCCTGATCTGCCATCTGTTGCTTTAAAACTTCCCGAAAATGTTTCCTTCATAGTAAAAGAAAATAAAACGTGTTAGATAACAATAACCTGTTTGTTCTATTACATCAATCTTTTTTTACTCGTATTGACCATTAATATTCCTCTGCAGGTTCAGATCGTGATCTGATACCGAGCTACCTACATTCAAGCAGGTCCTTAGGCAAAAGTTCTTACAAAGTCTTTAAAGTTTCAAAGTAACTTTCAACACCTAAAATTTTGCAAAAAGAGGGAACCTGAATTGGAAATTACATTTATGATGATATTTTTTCATTCCAAAATACAACACAACATTTTGTATTCTGCATACTGAAGTTTAAAATCATATTCCATCTAGGTGGAGTTACGTAAAATCATTAAAAATTTCGTTAGAACTTCAGTGAAATGGTCTCCAGACATCCTCGATACCGGCTCTGGATGTTTGTCATAATAACATGTACTGGACGTAGAACCGACATGCCCGAAGATCCCGAATGGCATCTAATACTTCCGAGCCTCCAATCGGAAATCATTCAACACATCGTGACTACAACACAAATGTAAGCATTACTAAGTTAGATTACTTAAATCTCTCATTTAACCTTAAAAAAGATTTCCTTTTATAGGTTCTAATTTCGTGTACATTGAAAAAAATAGGTATGTTTCGAATATGCAAACGCATGCGCATTTAAGTAGTATGCACTATTTTGCCTATGAATCGTATGGCTCAAGGTAATAAAGAACTTGAACTTGAAAAGAAAATCAAAAGAGGTATGGCTACAAAAACTCAATGATAACTTAGTTATCAATTTTAGTTTTGATATAACGATGCATAGTGATTTCTGATTTGTATCTTGTAATGTTGTTGTTACCACGATGATGTTTGTGGTGTTGTAGCTATCGTGAGCTTGTAATGTTGCCGTTACCACGATGATGTTTGTAGTGTTGTAGCTATCGTGAGCTTGTAATGTTGCCGTTACCACGATGATGTTTGTAGTGTTGTGGCTATCGTGAGCTTGTAATGTTGTTGTTACCGCGATGATGTTTGTAGTGTTGTAGCTATCGTCAGCTTGTAATGTTGCCGTTACCACGATGATGTTTGTAGTGTTGTGGCTATCGTGAGCTTGTAATGTTGCCGTCACCGCGATGATCTTTGTAGTGTTGTGGATATCGTGAGCTTGTAATGTTGTTGTTACCGCGATGATGTTTGAAGTGTTGCAGCTATCGTGAGCTTGTAATGTTGCCGTTACCACGATGATGTTTGTAGTGTTGTGGCTATCGTGAGCTTGTAATGTTGCCGTTACCACGATGATGTTTGTAGTGTTGTGGCTATCGTGAGCTTGTAATGTTGCCGTCACCGCGATGATCTTTGTAGTGTTGTGGATATCGTGAGCTTGTAATGTTGTTGTTACCGCGATGATGTTTGAAGTGTTGCAGCTATCGTGAGCTTGTAATGTTGCCGTTACCACGATGATGTTTGTAGTGTTGCAGCTATCGTGAGCTTGTAATGTTGCCGTTACCACGATGATGTTTGTAGTGTTGTGGCTATCGTGAGCTTGTAATGTTGTAGTTACCGCGATGATGTTTGTAGTGTTGTAGCTATCGTGAGCTTGTAATGTTGTTGTTACCGCGATGATGTTTGTAGCGTTGTAGCTATCGTGAGCTTGTAATGTTGCCGTTACCGCGATGATGTTTGTAGTGTTGTATCTATCGTGAGCTTGTAATGTTGTAGTTACCGCGATGATGTTTGTAGTGTTGTATCTATCGTGAGCTTGTAATGTTGCCGTTACCGCGATGATGTTTGTAGTGTTGTAGCTATCGTGAGCTTGTAATGTTGTAGTTACCACGATGATGTTTGTATTGTTGTAGCTATCGTGAGCTGGTAATGTTGTTGTTACCCCGATGATGTTTGTAGCGTTGTGGCTATCGTGAGCTTGTAATGTTGCCGTCACCGCGATGATCTTTGTAGTGTTGTGGCTATCGTGAGATTGTAATGTTGCCGTAACCGCGATGATGTTTGTAGTGTTGTAGCTATCGTGAGCCTGTAATGTTGTAGTTACCACGATGATGTTTGTAGTGTTGTAGCTATCGTGAGCTGGTAATGTTGTAGTTACCGCGATGATGTTTGTAGTGTTGTACAGTGAGGTGCAGTCCTAACATAACATTATGTTAACGCCGCGTTAACGTGAAGTTTGCTTTTCTCGTGCGCTCAGGACTGCTGAGCACACGCGTTTGCGTTAACGCAGATTTCCTCGTGAACTAAATTTTGAGACTGCGTTAACGCGCTGGACTGCCGCGTTCACGCGCTTGGCTGCCGCGTGAACGTGGCTGACAGCCACGTTCGCTTGCTTACAACTTATATAGAGAAGGATTTAAAAGAGAATCGATATATACATTGTATATTTAAATATAAAAACATATTACTGTGTGCATTTAGGTAAATATTTAGAATTAAATTAAAGGCTTACAAGTAAAGGGATGAATTTTAAAAATATTGAATACAATTTCCGAACATTGAATATAATGAAATTTATTCTTATTTTAGGATAATAATAATAATAATAATAATAATAATAATAATAATAATAATAATAATTGAATTAATGAAAAGAATGAGAATGGTGATAATCGAGGTATTCATATTCATGAAAAATAGCAAAATTTAAAAAAACCCAATTGTAAATACATAAATAAGAATAAATACATAAGTAAATTATAAATAAATAAACAATTAAGAAATAAATACATAATTTTATTAATTAAAAATAAATAAATAAAATAGAATTAGAATGTAATTTTCCTAGAGTCTTTATAGTATAAACTGACGAAGTTTTTCATAAATACCTGAGTGCATGTCTACGCAGTGACTTCCATTATTATATTACATATGAAACCCTTAATGCGGGGTGTCATTTTAACATCACATTTAATGCATGTATATATGGCAATATTTGTGGTAATTTAATTAGATTACTTTTATTTCCTCCACCCGTACCACTATAAAGAGAATTACAAATGTAACCATGTGAACGCGCGACTGCACAGAGCGCACGCGGGAATAAATCGCGTTAACGCGAATTTCCTCCCGCGTTAACGCAAGGAGCGCACGCGCGTCCGGTCGAGCAGTCCTAGCACGTGTGCTAAAGCAGTCCTCGTGACCGCTTTTCGCGTTAACGTGAATGTTATGTTAGGACTGCACCCATCTGTATCTATCGTGAGCTTGTAATGTTGTAGTTACCACGATGATGTTTGTAGTATTGTAGCTATCGTGAGCCTGTAATGTTGCTGTTACCGCGATGATGTTTGTATTGTTGTAGCTATCGTGAGCTGGTAATGTTGTTGTTACCGCGATGATGTTTGTAGTGTTGTAGCTATCGTGAGCCTGTAATGTTGCCGTTACCGCGATGATGTTTGTAGTGTTGTAGCTATCGTGAGCTTGTAATGTTGTAGTTACCACGATGATGTTTGTATTGTTGTAGCTATCGTGAGCTTGTAATGTTGCCGTTACCGCGATGATGTTTGTAGTGTTGTGGCTATCGTCAGCTTGTAATGTTGCCGTTACCGCGATGATGTTTGTAGTGTTGTAGCTATCGTGAGCTTGTAATGTTGCCGTTACCGCGATGATGTTTGTAGTGTTGTGGCTATCGTAAGCTTGTAATGTTGTAGTTACCACGATGATGTTTGTAGTGTTGTAGCTATCGTGAGCTTGTAATGTTGCCGTTACCGCGATGATGTTTGTAGTGTTGTGGCTATCGTAAGCTTGTAATGTTGTAGTTACCACGATGATGTTTGTAGTGTTGTAGCTATCGTCAGCTTGTAATATTGTTGTTACCGCGATGATGTTTGTAGTGTTGTAGCTATCGTCAGCTTGTAATGTTGTTGTTACCGCGATGATGTTTGTAGTGTTGTAGCTATCGTGAGTTTGTAATCTTGTAGTTACTGTGATGATGCATGGCAGTAGGTAGTGTTGTAGCCTACGTAATGTGTGTAATGTTGTTGTTTCCACGATGATGTATGCAGTGTTGTAGTTATCTTGATGTATGCAATGTGGTTGTTTCCACGATGATGTATGTAGTGTTGTAGCTAACGTAATGTGTGTAATGTAGTTGTTTCCACGATGATGTATGTAGTGCTGTAGCTATCGCCATGTATGCAATGTAGTTGTATGTAGTGCTGTAGCTATCGCCATGTATGCAGTGTTGTTGTTTTCACTGGGATGTATGTAGTGCTGTAGCTATCGCCATGTATGCAGTGTACATGTATGTAGTGTTGTAGCTATCGCCATGTATAGCGTGTAGTTGTTTCCACGATGATGTATGTAGTGCTGTAGCTATCGCCATGTATGCAGTGTACATGTATGTAGTGTTGTAGCTATCGCCATGTATGCAGTGTAGTTGTTTTCACGGTGATGTATGTAGTGTTGTAGCTATCGCCATGTATGCAGTGTAGTTGTTTTCACGGTGATGTATGTAGTGTTGTAGCTATCGCCATGTATGCAGTGTAGTTGTTTCCACGATGATGTATGTAGTGTTGTAGCTATCGCCATGTATGCAGTGTAGTTGTTTCCACGATGATGTATGTAGTGCTGTAGCTATCGCCATGTATGCAGTGTAGTTGTTTCCACGATGATGTATGTAGTGCTGTAGCTATCGCCATGTATGCAGTGTAGTTGTTTCCACGATGATGTATGTAGTGCTGTAGCTATCGCCATGTATGCAGTGTAGTTGTTTCCACGATGATGTATGTAGTGCTGTAGCTATCGCCATGTATGCAGTGTAGTTGTTTCCACGATGATGTATGTAGTGTTGTAGCTATCGCCATGTATGCAGTGTAGTTGTTTCCACGATGATGTATGTAGAGTTGTAGCTATCGCCATGTATGCAGTGTAGTTGTTTCCACGATGATGTATGTAGAGTTGTAGCTATCGCCATGTATGCAGTGTAGTTGTTTCCACGATGATGTATGTAGAGTTGTAGCTATCGCCATGTATGCAGTGTAGTTGTTTCCACGATGATGTATGTAGTGTTGTAGCTATCGCCATGTATGCAGTGTAGTTGTTTCCACGATGATGTATGTAGTGTTGTAGCTATCGCCATGTATGCAGTGTAGTTGTTTTCACTGGGATGTATGTAGTGCTGTAGCTATCGCCATGTATGCAGTGTAGTTGTTTTCACTGGGATGTATGTAGTGCTGTAGCTATCGCCATGTATGCAGTGTACATGTATGTAGTGTTGTGGCTATCGCCATGTATGCAGTGTAGTTGTTTTCACTGGGATGTATGTAGTGCTGTAGCTATCGCCATGTATGCAGTGTACATGTATGTAGTGTTGTGGCTATCGCCATGTATGCAGTGTAGTTGTTTCCACGATGATGTATGTAGTGTTGTAGCTATCGTGATGTATGCAGTGTTATTGTTTTCACGGTGATATAAGTAGTGTTGTAGCTATCGCCATGTATAGCGTGTAGTTGTTTCCACGATGATGTATGTAGAGTTGTAGCTATCGCCATGTATGCAGTGTAGTTGTTTCCACGATGATGTATGTAGTGCTGTAGCTATCGCCATGTATGCAGTGTAGTTGTTTCCACGATGATGTATGTAGAGTTGTAGCTATCGCCATGTATGCAGTGTAGTTGTTTCCACGATGATGTATGTAGTGCTGTAGCTATCGCCATGTATGCAGTGTAGTTGTTTCCACGATGATGTATGTAGAGTTGTAGCTATCGCCATGTATGCAGTGTAGTTGTTTCCACGATGATGTATGTAGTGCTGTAGCTATCGCCATGTATGCAGTGTAGTTGTTTCCACGATGATGTATGCAGTGTTGTAGTTATCTTGATGTATGCAATGTGGTTGTTTCCACGATGATGTATGTAGAGTTGTAGCTATCGCCATGTATGCAGTGTAGTTGTTTCCACGATGATGTATGTAGTGCTGTAGCTATCGCCATGTATGCAGTGTAGTTGTTTCCACGATGATGTATGTAGTGCTGTAGCTATCGCGATGTATGCAGTGTAGTTGTTTCCACGATGATGTATGTAGTGTTGTAGCTATCGCGATGTATGCAGTGTAGTTGTTTCCACGATGATGTATGTAGTGTTGTAGCTATCGTGATGTATGCAGTGTAGTTGTTTCCACGATGATGTATGTAGTGTTGTAGCTATCGTCATGTATGCAATGTAGTTGTATGTAGTGCTGTAGCTATCGCCATGTATGCAATGTAGTTGTTTCCACGATGATGTATGTAGTGTTGTAGCTATCGTCATGTATGCAATGTAGTTGTATGTAGTGCTGTAGCTATCGCCATGTATGCAGTGTAGTTGTTTCCACGATGATGTATGTAGTGTTGTAGCTATCGCCATGTATGCAGTGTAGTTGTTTCCACGATGATGTATGTAGTGCTGTAGCTATCGCCATGTATGCAGTGTAGTTGTTTCCACGATGATGTATGTAGTGTTGTAGCTATCGCCATGTATGCAGTGTAGTTGTTTCCACGATGATGTATGTAGTGCTGTAGCTATCGCCATGTATGCAGTGTAGTTGTTTCCACGATGATGTATGTAGTGTTGTAGCTATCGCCATGTATGCAGTGTAGTTGTTTCCACGATGATGTATGTAGAGTTGTAGCTATCGCCATGTATGCAGTGTAGTTGTTTTCACTGGGATGTATGTAGTGCTGTAGCTATCGCCATGTATGCAGTGTACATGTATGTAGTGTTGTAGCTATCGCCATGTATGCAATGTAGTTGTTTCCACGATGATGTATGTAGTGTTGTAGCTATCGCCATATATGCAGTGTAGTTGTTTCCACGATGATGTATGTAGTGTTGTAGCTATCGCCATGTATGCAATGTAGTTGTTTCCACGATGATGTATGTAGTGTTGTAGCTATCGCCATGTATGCAGTGTAGTTGTTTCCACGATGATGTATGTAGTGCTGTAGCTATCGCCATGTATGCAGTGTAGTTGTTTTCACGATGATGTATGTAGTGTTGTAGCTATCGCCATGTATGCAGTGTAGTTGTTTCCACGATGATGTATGTAGTGCTGTAGCTATCGCCATGTATGCAGTGTAGTTGTTTCCACGATGATGTATGTAGTGCTGTAGCTATCGCCATGTATGCAGTGTAGTTGTTTCCACGATGATGTATGTAGTGCTGTAGCTATCGCCATGTATGCAGTGTAGTTGTTTCCACGATGATGTATGTAGTGTTGTAGCTATCGTCATGTATGCAGTGTAGTTGTATGTAGTGCTGTAGCTATCGCCATGTATGCAGTGTAGTTGTTTCCACGATGATGTATGTAGTGCTGTAGCTATCGCCATGTATGCAGTGTAGTTGTTTCCACGATGATGTATGTAGTGCTGTAGCTATCGCGATGTATGCAGTGTAGTTGTTTCCACGATGATGTATGTAGTGTTGTAGCTATCGCGATGTATGCAGTGTAGTTGTTTTCACGATAATGTATGTAGTGTTGTAGCTATCGTCATGTATGCAATGTAGTTGTATGTAGTGCTGTAGCTATCGCCATGTATGCAATGTAGTTGTTTCCACGATGATGTATGTAGTGTTGTAGCTATCGCCATGTATGCAGTGTAGTTGTTTTCACGATGATGTATGTAGTGATGTAGCTATCGTGATGTTTGTAATGGTGTTGTTCCAAGATGATGTTTGTAGTGTTGTAGGTATCGTCGTGTTGTAATGTTGTTGTTTCCAAGATGATGTATGTACTTTTGTAGTTATAGTGGTGAAATGTTGTTGCTTCCACAATAATGCTTGTAGTGTTGTAGGTATTGTTATACTTGGAATGTTGTTGTTTCCAGGATGATGTGTTTAGTACTAGTTTTGTAGTTATCGTGATGTTTGTAATTTTGCCGTTTTTACGATGATATATGTACATGTAGTAGTGTTATAGATTTGGCGATGTTTATTATGTTGTTTTTGCTATCGTGGTTTGTAATGTTTTTGTTGCGATAGTGGTGTATTATAACGTGGTTGCTATTGTAATATTTGTAAAGTTTTTGCTTTCGTAGTGATGTTGAACTACGGATGTTGTACTTTTGCTGGTGTTGATATTGTTCAATACAAGATTTCTATTACAATGGTACATTTCTGTGATGTCTTTTATCAGCTTTTTCTTTCATTATCTGCACATGCATGACGACTTTTCTCGTGCAAATGAGTATGATGTGTTTCTTTTCTTTGCTATAGTGATGGTGTTTGTAATGTTGGTGTTGCTATTGTGATGGTGTTTGAAATGTTTGTGTTGCTATTGTGATGGTGTTTGTAATGTTTGTGTTGCTATTGTGATGGTGTTTGAAATGTTGGTGTTGCTATCGTGATAGTGCTTGTTATGTTGGCGTTGCTGTCGTGATAGTGCTTGTAATGTTGGTGTTGCTGTCGTGATAGTGCTTGTAATGTTGGTGTTGCTATCGTGATAGTGCTTGTAATGTTGGTGTTGCTATCGTGATGGTGTTTGTAATGTTGGTGTTGCTATCGTGATAGTGCTTGTAATGTTGGTGTTGCTATCGTGAAGATGCTTGTAATGTTGGTGTTGTTATCGTGATAGTGTTTGTAATGTTTGTGTTGCTATTGTGATGGTGTTTGTAATGTTGGTGTTGCTATCGTGATGATGTTTGTAATGTTGGTGTTGCTATCGTGATGATGTTTGTAATGTTGGTGTTGCTATCGTGAAGGTGCTTGTAATGTTGGTGTTGCTATCGTGATAGTGCATGTAATGTTGGTGTTGCTATCGTAATAATGTTTGTAATGTTGGTGTTGCTATCGTGATAGTGCTTGTAATGTTGGTGTTGCTATCGTGATAGTGTTTGTAATGTTAGTGTTGCTATCGTGATAGTGCTTGTAATGTTGGTGTTGCTCTCGTGATAGTGTTTGTAATGTTGGTGTTTCTGTCGTGATAGTGCTTGTAATGTTGGTGTTGCTATCGTGATAGTGCTTGTAATGTTGGCGTTGCTATCGTGATAGTGCTTGTAATGTTGGTGTTGCTATGGTGATAGTGTTTGTAATGTTGGTGTTGCTGTCGTGATAATGTTTGTAATGTTGGTGTTGCTATCGTGATGATGTTTGTAATGTTGGTGTTGCTGTCGTGATAGTGCTTGTAATGTTGGTGTTGCTATCGTGATGATGTTTGTAATGTTGGTGTTGCTGTCGTGATAGTGCTTGTAATGTTGGTGTTGCTGTCGTGATAGTGTTTGTAATGTTGGTGTTGCTATCGTGATAATGTTTGTAATGTTGGTGTTGCTGTCGTGATAGTGCTTGTAATGTTGGTGTTGCTGTCGTGATAGTGCTTGTAATGTTGGTGTTGCTGTCGTGATAGTGCTTGTAATGTTGGTGTTGCTATCGTGATAATGTTTGTTATGTTGGTGTTGCTGTCGTGATAGTGCTTGTAATGTTTGTGTTGCTGTCGTGATAGTGCTTGTAATGTTGGTGTTGCTGTCGTGATAGTGTTTGTATTGTTGGTGTTGCTATCGTGATAATGTTTGTAATGTTGGTGTTGCTGTCGTGATAGTGCTTGTAATGTTGGTGTTGCTATCGTGATAATGTTTGTTATGTTGGTGTTGCTGTCGTGATAGCGCTTGTAATGTTGGTGTTGCTGTCGTGATAGTGCTTGTAATGTTGGTGTTGCTGTCGTGATAGTGCTTGTGCTGTTGGTGTTGCTATCGTGATAGTGCTTGTAATGTTGGTGTTGCTATCGTGATAGCGCTTGTAATGTTGGTGTTGCTGTCGTGATAGTGCTTGTAATGTTGGTGTTGCTGTCGTGATAGTGCTTGTTATATTGGTGTTGCTATCGTGTTAATGCTTGTAATGTTGGTATTGCTATCGTGATAGTGCTTGCAATGTTGGTGTTGCTATCGTGATAGTGTTTGTAATGTTGGTGTTGCTGTCGTGATAGTGCTTGTAATGTTTGTGTTGCTGTCGTGATAGTGCTTGTAATGTTGGTGTTGCTATCGTGATAATGTTTGTAATGTTGGTGTTGCTATCGTGATAGTGCTTGTAATGTTGTTGCTGTCGTGATAGTGCTTGTAATGTTGGTGTTGCTGTCGTGAGGATGTTTGTAATGTCGTAGTAGCTATCGACAGACCTTAACGCTAATAGCTTGATAGATTATGGTAATATTTGATTATAACAAAACATAAGTAACATCTCTTATTAAATAAGAAAACAAAAATAACATATCTCTCTCTCATTCCCTCTCTCTCTCCCTTCATATATATATATATTTAATTAAATACTGATTAGACTATACAACATTGGAAAGACTAATGGAGGATACGTACGTGTACCACCTCAAAATTACAATAAAGTTTATCGCATTACCAGTGTTGGTGAAGCTTGAAATGTGACCA
Source organism: Pteria penguin (assembly GCA_035048485.1). NCBI lineage: Eukaryota > Metazoa > Mollusca > Bivalvia > Pterioida > Pteriidae > Pteria > Pteria penguin. The sequence goes on along the minus strand of CM068588.1, from coordinate 43,674,611 downwards.
TGCATTTCAAAAGAGCTGTCAAACTTCAATATCTAGAAACAAGCATTATCTCAGACCAGAAAAGACATTATTCAGCCGTGTAAATTATATATTCAGATTTCCAAACACGAATCTGATATCTACACAATCAATGCAGATACATAAGTTTTTAAACTGTCAACACGACTGTTCTATCTCCGTGCATTAATTAGATCTCGCTATTTGCTGTGTAAGGAATTTCAGGCATATATAATGTGGTCAACGTCTCGTAAGGTTAAAAACTGATTAAACTGAGGCAAAAGTTAGCAAGACAAAAACAACGACGTCGTTAATACACGAACAAGATCTTTGTCCGATTCAGGAATCTTAAAGCATGTAAAACAAAATCTCTTCTCTTTTTTTCACCGAAATTCTAAATCAAAATATACAACTGATATATCAGAATCAAGAGTAAAGTCTATAGTAAAAATCATTAGGCTTCAGCGCCATTACTTTATATTGGAATGACGTTTTTAGCACTTTTACTTATTCTGTCGTATGTATTTTAAATGGATTTCTAAATACCATTCAGTGCAAACCATGACATTTTTTAAACTTAAAAACGTTACGGATCAAGTTACACCGATCAATACCAAACATAAATACATTAAAGTCGACAGATCTTAGATTAAATTGGGCCTCAGAATTTACAATAAAATGAACAAATTTTCTCCCACTGTCTTCAGTTTGACAGGCTCTCCTTTCTTCTTATGTCAGTGGTTTCAATATTATGCAAAAGTTTTGCTAAGGAATGCATTCAATATAGAAAAGAGTTCTTGCAGAGATCACAGATTTCATAAATCTAAATATAATATTAAATGAAAAATGTAAAGTTTATATACTTAGTGGGTCACGATAGCTTTCTAGTACAACCCATGGCTAAAGGAAAATGACAAGGTACAGGCTAAAAATAGAAACTCTTGCAATTTCTTTTGTATTCACATTCATTTTCTCCATAATAAAAATCGTATACCTTATATATTGAAAAACGGATCTATCAACACTCGAGAAATCCAATGATTTTACAAGTAATGTTTTAAAATAATTAGTATTTGATAAATGAATGCAACTTGTTAAATTCAGTTGGTCAAGATCTGTATGATAAATAATTACGTTGCCTATAGTAATCTTAGACTGGTGCGTACAGAAATGAAATATACACCAACAACCAACGGTCTAATATAAGTACGGAGATACTTAAACGAATCGGATAATCTTCAAAATCGACCTTATACTACGTAGAGCGTTAATTTATCTTTCCGTTTGACTCTAGTAAATCCTACAATCTACGACAATAATCCCACCATTGAAAGTTACAAAATTCTTAATCGTTGTCGCCCAGAATTTTATAGATGACACACGTAGGTAATCACTAACGGCGAAATAAGAAGCTGAGAGACAGAAAAATAAATAACATTTTAATTAGATTTCAAAGAGAGATTAAATGTTTTATAACACACGATGTAAAAATGTAAAAAGAAATAGCTTGGTAACATCAAAATGTACCGCTTAACCAAGCTTCTTTTAATACATATAGATTCAAAATCGATAGACGTTTAGTAATTCAACCCTTACGAGGTATTGATCTTTGCTGCACTGAATGCATTGAAACTTGCACCTAATTAGGTTTAAAAGAAATGCACTGTCTGGAGTTTATGTCGCGATTATTTGTATAATTGTATTATGTCTGATGTGCCATATGGCATAAAGAAATAAATGAACTGAACTGATCATTGCACTATTTACACGTATAAATCGATAAAATTCTATATAGCTTGATGTAAAGATGAAAACATTCAACAGCAATACCATGAATCCTAACCAATGTACATCCAGTATGTATCCTAACCAATGTACATTCAAATGACCTACATTCCAACGACCTGACTCATTAAGCCAGTGATTGCGGGATATTAAAATGTTAACACTTTTTTAATATTTACATTTGGACTGTTCGAAAAATGCCATTATCCGAGACTACCTCAAAAATTGGGAGTGTACATAATTTAACTTGATTCGATAACGGATCCATACGTTGTTAAAAGAGCATTCCGTCTACAGGTTTATGTCTTGTTGCCGTTGCGTATTTCAAAGATATTGATATTACAACTTCTGTCAAAACAATCGCTTCATTTTATTGACAATGAGATTAAGACGCAGTACTTCAATAAAGATTCGTGCTACGTCAAATCCTTTGCTCGAATTTCTTCTACTTGGGGTCATTTCTAAGTCGGGTTAAATATGTGGGTATGTTTTGATGTATGAATGTTGGTGTCTGCATATTACACGAAAGGCACAAATGACAAAAATTTATAGAAAATGTGAATATACTTTCACAATAAATGTAAAATTATATCATATTTCATACTTTTTGCAATATTTAATTTTCTTTTCTTCTTTTCAATATTAACGACTAATATTTTACATATACCTTTGATTTCTGAGGCTGAATGCATTTCTACTGAGTGCACACAAAGATAATTAATCTTGTTTTAAATTTACGAAGTATTTATAACTGATAATTACATTTTGCTTATCAACACCTGTATTTACATAAGATATGTCGGCAAGTAGCATAGGTAATCTTGACGTCTTGCCGATAAAACCTTCTCGATGATTTTGACTGGGTTTATTGTAAATCAAAGGCTTTGTAATATTAAATAACTTACACAAGAGTAAAAATAATCTCTTGTACAACACCTCTATGTACAGCGTTGTAGCGACAGTGTAATTCGTCGTAACCTGCTCACCGCCTCGACAATAACCATCCATTGATTCCAAGTAGTGCAATAAGTTAAACTGTTTGCTTAAATGCTCAGGAATGTATTCAGTCTGTACAAGGGATTTCTTTAATTTCAATTAATGAAACCAATCGTACTTTAAGATATTTACCGAGTAAATCCCTTACTGTTCTGCAGTCAGCTATTCAAAGTAAACAACAAAAACTTCTTCACCTCAAACATATACTTTTATGCTTAACGATTTAATATTGAACGTTATATTTGTAAGCAAAGGAGGAAAAGTTGTATTTATTTTTAATAATCATCTGTAATTTAAAATTACTAACAAAGTGCGAAATTCATTCAAGTTCAAGTTCGCTAATACGTGATTGAATCAAAAAGGCATAAGTTAGCCAGTTCTTATACAAGTATAAAATCATGAAATGTCTAATATTGGACATATATAATATGTAATGACTATTGAATACTATTTCTCACAATGTATAATGACTATTGCATACTATTTCTCAAAGCGCGTTCGTGCTGTAGTTTTGATTTAGGTTGTTGTTAGAAGTAGATTCAGGATAAATACATGTATAGTGGTAGTAATTAGTTAGATAAGGTAAGATAGGAAGATAAGATAAGATAAGTTCATGGACCAAAATGGGCCCTTGCATGCATGACATATGTAAACATGTACATGGATGATTAAACATAGAAAGCATAAAACCAGGTCTTAATAGTAAAGGACATACTACTGTGAAATACATGTGGTAATTAGTAGTAAAGGAAACACATGTTATATAATTAGAGCATGTGCCATTTTACCTATATTGTTCTTTCTCTGCTGGACCTCCATAAAACGGTTTTGACCACGCGGAATGATATCTCTGGTGTTCTCTTTGCTGCATCAAAATCCGCCTCTTGTCGTTGTGGTAGTGTTGTTCTACAGTTTCCCACGAATCGTTGATGCGGCGTTTTGGCGGTGGTGGCGCCAGAGGGTTGATGCGCTGTGGAATTCGTATCAGGCCCATGGAACTTGAGAGCTCACGTGGAGGGTAAGCTCCATACATGCTGACGGCGCGCACAGTCGGTAAAGGAGTGCTTATTGGTGTCATTTTAGGGGTGCCAGAGGGAGATATTTTGGGCAACGTTGTAGTTGAAGTCGTCATTATTGTTGATTAGTTATCTCTGAAATTAATGGAATATGTTTATTGATTATGACGAACCATATACATGTATACACAAAGAAGTACATGTGTATATATTCCAATGTAGGTTTTCACTACATAACATATTCTTTGCACACCTGTATATAATTAATTCTATTGTGACATGTGGGTTGTGATAATACAATATTTATTCACTATCAAATTGTTTATCTAGATACCATATTGGATACAGAAAGATGGTATTTAAATGAAGCACGAATTTAAATGACATATTTTTAGGAATTAAATCATTCCCACCCCACCAAAAGACCCCATTTCTTTAGAAATTTTACATAAGGAATGATCCCTCCTCCCCCTTTTTTATAAACCACTTGTCTTTTAATCAAAAGATCTGATCCGCCCACGTGATCCACCAACGTGAAACATTGGACTAAAACTTGTAAATTGGTTTAGAAAACTAGATAAGATAGAGAAAAAAAAGTAAAATACGCTTGATTGACATGTACATAAAACATGCACTTGAAGAGATTCGATTTTAATGGGTAAATATGAGATTTGTAAATATTTGTTAAGGTGGTGTTAAATGAAAACAGTCATTCTAAATATCTTTATGAACTTTGGTATGTCAAAAAGTAGATTGGGCATTCTTTTCCTGATAATACTCCGTGTCAGACTGTTGTAGTGGACGTGAATGAAAGGATATAGGCGGTGCCCTGCAATTTTTGTACTTTCTAATTCTGTATAAAGTCTAAGTACGAGTCAGGACAAATTTGACGTCAATGTTCAAGCTGAAGACAAGTGGTGTTCTCTCCTATTCTGAATTTATCTACCACCTAACACTGGCCACCACAATGCAGGTGAAATGATCTTGTTGTGGAGTTATGCTTCAACGGGTAACAGTGGGTGCCGCCATACAGGTGAAATATTCCTAGCATGGTGTTGTACTCCACCACTAAAACTTTGCTGCCATCATGCAGGTGATTTAATCATGGTGTGGTGTTATCCTCCATCACCTACCACTGTCTGCCACTATACAGGTGATGTAATACTGGCGTGGTGTTATACTCTGCCACCTACCACTATCCGCCATCATACAGGCAGTATAATCCTGGTGTGGTGTTATATCCACCATCTACCACTATCCGCCATCATACAGGCGGTATAATCCTGGCGTGGTGTTATACTTCACTTCTTACCACTATCCGCAATCATACAGGCGGTATAATCCTGGTGTGGTGGTATACTTCACTACCTACCACTATCCGCAATCATACAGGCGGTATAATCCTGGTGTGGTGAATATCCACCATCTACCACTATCCGCCATCATACAGGCGGTATAATCCTGGTGTGGTGTTATATCCACCATCTACCATTATCCGCCATCATACAGGCGGTATAATCCTGGTGTGGTGTTATACTTCACTACTTACTACTATCCGCCACCATACAGGCGGTATAATCCTGGTGTGGTGTTATATCCACCACCTACCACTATCCGCTATCATACAGGCGGTATAATCCTGGTGTGGTGTTATACTTCACTTCTTACCACTATCCGCCATCATACAGGCGGTATAATCCTGGTCTGGTGTTATATCCACCATCTACCACTATCCGCCAGCATACAGGCGGTATAATCCTGGTGTGGTGTTATACCTCACTACCTACCACTATCCGCCATCATACAGGCGGCATAATCCTGGTGTGGTGTTATATCCACCATCTACCACTATCCGCCATCATACAGGCGGTATAATCCTGGTGTGGTGTTATACTTCACTACCTACCACTATCCGCCATCATACAGGCGGTATAATCCTGGTGTGGTGTTATACCTAACTACCCACCACTATCCGCCATCATACAGGCGGCATAATCCTGGTGTGGTGTTATATCCACCATCTACCACTATCCGCCACCATACAGGCGATATAATCCTGGTGTGGTGTTATACTTCACTACCTACCACTATCCGCCATCATACAGGCGGTATAATCCTGGTGTGGTGTTATACTTCACTACCTACCACTATCCGCCATCATACAGACGGTATAATCTTGGTGTGGTGTTATACTTCACTACCTACCACTATCCGCCATCATACAGGCGGTATAATCCTGGTGGAGTGTTATACTTCACTACCTACCACTATCCACCATCACACAGGCGGTATAATCCTGGTGTGGTGTTATATCCACCATCTACCACTATCCGCCACCATACAGGCGGTATAACCCTGGTGTGGTGTTATATCCACCATCTACCACTATCCGCCACCATACAGGCGGTATAATCCTGGTGTGGTGTTATACTTCACTACCTACCACTATCCGCCATCATACAGGCGGTATAATCCTAGTGTGGTGTTATACTTTACTACTTACCACTATCCGCCATCATGCAGGCGGTATAATCCTAGTGTGGTGTTATATCCACAACCTACCACTATCCGCCATCACACAGGCGGTATAATCCTGGTGTGGTGTTATACTTCACTACCTACCACTATCCGCCATCATACAGGCGGTATAATCCTGGTGTGGTGTTATACTTCACTTCCTACCACTATCCGCCATCATACAGGCGGCATAATCCTGGTGTGGTGTTATATCCGCCATCTACCACTATCCGCCATCATACAGGCGGTATAATCCTGGTGTGGTGTTATACTTCACTACCTACCACTATCCGCCATCACACAGGCGGTATAATCCTGGTGTGGTGTTATACTTCACTACCTTCCACTATCCGCCATCACACAGGCGGTATAATCCTAGTGTGGTGTTATACCTCACTACCTACCACTATCCGCCATCATACAGGCGGTATAATCCTGGTGTGGTGTTATATTCACCATCTACCACTATCCGCCATCATACAGGCGGTATAATCCTGGTGTGGTGTTATATCCACCATCTACCACTATCCGCCATCATACAGGCGGTATAATCCTTGTGTGGTGTTATACTTCACTACCTACCACTATCCGCCATCATACAGGCGGTATAATCCTGGTGGAGTGTTATACTTCACTACCTACCACTATCCGCCATCATACAGGCGGTATAACCCTGGTGTGGTGTTATATCCACCATCTACCACTATCCGCCATCATACAGGCGGTATAATCCTTGTGTGGTGTTATACTTCACTACCTACCACTATCCGCCATCATACAGGCGGTATAATCCTGGCTTGGTCTTATATCCACTACCTACCACTATCCGCCACCATACAGGCGGTATAATCCTGTTGGGGTGTTATATCCACCATCTACCACTATCCGCCATCATATATTGAAATTGAAAAGTGAAGATTATATGTTTGCTTAAAATTTTCGGACATCTGTACAAGCTGCAGATTGTGTGAAATTAATTTCTGTATGCAATAATACATTTTTATAATTTATTATCTTCACTTACAAAAAATTAGCCAGAATTTAAGATTAGATGAACTTTATTTGTTCTCTGGTGCTGATTGTTTGCTGATATCACCAAATCAATATACATGTAGTTATGTTTGTAACTAGGAACTCTCAGTAAATGAAATTCGCGCACTCGCACGGACTCATTCCTGGCAATATATCGATTTAATCTCTAAGGATGTAAGTGTTGAACGTATATCGGAAAAAATACAGTGAGATGTTAATGTGTTGGAGAAGAATATGGGTGTAAGAGAGTAGAACCATTTGTCCTAGATCTGCTCATGAAATACTTTAACTAGATATTTTTTAACATACAAGGAGAAATTTTGATGAACAGCCTTCCTTCTTGGTTTCAATCTTATTAAAACGACGTCTTTATTCCGCTTCTCTATTTGTTCAATTGCTTACACGCAATGGGACGACTAGAGAAGCAGAATAAACATGGTTTTCATCAGATTGTCTTGAAATAAGATGTTTTGAAATCTTGTTTCACGTCACAGCAAAATTCTTGCATTTATACGGTGACGCCATCTGTCTGATGTAATGCTTAAAATTAGACCTATGCAACGAAAGCATTCAAAGCAGAGAATGGTCTGTTTGCGCCACGTTTACCGTGACATGAGAATTTGGTTTTAGGTGTGTCATCCGAAAAACAAGGTACCGACGAGCTCTGGGGAGACTCGAACCCGAAATCTGTTGGTCACAAGCCAAGTACCTAGCCGATTGTGGTACGCTGACTATAATTCTAATACAAACTATGGTGTTCCAATATACATATAAGTAAAGGGAACATCATTTTGCCCAAAACAAAATTAAGAATGATCTTATTTCAAATTCAGATATATTCTACATTCATTATTATATACATTCATTATTATTTATTTATTCATTTATATTTATTTACTTTTATTTATTTATTTATTTTTATTTTCATTTTTATTTATTTATTTAATCATCATCATCATTGTTATTATTATTATCATTATTATTATTATTATTATTATTATTATTATTACTATTATCATTGTTACCAGTAGTAGTAATGGTAGTAGTAGTAGTAGTATTTTATTGTTATTATATTTTTGTTTAGTATTTCGTGTCCTGCATACTATCTTTATGAATACAGTATGTGTACATATGTGGAATATATAAACCTAACGTGTTAGGCAAAGTGCATCTCAAGAAGTATCGTATTCAAATAAATTGAATGGAATAATAATTGACCCGTTTTCCTGTAAACAAATTTGATATTTTATAACCAGATGATATTTTTCATTATGTACTTCAGTTTTATTGTTTTCAGATATTGACTGATCTTCCATTTACAAACAGCTTGATAATTAAGCTTTGCTCAGGAAACTCGGGTGATTTTCGTTAGAAACAATGAGCAAGTCGAAATCGATTCTCCCATTTCTAGACACGAACGACGAAGAATGGTTTGTTTGAGTTACAACAATATGAATTTAATAAGAGTAGGTTTTAAACATCACTCGGTTTATCTTACACACAGCATTATCTTACACAAAGCATTATCAAATAAAGAGAACGAGACGTGCAAAATGTAATTATACAAAAATACAAAATATCGTTGTCACAGTGGATGAAACTAAAGCAAGACCGAAGGCAAAAATCCCAAATTAGGGCGGGCTATCTCAGTTTCATTACTGGATATGATTTGGGATAGCCCATAGGTTATCCCAATTATAAAGTGACAATAAAACAAAATTGCGATCTCCTGATCATACATTTATAACGTTTCGGGTTTAAAGATTGGTGCCTATTGATAACATAAGTGTCATTAACATGTCATTGGTACCATCAAATATTTAAGTCCATGGTACCGATCAGCAGATGATAGTGTAGGTGAGTTTGCCAACATGGGCGTCCATGATCTTCATGCTCACTTGTGCCATATACAATAAACACACAGAGGTTACTGGTCAATTATTTGTACATCGTAATAGGTATATTACCTGAAAGGTAATGTGTAATCTGTGTATCATTCAGATATTATCTAGGTACCAATATTATCCATTAACTACAATGTACAAAGTGACTTCGTGGTTTGATAACAAGGTAAAATATAGTGGGCAAGCCGATAGGCTATGGCATACACGGCAGTAGGTGATGGTGTACACGGAGGACTGACCGGTAGGAAATGGTGTACACGGAGGACTAACCGGTAGAAGTTGGTGTACACGGAGGACTAACCGGTAGGATATGGTGTACACGGTGGACTAACCGGTAGAAGATGGTGTACACGGAGGACTAACCGGTAGGATATGGTGTACACGGAGGACTAACCGGTAGAGTATGGTGTACACGGAGGACTAACCGGTAGGAGATGGTGTACACGGAGGACTAACCGGTAGGAGATGGTGTACACGGAGGACTAACCGGTAGAGTATGGTGTACACGGAGGACTAACAGGTAGAGTATGGTGTACACGGAGGACTAACCGGTAGAAGATGGTGTGCACGGAGGACTAACCGGTAGAAGATGGTGTACACGGAGGACTAACCGGTAGGAAATGGTGTACACGGAGGACTAACCGGTGGAATATGGTGTACACGGAGGACTAACCGGTAGAGTATGGTGTACATGGTGGACTAACAGGTAGAGGATGGTGTACACGGAGGACTTACCGGTAGAAGATGCTGTACACGGAGGACTTACGGGTAGAAGATGGTCTGCACGGCGGTAGGTGATGATGTGTATGACGTGCTAATCGGTAAGAGATGGTTTACAAGGAGGACTAGCCAGTAGGAGATGTTGTACACGGATCAACCGATAGGAGATTGTATACACGCCAGTAGGGCATGATATGCATGGCATGCTAACCGTTAGGAGATAGTGTATACATGGCAAGCTAGCCAGTAAAAGATGATATACACGGCAATCTAGTCGGTAGGGGACGGTATACACGGGGGAATTGCCGGTAGGAGATTATAAACATTTGTAGACGGTGGGTTAGCAAGCAGAAGACGGTATACAAGACGGGCTAACAGGTGGATATTGTAAACACGGTCCACTAGCTTGTGGGAGAACGGCGGAATGAATAGTTTCCCCAGGCCTCTGATTTGATTATCATATGGTCTAATGATCCGTGTTTACACCTACAAAATTTGATTGCATTCGCCTCATTATTTGCTACCTATTGATGCCGTATGTTTTGTTGCATTGATCTATAGGTGGGTTTCTATTAAACGATAAAGCATTAATGGGCTATATGAGAGAGAGAGAGAGAGAGAGAGAGAGAGAGTGTGTGTGTGTGTGTGTGTGTGTGTGTGTGTGTGTGTGTGTGTGTGTGTGTGTGTGTGTGTGTGTGTGTGTGTAGCGGACGAGTTATTCGCTTGGTATAAACTTTTATTTCATTTGCATGTCCATGATATAACACAAAAGGAGATGATATACATAAGATATCTGAAAACAAGTAGCTAAGTACTTATATAAATCCATCTCTCTAAAAGTAATATGCACAATGGATGAACCATGAAGATGACATACGCAAATTGGAGTTAGGTTATATATACAAAGGCAATAGATATACAGAGAAAGAAAATAAGTGTACCGTGTATTTGAAAATTAAGCAACCTTAAAACTTAAAGATAATAGTACATAAGGATGTTGTGATATACAGTAATGTAATTCTATATATGATACGAGACATTCTTGCTAAATAGTCAAGTGAACATTGATACGCGGCAAGAATTTGTTCTACATGTGTAGATTCATCTAGAAAAACGTTAAGACTTTTTAAAAAAATTCGTGAACTATTTTGAATGTGTGCTAGTTAGTGTAATTACACATGTACGAAACAATTCGTTTCCGTATAAAAGCGTTTGAATAGTTTTATCTTGCAGTAAATTAATCGTTTGGGATCTGTCATCAGCAAAGATAGGACAATCTAGTAGGTAATATTTTGCATTTTCAATTCCTACACATATACAAAATGGGTCGGAAATTATGTTTCGTTAAAAAAAAAAACCAACCCCACAAACAATAACAACAACAACAACAACAACAACAAAACCAAACAAACAAATGTGCATTTAGTGATCTGCACTCAGTTCTCAGTTTTAAGTGAATTATTTGCTTTTGTCTTGATCCAGACAAGAAGTACGAAGGAGGTGGTTTGCGATTTTTATTCAGGTAGAATTTGAATGCTGTAATAGTAGGGTTAATTCGAATATCAATGGGGATGTCATTCCAACTGGAAATTACTGTTGGAAGGAAAGAATTACGATACATCGAGTGTTACACAGTGGTGGGATGAGTCGAGATTGGTCCCATGTGTTTCTTCCATGGACTTCATGGATCATGTACGATTATTCGTTTGATACACACTTGTGTAGCGGATTTATGTACGAGTTTGGCATAACCATGATACATTTCCCCTTCAGATTTCCCAGAAACTATAAACTATAATTCATTTGGGTTTTCGTGTATCTAGAAACCCCAGTTTTCTGTAATTGTGAAAATGTTATAACTAAAAAAAGCAAACAGAAAGAAAAGAAAAAGAGACAAAAACACTACGTAGGCACGCACACACAGATCAGATTCTCTCTCTCTCTCTCTCTATCTCTCTCTCTCTCTCTCTCTCTCTCATACATCCAATTACCCACACAGGCACACACACATATATTACAAGTAAAAGCAATACCCAATTTTATTTCATTTTCTAATATAACAAAGAAATATTGCATAGCAAAAACTTATCAGTAACTTCGTGAAAGCTCACACTAAATGCACTAGTGCCTTTCATGGGGTATCGGAGCAGACTTTACGTCACCCTGCTTCCAACCAAGACGCAAATTAATATGTTTGAATAAACGATAACTTTTTATAAATGTTACTTCACAGTTACACCAATTTAAAGTACATGGTTGCTACTTAATCCCATTTTAAGTCGTGTATCGAGGCACAGGCTTTAAACAGTCAATATACATCAATGTTCATTAGGCATAACGGCACCTCTGGCAAGCTTGTGCAGTTTGTATTCATATATTTCACGGTTACAATATCAAAACTCGTAGGAGCCAGATATATGTCTGTTTGATAACCTTTTTTCTTACGGTATGACGTACAAGGAATAATAACACCCGGCAAGAATGGTATATGATATAGTACTTTAATTTAGTATCAGTTAATTGATATCAATTAAACTTGAATTAAATTTAAATGTACAGAGCACGTGTTTTATTGTCAACAAAACATACCCCCTAAAACGAGTAAACAATATTAATATACTCAGATATTTATATATTTACTGAGACCGTTTTGAATCACTATTGCTCATAAAATACAAATATTAACGTGTTTACTTTCATCTACTTCGAATTTAAACACCGAATTTTCGTTCTTAGGTTTATAAAGTCAGCAGATCGATATACGAAGAGGATAATTTAATGCGTACTTACAAAGCTATCTTATGTATCCAAAAAATCCATAAAAATTCAAACTCTACATTGTCAAAGTCCTTAAACATTCAATATTGCACATATACAGAAAGAACGGTATATCCTTCGTCACGTGGTACCAACGTCGCTACGGAGATTCGGAATATCTCGGGATAATTCCTCAACAAACACGAAGAATTAAAATAACCAAAGCGGATACACGCGATTATGGTGGATTTTCACCCAGCTATTTTAATGTTTTTGAATTGGTAATTAGCATATCTATTCATCCGAAATATATTCTATAATGCCTCCAAGTGCGTCTCGTCAGCTCTAAAGAAAACAAACTTATCAATTTAAAAGGACAACCAAAAATCAATGGAAATCTGAACCAACAACATGAAAAGAGTATAGGCATTTCAATTAACCGGCCCAGGTAATTTGAAATCCTGATTATGCTAGAAGACATTAAAGCATTCATGTGGATATTTTATTTCTACATTTCTCTGACGAACAAATGCGATATAATTAATCTCTAGTATTATTTTATGACTCGGAAAAAGTGTTTTGTTGATTGCGGATGCCACACTTTGTTGGCCCATGCAGGAGTCGAATGTGATAACAGGAAATATTGAGCAACCTTTATACAAAGTTATTATCATACTTTATCTGTCTAACATTAAAACAGATTGAAGATTCCAACGTCTAAGCCATCACGAGAGAGATGAAATTCATTTAAACAAAAGAGAAAAAAATGATAAACCTAACAGAAAATCTACTTAAGTTGAAACTACGAGTGCGGATCCTGGCATTCACGAAATGAATCCTTTCATTGTTTGTTTGTTGTTGTTGTTGAATAAGGTATCAAACTAAAAGTTGGACGGAAAACTGAATCAGTGTGTAAAGCGCAGCAAAGCGCACCCGGGTTGGATTTCGGCTATAGGCTCGTTTAATTATCTACCATCCTATCTATCCTTCATAGTACAGTACAAATCGAGACCCCGTGTCACGGTATATGTTGTTCGTTTATTATAGATCTACCACCCTGTCCTTCAGATTAGAGTAGTAGTAGTAGTAGTAGTGATGCTTTGTTGTAGAAGTAGTAGTAGTGGAGGTAGTAGTATTAGTAGTAGTAGTAGTAGTCGTCGTAGTAGTAGTAGTAGTAGCAGCAGCAGCAGCAGTTGCAAAATGTATATCAAACTTATGCTACTCGATGATGAAGACAAACGCAGACCAGAGCTTTCAAATGATTGTCTTAGCAATGAAACATGAATAATAGTATGAATAGTGTAGTAGTTAACAGCGTGGGTCTGGATTCTATCCTCAGATTTTGGTATTGAGCTTAATAGTTGGCGACCTCTTGCTTCTGCAATCCGATTTTTGTACATGAATATATAGAGCAAAGAAGGGTAACTCGACTTGGAATACAGAACGTTTTCAAATGGTTCCTTAAAATGTGAGTCTACAAGGGAAAATGAAAGACTTGCCATGGTATTACACGGTATAACAGGCAAGTATCCGTTGAAACATGTGAAGACATACAGACATAGTCCTCATTGTACTTGATATCAGGAACTTTTGTGAATATCATTTAACGACAAAAGTTAAAATGAAGCTTATGGTCTCTTTATTCACTATGAAAATTAGATTTTGACGGCTGGCTGTACTCAGCTTGACATATGTGACATCTGAACACATTTCTTTCCCATAAAAACGAAAATGAATTATTGATTTAATAGATTAATAGAAATCTCGTAATTCAGAACCACTTCTGCATCTAAGAGCTCTTATTTATATGTGCTGAATTATTAATTCCGAGATTTATTATATATGCTGTTTAAAAAGCCTGATAATGTATAACATGATCTCAATATAATCCAAATTACGGGATGTGACTTTCCGTATTGTAACAACGATAAGAAGCAAATATTCTCCTTTTCTTTTTAAATTTTCCTTAGGCCACAACAAATGAATGTCTTGTTCGACGGAATCGCCGTTCCGATTTTTCCGATTTTCATTTTTTTTTTCAAATTTCCGAGAAAAAAAAAATGATCCGGTCCGGTTTTATTTCTTAATTTTGTATTACGCTCCCGGTTCCGGTTTTCGTCGATACGGGTCAAAGCATAGTAATTCCATTTCCCATAGGGTCCCATGTTAAATTACCGAACTTCCAGCAAGATTTACACAACATCCTACATTTTAGCTATATACAATCCACATATCAAAATGTTTGTCAGACCCTCCTCTATCAGAATTTTAACAGTTTACCATAGGTTATCCACCTTAATTTCGAGAAAATCATGCTGGAAGGGGGATACCCCCAAAAATTGGCCAAAATTCAAATGTAAACAACCACCCCTTTTAGGGCATTAAATTTTTACATTAGCGAAATGAGATAAAAATTCATGATTTTACAGCAGAATCAATCTTTATTTATACATAGATCAACTAATTCCATCCAATCACAGCTCCTAATACATTGAAATAGTAGTCCCTCTCTCCCTACACCACATCAGCCAATCACGGCTCTCGTTAATTACCTTTCTTTGACCTACGGAGTATCGCATCTACTAAAATCCGTCATGGTTTGCATTTAGTCACCTACCAAATCCATTGTTCTCTATGTGGGCACTTTTATGTGGGCAACTTACGTCATAATAATATGACGTCATAACAATAACAAAGTGCGCGTGTATGTTGACGTTATTGTAGTTGTGATATTCCGTATTCTAGGCAGCGTTGAGTAAGGCATCTAGATGTTGTCAATCTATCACTGAAATATACAGGAAAAATACAGTGAAATGGTAATATATTGGAGTTGTAAGCATGTTAATTAAACAGTCCTTTTATATATGAAGGTACAGTTTTAAAAGAAAAAAAAATCGCTCGATAAAAGTATTGAAAATAAAATTTTGCTCGCCGCCTCTTTATTTTCATCATAAAAACCAGAAGAACAAGACTTTTTGTGTGTGGCCTTACCTGTCTGCATGCCCATCGAAGTAATGTTTCATTTTATACAGTGATTTCAACCCAATTTCTTATGAAACATAATAGCTTTCACATTATTACACTGCATCACATTCCAGTTTTCTCAATTCAGTTCTAAGTTACTATGGATATCTTGATAAAAAGTATACACCTAACATTATTGAAAATAATATCATTTATGTACGAATAATTTGTACTTTGTTTGTTTTTAGTTTTAAATCTCAATCTTGTTTATTATTTATAGTTGCATTCTATGTAATGTGTAGTTATTTGATTGTATGTTAGGTTGAATTGTCAATCTTGGTTTATTATTAGGCTTAGCTGTTGTATTCTAGGTATTATTATTTTATGGGTATATTTGATATATCAATCTTTGTTTACTATAAACTGTTGCATTCAATGTATTGCGCATTCTTTGGTACACCACCCACATATTTTATGAGATTTACCCAATCTTTGTTAAATGTTTAGATAATCGTCACTAGTCATTAGTTTTTAGTAGTCATGCCGATCGACATTTTGTATTTTATATTATAATGTAATTTTGCGTCATTTATAATCTATGAATAAATGACAAAATTCGTTTATTGAATTTTTGGTTATCGTTGTTTATTTACATGGAGAACATACAGAACATTCTAGTCACCATTGTTTCCCTCCGAACATTCGGTTCTGCATTGCAGGATTATCCACAGTCACAGTGGATTATCCACAGTGGATTATCCACAGTCACAGTGGCATCAGGTTGTTGACACGAAATAACGACGAATATCATATATTATATCGACTTGTTAGATCTTTGTCGACTTGACAGATGTCGACTTGTCGGAAAAGTATGTCAACACAATATCTGACAAGTGGCAGGAATATGCTACAATAACATGGCATATAGAATGTAGGATATCTCGTCCTCGTGTGGTATATAGAAAAGTATGTCAACACAATATCTGACAAGTAGCAGGAATATGCTACAATAACATGGCATATAAAATGTAGGATATCTCGTCCTCATCTGATATATAGAAAAGTATGTCAACACAATATCTGACAAGTGGCAGGAATATGCTACAATAACAAGGCACAGAGAATGTAGAATATCTCGTCCTCATGTGGTATATAGAAAAGTATGTCAACACAATATCTGACAAGTGGCAGGAATATGCTACAATAACATGGCATAGAGAATGTAGGATATCTCGTCCTCATGTGCTATATAGAAAAGTATGTCAACACAATATCTGACAAGTGGCAGGAATATGCTACAATAACATGGCATAGAGAATGTAGAATATCTCGTCCTCATGTGATATATAGAAATGTATGTCAACACAATATCTGACAAGTGGCAGGAATATGCTACAATAACAAGGCACAGAGAATGTAGAATATCTCGTCCTCATGTGGTATATAGAAAAGTATGTCAGCACAATATCTGACAAGTGGCAAACATGCTACATTAACATGGCATATAGAATGTAGGATATCTCGTCCTCATGTGGTATATAGAAAAGTATGTCAACACAATATCTGACAAGTGGCAGGAATATGCTATAATAACATAGCATATAGAATGTAGGATATCTCGTCCTCATGTGGTATATAGAAATGTATGTCAACACAATATCTGACAAGTGGCAGGAACATGCTACAATAACATGGCATATAGAATGTAGGATATCTCGTCCTCATGTGGTATATAGAAAAGTATGTCAACACAATATCTGACAAGTGGAAGGAACATGCTACAATAATATGGCATATAGAATGTAGGACATCTCGTCCTCATATGGTATATAGAAAAGTATGTCAGCACAATATCTGACAAGTGGCAGGAACATGCTACAATAACATAGCATATAGAATGTAGGACATCTCGTCCTCATGTTGTAAATAGAAAAGTATGTCATAACAATATCTGACAAGTGGCAGGAACATGCTACAATAACATGGCATAGAGAATGTAGGACATCTCGTCCTCATGTGGTATATAGAAAAGTATGTCAACACAATATCTGACAAGTGGCAGGAACATGCTACAATAACATGCCATAGAGAATGTAGAATATCTGGTCCTCATGTGATATATGAAAAAGTATGTCAACACAATATCTGACAAGTGGCAGGAACATGCTACAATAACATGGCATATAGAATGTAGGATATCTCGTCATCATGTGATATATAGAAAAGTATGTCAGCACAATATCTGACAAGTGGCAGGAACATGCTACAATAACATGGCATATAGAATGTAGGATATCTCGTCCTCATGTGATATATAGAAAAGTATGTCAGCACAACATTTGACAAGTGGCAGGAATATGCTACAATAACATGGGATAGAGAATGTAGGATATCTCGTCCTCATGTGATATCTAGAAAAGTATGTCAGCACAATATCTGACAAGTGGCAGGAACATGCTACAATAACATGGCATAGAGAATGTAGGATATCATGTCCTCATGTGATATATAGAAAAGTATGTCAACACAATATCTGACAAGTGGCAGGAATATGCTACAATAACATGGCATATAGAATGTAGGATATCTCGTCCGCATGTGGTATATAGAAAAGTGTGTCAACACAATATCTGACAAGTGGCAGGAATATGCTACAATAACATGGCATATAGAAGGTAGGATATCTCGTCCTCATGTGATATATAGAAAAGTATGTCAGCACAATATCTGAGAAGTGGCAGGAACATGCTACAATAACATGGCATAGAGAATGTAGGATATCCCGTCCTCATGTGATATATAGAAAAGTATGTCAACACAATATCTGACAAGTGGCAGGAATATGCTACAATAACATGGCATAGAGAATGTAGGATATCTCGTCCTCATGTGGTATATAGAAAAGTATGTCAACACAATATCTGACAAGTGGCAGGAATATGCTACAATAACATGGCATATACAATGTAGAATATCTCGTCCTCATGTGGTATATAGAAAATTATGTCAACACAATATCTGACAAGTGGCAGGAATATGCTACAATAACATGGCATAGAGAATGTAGGATATCTCGTCCTCATGTGGTATATAGAAAAGTATGTCAACACAATATCTGACAAGTGGCAGGAACATGCTACAATAACATGGTATATAGAATGTAGGATATCTCGTCCTCATGTGATATATAGAAAAGTATGTTAACACAATATCTGACAAGTGGCAGGAATATGCTAAAGCTAAAATAACATGGCATAGAGAATGTAGGATATCTCGTCCTCATGTGATATATAGAAAAGTGTGTCAACACAATATCTGACAAGTGGCAGGAACATGCTACAATAACATGGCATATAGGATGTAGAATATCTCGTCCTCATGTGGTATATAGAGAGATATGTCAACACAATATCTGACAAGTGGCAGGAATATGCTACAATAGCATGGCATATAGAATGTAGGATATCTCCTCCTCATGTAGTATATAGAAAAGTATGTCAGCACAATATCTGACAAGTGGCAAGAACATGCTACAATAACATGGTATATAGTTGGCTGGTTGGTTGATTGGTGTTTTACGTCGCTTTCAACAATACTTCAGTTATATCGCGACATGGAAGCAGGAGGTTACCAACCTCCTAAACATAGTGGCGCAACCCAGGAAAAACATGGCATATAGAATGTAGGATATTTCGTCCTCATGTGGTATATAGAAAAGTATGTCAGCACAATATCTGACAAGTGGCAGGAACATGCTACAATAACATGGCATATAGAATGTAGAATATCTCGTCCTCATGTGGTATATAGATAGGAATGTCAACACAATATCTGACAAGTGCCAGGAATATGTTACAATAACATGGCATATAGAATGTAGGACATCTCGTCCTCATCTGGTATATAGAAAAGTATGCCAACGCAATATCTGACAAGTGGCAGGAACATGCTACAATAACATGGCATATAA
The DNA here is from genome assembly GCA_035048485.1 of Pteria penguin. Lineage (NCBI taxonomy): Eukaryota > Metazoa > Mollusca > Bivalvia > Pterioida > Pteriidae > Pteria > Pteria penguin. The sequence goes on along the minus strand of CM068588.1, from coordinate 43,654,953 downwards.
GAGGTAGGATATCTCGTCCTCAAGTGACATTTAGAAAAGTATGTCAACACAATATCTGACAAGTGGCAGGAAAATGCTACAATAACATGGCATATAGAATGTAGGATATCTCGTCCTCATGTGATATATAGAAAAGTATCTCAGCACAATGTCTGACACGTGGTAGGAACATGCTACAATAACATGGCATAGAGAATGTAGGATATCCCGTCCTCATGTGAGATATAGAAAAGTATGTCAACACAATATCTGACAAGTGGCAGGAACATGCTACAATAACATGGCATATAGAATGTAGGATATCTCGTCCTCATGTGATATATAGAAAAGTATGTCAGCACAATATCTGACAAGTGGCAGGAACATGCTACAATAACATGGCATATAGTTGGCTGGTTGGTTGATTAGTGTTTTACGTCGCTTTCAACAATACTTCAGTTATATCGCGACATGGAAGCAGGAGGTTACCAACCTCTTAAACATAGTGGCGCAACCCGGGAAAAACATGGCATATAGAATGTAGGATATCTCGTCCTCGTGTGGTATATAGAAAAGTATGTCAGCACAATATCTGACAAGTGGCAGGAACATGCTACAATGACATGGCATATAGAATGTAGAATATCTCGTCCTCATGTGGTATATAGAAAGGAATGTCAACACAATATCTGACAAGTGGCAGGAACAGGCTACAATAACATGGCATATAAAAGGTAGGATATCTCGTCCTGAAGTGATATATAGAAAAGTATGTCAACACAATATCTGACAAGTGGCAGGAACATGCTACAATAACATGGCATATAGAATGTAGGATATCTCGTCCTCATGTGATATATAGAAAAGTATGTCAGCATAATATCTGACACGTGGTAGGAACATGCTACAATAACATGGCATAGAGAATGTAGGATATCCTGTCCTCATGTGAGATATAGAAAAGTATGTCAACACAATATCTGACAAGTGGCAGGAACATGCTACAATAAAATGGCATATAGAAGGTAGGATATCTCGTCCTCATGTGATATATAGAAAAGTATGTCAGCACAATATCTGAGAAGTGGCAGGAACATGCTACAATAACATGGCATAGAGAATGTAGGATATCCCGTCCTCATGTGATATATAGAAAAGTATGTCAACACAATATCTGACAAGTGGCAGGAATATGCTATAATAACATGGCATAGAGAATGTAGGATATCTCGTCCTCATGTGGTATATAGAAAAGTATGTCAACACAATATCTGACAAGTGGCAGGAATATGCTACAATAACATGGCATATACAATGTAGAATATCTCGTCCTCATGTGGTATATAGAAAATTATGTCAACACAATATCTGACAAGTGGCAGGACTATGCTACAATAAGATGGCATAGAGAATGTAGGATATCTCGTCCCCATGTGATATATAGAAAAGTATATCAGCACAATATCTGACAAGTGGCAGGAACATGCTACAATAACATGGTATATAGAATGTAGGATATCTCGTCCTCATGTGATATATAGAAAAGTATGTTAACACAATATCTGACAAGTGGCAGGAATATGCTAAAGCTAAAATAACATGGCATAGAGAATGTAGGATATCTCGTCCTCATGTGATATATAGAAAAGTGTGTCAACACAATATCTGACAAGTGGCAGGAACATGCTACAATAACATGGCATATAGGATGTAGAATATCTCGTCCTCATGTGGTATATAGAGAGGTATGTCAACACAATATCTGACAAGTGGCAGGAATATGCTACAATAGCATGGCATATAGAATGTAGGATATCTCCTCCTCATGTAGTATAGAAAAGTATGTCAACACAATATCTGACAAGTGGCAAGAACATGCTACAATAACATGGTATATAGTTCGCTGGTTGGTTGATTGGTGTTTTACGTCGCTTTCAACAATACTTCAGTTATATCGCGACATGGAAGCAGGAGGTTACCAACCTCCTAAACATAGTGGCGCAACCCAGGAAAAACATGGCATATAGAATGTAGGATATCTCGTCCTCATGTGGTATATAGAAAAGTATGTCAGCACAATATCTGACAAGTGGCAGGAACATGCTACAATAACATGGCATATAGAATGTAGGATATCTCGTCCTCATGTGATATATAGAAAAGTATGTTAACACAATATCTGACAAGTGGCAGGAATATACTAAAGCTAAAATAACATGGCATAGAGAATGTAGGATATCTCGTCCTCATGTGATATATAGAAAAGTGTGTCAACACAATATCTGACAAGTGGCAGGAACATGCTACAATAACATGGCATATAGGATGTAGAATATCTCGTCCTCATGTGGTATATAGAGAGGTATGTCAACACAATATCTGACAAGTGGCAGGAATATGCTACAATAGCATGGCATATAGAATGTAGGATATCTCCTCCTCATGTAGTATATAGAAAAGTATGTCAACACAATATCTGACAAGTGGCAAGAACATGCTACAATAACATGGTATATAGTTCGCTGGTTGGTTGATTGGTGTTTTACGTCGCTTTCAACAATACTTCAGTTATATCGCGACATGGAAGCAGGAGGTTACCAACCTCCTAAACATAGTGGCGCAACCCAGGAAAAACATGGCATATAGAATGTAGGATATCTCGTCCTCATGTGGTATATAGAAAAGTATGTCAGCACAATATCTGACAAGTGGCAGGAACATGCTACAATAACATGGCATATAGAATGTAGAATATCTCGTCCTCATGTGGTATATAGAAAGGAATGTCAACACAATATCTGACAAGTGGCAGGAATATGTTACAATAACATGGCATATAGAATGTAGGACATCTCGTCCTCATCTGGTATATAGAAAAGTATGCCAACGCAATATCTGACAAGTGGCAGGAACATGCTACAATAACATGGCATATAAAAGGTAGGATATCTCGTCCTCAAGTGATATATAGAAAAGTATGTCAACACAATATCTGACAAGTGGCAGGAACATGCTACAATAACATGGCATATAGAATGTAGGATATCTCGTCCTCATGTGATATATAGAAAAGTATCTCAGCACAATGTCTGACAAGTGGCAGGAACATGCTACAATAACATGGCATATAGAATGTAGGATATCTCGTCCTTATGTGATATATAGAAAAGTATGTCAGCACAATATCTGACAAGTGGCAGGAACATGCTACAATAACATGGCATATAGTTGGCTGGTTGGTTGATTAGTGTTTTACGTCGCTTTCAACAATACTTCAGTTATATCGCGACATGGAAGCAGGAGGTTACCAACCTCTTAAACATAGTGGCGCAACCCGGGAAAAACATGGCATATAGAATGTAGGATATCTCGTCCTCGTGTGGTATATAGAAAAGTATGTCAGCACAATATCTGACAAGTGGCAGGAACATGCTACAATGACATGGCATATAGAATGTAGAATATCTCGTCCTCATGTGGTATATAGAAAGGAATGTCAACACAATATCTGACAAGTGGCAGGAACAGGCTACAATAACATGGCATATAAAAGGTAGGATATCTCGTCCTGAAGTGATATATAGAAAAGTATGTCAGCACAATATCTGACAAGTGGCAGGAACATGCTACAATGACATGGCATATAGAATGTAGAATATCTCGTCCTCATGTGGTATATAGAAAGGAATGTCAACACAATATCTGACAAGTGGCAGGAACAGGCTACAATAACATGGCATATAAAAGGTAGGATATCTCGTCCTGAAGTGATATATAGAAAAGTATGTCAACACAATATCTGACAAGTGGCAGGAACATGCTACAATAACATGGCATATAGAATGTAGGATATCTCGTCCTCATGTGATATATAGAAAAGTATGTCAGCATAATATCTGACACGTGGTAGGAACATGCTACAATAACATGGCATAGAGAATGTAGGACATCCCGTCCTCATGTGAGATATAGAAAAGTATGTCAACACAATATCTGACAAGTGGCAGGAACATGCTACAATAAAATGGCATATAGAAGGTAGGATATCTCGTCCTCATGTGATATATAGAAAAGTATGTCAGCACAATATCTGAGAAGTGGCAGGAACATGCTACAATAACATGGCATAGAGAATGTAGGATATCCCGTCCTCATGTGATATATAGAAAAGTATGTCAACACAATATCTGACAAGTGGCAGGAATATGCTATAATAACATGGCATAGAGAATGTAGGATATCTCGTCCTCATGTGGTATATAGAAAAGTATGTCAACACAATATCTGACAAGTGGCAGGAATATGCTACAATAACATGGCATATACAATGTAGAATATCTCGTCCTCATGTGGTATATAGAAAATTATGTCAACACAATATCTGACAAGTGGCAGGAATATGCTACAATAAGATGGCATAGAGAATGTAGGATATCTCGTCCCCATTTGATATATAGAAAAGTATATCAGCAGAATATCTGACACGTGGTAGGAACATGCTACAATAACATGGCATAGAGAATGTAGGATATCTCGTCCTCATGTGAGATATAAAAAAGTATGTCAACACAATATCTGACAAGTGGCAGGATCATGCTACAATAAAATGGCATATAGAAGGTAGGATATCTCGTCCTCATGTGATATATAGAAAAGTATGTCAGCACAATATCTGAGAAGTGACAGGAACATGCTACAATAACATGGCATAGAGAATGTAGGATATTCCGTCCTCATGTGATATATAGAAAAGTATATCAACACAATATCTGACAAGTGGCAGGAATATGCTATAATAACATGGCATAGAGAATGTAGGATATCTCGTCCTCATGTGGTATATAGAAAAGTATGTCAACACAATATCTGACAAGTGGCAGGAATATGCTACAATAACATGGCATATAGAATGTAGAATATCTCGTCCTCATGTGGTATATAGAAAAGTATGTCAACACAATATCTGACAAGTGGCAGGAATATGCTACAATAAGATGGCATAGAGAATGTAGGATATCTCGTCCCGATGTGATATATAGAAAAGTATATCAGCACAATATCTGACAAGTGGCAGGAATATGCTACAACAACATGGTATATAGAATGTAGGATATCTCGTCCTCAAGTGATATTTAGAAAAGTATGTCAACACAATATCTGACAAGTGGCAGGAACATGCTACAATAACATGGCATATAGAATGTAGAATATCTCGTCCTCATGTGGTATATAGAAAAGTATGTCAACACAATATCTGACAAGTGGCAGGAATATGCTACAATAACATGGCATAGAGAATGTAGAATATCTCGTCCTGATGTGATATATAGAAATGTATGTCAACACAATATCTGACAAGTGGCAGGAATATGCTACAATAACATGGCATATAGAATGTAGGATATCTCGTCCTCATGTGATATATAGAAAAGTATGTCAGCACAATATCTGACAAGTGGCAGGAATATGCTACAATAACATGGCATATAGTTGGCTGGTTGGTTGATTGGTGTTTTACGTCGCTTTCAACAATACTTCAGTTATATCGCGACATGGAAGCAGGAGGTTACCAACCTCTTAAACATAGTGGCGCAACCCGGGAAAAACATGGCATATAGAATGTAGGATATCTCGTCCTCATGTGGTATATAGAAAAGTATGTCAGCACAATATCTGACAAGTGGCAGGAACATGCTACAATGACATGGCATATAGAATGTAGAATATCTCGTCCTCATGTGGTATATAGAAAGGAATGTCAACACAATATCTGACAAGTGGCAGGAACATGCTACAATAACATGGCATATAAAAGGTAGGATATCTCGTCCTCAAGTGATATATAGAAAAGTATGTCAACACAATATCTGACAAGTGGCAGGAACATGCTACAATAACATGGCATATAGAATGTAGGATATCTCGTCCTCATGTGATATATAGAAAAGTATGTCAGCACAATATCTGACACGTGGTAGGAACATGCTACAATAACATGGCATAGAGAATGTAGGATATCCCGTCCTCATGTGAGATATAGAAAAGTATGTCAACACAATATCTGACAAGTGGCAGGAACATGCTACAATAAAATGGCATATAGAAGGTAGGATATCTCGTCCTCATGTGATATATAGAAAAGTATGTCAGCACAATATCTGAGAAGTGGCAGGAACATGCTACAATAACATGGCATAGAGAATGTAGGATATCTCGTCCTCATGTGATATATAGAAAAGTATGTCAACACAATATCTGACAAGTGGCAGGAATATGCTACAATAACATGGCATAGAGAATGTAGGATATCTCGTCCTCATGTGGTATATAGAAAAGTATGTCAACACAATATCTGACAAGTGGCAGGAATATGCTACAATAACATGGCATATAGAATTTAGAAAATCTCGTCCTCATGTGGTATATAGAAAATTATGTCAACACAATATCTGACAAGTGGCAGGAATATGCTACAATAAGATGGCATAGAGAATGTAGGATATCTCGTCCCCATGTGATATATAGAAAAGTATGTCAGCACAATATCTGACAAGTGGCAGGAACATGCTACAATAACATGGTATATAGAATGTAGGATATCTCGTCCTCATGTGATATATAGAAAAGTATGTTAACACAATATCTGACAAGTGGCAGGAATATGCTAAAGCTAAAATAACATGGCATAGAGAATGTAGGATATCTCGTCCTCATGTGATATATAGAAAAGTGTGTCAACACAATATCTGACAAGTGGCAGGAACATGCTACAATAACATGGCATAGAGAATGTAGAATATCTCGTCCTCATGTGGTATATAGAAAAGTATGTCAACACAATATCTGACAAGTGGCAGGAATATGCTACAATAACATGGCATATAGAATGTAGGATATCTCGTCCTCATGTGATATATAGAAAAGTATGTCAACACAATATCTGACAAGTGGCAGGAATATGCTACAATAACATGGCATATAGAATGTAGAATATCTCGTCCTCATGTGATATATAGAAAAGTATGTCAACACAATATCTGACAAGTGGCAGGAATATGCTACAATAACATGGCATATAGAATGTAGGATATCTCGTCCTCATGTGATATATAGAAAAGTATGTCAGCACAATATCTGACACGTGGTAGGAACATGCTACAATAACATGGCATAGAGAATGTAGGATATCTCGTCCTCATGTGATATATAGAAAAGTATGTCAACACAATATCTGACAAGTGGCAGGAATATGCTACAATAACATGGCATAGAGAATGTAGGATATCTCGTCCTCATGTGGTATATAGAAAAGTATGTCAACACAATATCTGACAAGTGGCAGGAATATGCTACAATAACATGGCATATAGAATGTAGGATATCTCGTCCTCATGTGGTATATAGAAAAGTATGTCAACACAATATCTGACAAGTGGCAGGAATATGCTACAATAAGATGGCATAGAGAATGTAGGATATCTCGTCCTCATGTGATATATAGAAAAGTATGTCAGCACAATATCTGACAAGTGGCAGGAACATGCTACAATAACATGGCATATAGAATGTAGGATATCTCGTCCTCATGTGATATATAGAAAAGTATGTCAGCACAATATCTGACAAGTGGCAGGAATATGCTAAAGCTAAAATAACATGGCATAGAGAATGTAGGATATCTCGTCCTCATGTGATATATAGAAAAGTGTGTCAACACAATATCTGACAAGTGGCAGGAACATGCTACAATAACATGGCATAGAGAATGTAGAATATCTCGTCCTCATGTGGTATATAGAGAGGTATGTCAACACAATATCTGACAAGTGGCAGGAATATGCTACAATAACATGGCATATAGAATGTAGGATATCTCCTCCTCATGTGGTATATAGAAAAGTATGTCAACACAATATCTGACAAGTGGCAGGAATATGCTACAATAACATGGCATATAGAATGTAGGATATCTCGTCCTCATGTGATATATAGAAAAGTATGTCAGCACAATATCTGACAAGTGGCAGGAATATGCTACAATAACATGGCATATAGAATGTAGGATATCTCGTCCTCATGTGATATATAGAAAAGTATGTCAGCACAATATCTGACAAGTGGCAGGAATATGCTACAATAACATGGCATATAGAATGTAGGATATCTCGTCCGCATGTGATATATAGAAAAGTGTGTCAACACAATATCTGACAAGTGGCAGGAATATGCTACAATAACATGGCAGGGAGAATGTAGAATATCTCGTCCTCATGTGATATATAGAAAATTATGTCAACACAATATATGAGAAGTGGCAGGAATATGCTACAATAACATGGTAGAGAGAATGTAGGATATCTCGTCCTCATGTGATATATAGAAAAGTATGTCAACACAATATCTGACAAGTGGCAGGAACATGCTACAATAACATGGCATATAGAATGTAGGATATCTCGTCCTCATGTGATATATAGAAAAGTATGTCAACACAATATCTGACAAGTGGCAGGAACATGCTACAATAACATGGCATAGAGAATGTAGGATATCTCGTCCTCATGTGATATATAGAAAAGTATGTCAACACAATATCTGACAAGTGGCAGGAATATGCTACAATAACATGGCATAGAGAATGTAGGATATCTCGTCCTCATGTGGTATATAGAAAAGTATGTCAACACAATATCTGACAAGTGGCAGGAATATGCTACAATAAGATGGCATAGAGAATGTAGGATATCTCGTCCCCATGTGATATATAGAAAAGTATATCAGCACAATATCTGACAAGTGGCAGGAACATGCTACAATAACATGGTATATAGAATGTAGGATATCTCGTCCTCATGTGATATATAGAAAAGTATGTTAACACAATATCTGACAAGTGGCAGGAATATGCTAAAGCTAAAATAACATGGCATAGAGAATGTAGGATATCTCGTCCTCATGTGATATATAGAAAAGTGTGTCAACACAATATCTGACAAGTGGCAGGAACATGCTACAATAACATGGCATAGAGAATGTAGAATATCTCGTCCTCATGTGGTATATAGAGAGGTATGTCAACACAATATCTGACAAGTGGCAGGAATATGCTACAATAACATGGCATATAGAATGTAGGATATCTCGTCCTCATGTGGTATATAGAAAAGTATGTCAACACAATATCTGACAAGTGGCAGGAATATGCTACAATAACATGGTATAGAGAAGGTAGGATATCTCGTCCCCATGTGATATATAGAAAAGTATGTCAGCACAATATCTGACAAGTGGCAGGAATATGCTACAATAACATGGCATAGAGAATGTAGGATATCTCGTCCCCATGTGATATATAGAAAAGTATGTCAGAACAATATCTGACAAGTGGCAGGAATATGCTACAATAACATGGCATATAGAATGTAGGATATCTCGTCCTCATGTGATATATAGAAAAGTATGTCAACACAATATCTGACAAGTGGCAGGAATATGCTACAATAACATGGCATAGAGAATGTAGGATATCTCGTCCTCATGTGATATATAGAAAAGTATGTCAACACAATATCTGACAAGTGGCAGGAACATGCTACAATAACATGGCATAGAGAATGTAGGACATCTCGTCCTCATGTGGTATATAGAAAAGTATGTCAACACAATATCTGACAAGTGGCAGGAACATGCTACAATAACATGGCATATAGAATGTAGGATATCTCGTCCTCATGTGATATATAGAAAAGTATGTCAACACAATATCTGACAAGTGGCAGGAATATGCTACAATAACATGGCATAGAGAATGTAGGATATCTCGTCCGCATGTGATATATAGAAAAGTGTGTCAACACAATATCTGACAAGTGGCAGGAATATGCTACAATAACATGGCATAGAGAATGTAGGATATCTCGTCCTCATGTGATATATAGAAAAGTATGTCAGCACAATATCTGACAAGTGGCAGGAATATGCTACAATAACATGGCATATAGAATGTAGGATATCTCGTCCTCATGTGATATATAGAAAAGTATGTCAACACAATATCTGACAAGTGGCAGGAATATGCTACAATAACATAGCTTATAGAATGTAGAATATCTCGTCCTCATGTAATATATAGAAAAGTATATCAGCACAATATCTGAGAAGTGGCAGGAATATGCTACAATAACATGGCATATAGAATGTAGGATATCTCGTCCGCATGTGATATATAGAAAAGTGTGTCAACACAATATCTGACAAGTGGCAGGAATATGCTACAATAACATGGCATATAGAATGTGAAATATCTCGTCCTCATGTGGTATATAGAAAAGTATGTCAGCACAATATCTGACAAGTGGCAGGAACATGCTACAATAACATGGCATATAGAATGTAGAATATCTCGTCCTCATGTGATATATAGAAAAGTATGTCAACACAATATCTGACAAGTGGCAGGAATATGCTACAATAACATGGCATATAGAATGTAGGATATCTCGTCCTCATGTGGTATATAGAAAAGTATGTCAACACAATATCTGACAAGTGGCAGGAATATGCTACAATAACATGGCATAGAGAATGTAGGATATCTCGTCCCCATGTGATGTGTAGAAAAGTATGTCAGCACAATATCTGACAAGTGGCAGGAACATGCTACAATAACATGGTATATAGAATGAAGGATATCTCGTCCTCATGTGGTATATAGAAAAGTATGTTAACACAATATCTGACAAGTGGCAGGAATATGCTAATATAACATGGCATAGAGAATGTAGGATATCTCGTCCTCATGTGATATATAGAAAAGTGTGTCAACACAATATCTGACAAGTGGCAGGAACATGCTACAATAACATGGCATAGAGAATGTAGAATATCTCGTCCTCATGTGGTATATAGAGAGGTATGTCAACACAATATCTGACAAGTGGCAGGAATATGCTACAATAACATGGCATATAGAATGTAGGATATCTCGTCCTCATGTGGTATATAGAAAAGTATGTCAACACAATATCTGACAAGTGGCAGGAATATGCTACAATAACATGGCATAGAGAAGGTAGGATATCTCGTCCCCATGTGATATATAGAAAAGTATGTCAGCACAATATCTGACAAGTGGCAGGAATATGCTACAATAACATGGCATATAGAATGTAGGATATCTCGTCCTCATGTGATATATAGAAAAGTATGTCAACACAATATCTGACAAGTGGCAGGAATATGCTACAATAACATGGCATATAGAATGTAGGATATCTCGTCCTCATGTGATATATAGAAAAGTATGTCAACACAATATCTGACAAGTGGCAGGAATATGCTACAATAACATGGCATATAGAATGTAGGATATCTCGTCCTCATGTGATATATAGAAAAGTATGTCAGCACAATATCTGACAAGTGGTAGGAACATGCTACAATAACATGGCATAGAGAATGTAGGATACCCCGTCCTCATGTGAGATATAGAAAAGTATGTCAACACAATATCTGACAAGTGGCAGGAACATGCTACAATAAAATGGCATATAGAAGGTAGGATATCTCGTCCTCATGTGATATATAGAAAAGTATGTCAGCACAGTATCTGACAAGTGGCAGGAACATGCTACAATAACATGGCATAGAGAATGTAGGATATCTCGTCCTCATGTGATATATAGAAAAGTATGTCAACACAATATCTGACAAGTGGCAGGAATATGCTACAATAACATGGCATAGAGAATGTAGGATATCTCGTCCTCATGTGGTATATAGAAAAGTATGTCAACACAATATCTGACAAGTGGCAGGAATATGCTACAATAACATGGCATATAGAATGTAGGATATCTCGTCCTCATGTGATATATAGAAAAGTATGTCAACACAATATCTGACAAGTGGCAGGAACATGCTACAATAACATGGCATAGAGAATGTAGGATATCTCGTCCCCATGTGATATATAGAAAAGTATGTCAGCACAATATCTGACAAGTGGCAGGAACATGCTACAATAACATGGTATATAGAATGTAGGATATCTCGTCCTCATGTGATATATAGAAAAGTATGTTAACACAATATCTGACAAGTGGCAGGAATATGCTACAATAACATGGCATAGAGAATGTAGGATATCTCGTCCTCATGTGATATATAGAAAAGTATGTCAACACAATATCTGACAAGTGGCAGGAACATGCTACAATAACATGGCATAGAGAATGTAGAATATCTCGTCCTCATGTGGTATATAGAAAAGTATGTCAACACAATATCTGACAAGTGGCAGGAATATGCTACAATAACATGGCATAGAGAATGTAGGATATCTCGTCCCCATGTGATGTGTAGAAAAGTATGTCAGCACAATATCTGACAAGTGGCAGGAACATGCTACAATAACATGGTATAGAGAAGGTAGGATATCTCGTCCCCATGTGATATATAGAAAAGTATGTCAGCACAATATCTGACAAGTGGCAGGAATATGCTACAATAACATGGCATATAGAATGTAGGATATCTCGTCCGCATGTGATATATAGAAAAGTGTGTCAACACAATATCTGACAAGTGGCAGGAATATGCTACAATAACATGGCATAGAGAATGTAGGATATCTCGTCCTCATGTGCTATATAGAAAGGTATGTCAACACAATATCTGACAAGTGGCAGGAATATGCTACAATAACATGGCATAGAGAATGTAGGATATCTCGTCTGCATGTAGTATATACACTTGTAGTTTACACGAGTGGATGATATCTTCTTGTTCTGATATAATGCTTTGATCTAGATATTAAAGTTTGAGAGATCGTTTCCTATGCATCCTCACCACCACTGGTAATGCGACAGATTTCATTTTAATTTTGATGTAATATGGCTGATATTGTAAAATGTTTCATAAGCCTTCAGTTTATCAAATATCGTATATTTTCCCATCACATTGGTATTTTATATTAGTTTTCAGAGAACCATGCACCTCAAAGTTGTTATCGTATAAAACTCTCCCACGATCTGATTGGACCATAACCAGTTCGATTCATAGGAAAAAAGTGAGTATCAGTTTTGTTGGTCAGATACAGTGTATAGATAACATGGACGGCCTGTTACAGTGATTTTAATATGTCAACGTTTTTTTTTTATTATGTCTGTAATTATTACATTTTTACAACTTTGAGAATGTTGACTTCATTATCAAGAATGTGGTTGGAGTTGGACTTTCCATGTTTGTTTGGTTTTTGTAAACACCATATCGGGATATGATGACGGTTACTTCCTGTTTGTTTGTTTGTTTGATTATTGTTTTACGTCACTCCACGATTATTTCATGTATATGGTGACGGCATCTGCCTTATGCATTGCATACAAATTTAGACCTCTGCAACGGACCCACCCGAAGCAGTGAGGGATCTTTTACGTGCCACGCCTACCGTGACACGGGACCTCGGTTTTTACTGTCTCATCCGAAAGACAGAACACCGGTGTGCCCCGGGCGGGAGTCGAACCCGCGACCTCTCGATCACGAGCCGAGCACCTTATCCACTAGTCCACACCGGCTTGGTTCCTTCCTGCAACATTACCGTCAATTTTCTTCTGTGATTTGACATTTATAGAGTGGAAATAGGTACATGTATTTCAATACATGCATGATTGAACAACTGACGTATGCATTCTTGTGTAGTTCCTCTCGCAATCCAAAATTAATAAGAACACCCCCCTCCCCACGTCCAACCCCCCCCCCCCAAAAAAACCCAAAAAACAATCAAACAAACGAAACAAACAAACAATATAACGAGACAACAACAAACGAACAAACAAAAACCAAACCAACAAACCAAAATTGTAATACGTTCCGTCCCGACAGAATATGTACTTCTACCCCCTCCTCACTCTCCTTTCTTTTCAAGCATTCTTTTTACAGGGTTGTGTATACTTTACTTCATTTACATATCAACAGTGCAATTAACGTCAACAGTTTCTCTACACAGTGAAATAAACATAGTTCATCATGCATAACGACTCAACAGAGAATGTATATCAGGTAAACCACGTGGATAGAATACCTGTCCTGACCCGAATCCTGACATGCTGGTGATCACGCGTTGCCAAGGATGAGTGTGGTATAAATGTTATACTCTTTTAAACAAGACAATAAATAATTTTTTGAATGGAGCAATATTACATTTGTTTGATGACAAATCTGTGTTGTCGGACGGCGAACCTTGTAACCTTGCTTAAATGTGTAAGTATATATATATGTATGCAAAATAACTATGTCAGTATGTGACATACTTTTGAACATTTATGATCATTGATTTATTTGCACTTTTATTCTAACTCCTCAATCTACATGCACTGGATATATAGTTACATGAAGTTTTCATCCGGGAATTGGCTTCAATAAACATACATGTATAAATAAAGATCGCTAGGATTTGCTGTCTTTGTAGCTGTTGAAATACACGGAACATGTATTTCGCAATATAGCAACCAAGTTCATTAAGTGTAACGATTCATGTTGCACAACATAGTTTTATATTTTTTTTCGAACGTTTACATATGTATGTATATCTGGTATGAAACGGAAATTAAAATTTAAAAAATGGGGAATTTTCAGCTAGCACCAACCTGTTACATATTTAATTTTATTTTTAAATAAATTATGCGAAACACTTTCTACCGGTTACAATATAGCAACATTCCCCTAACTTGTTAAGCAAGCATTGCTTTTGATATCATAAAGCGTTTGACGTAGACTTGACCCAAGTCCTCATATTTATTATTTTTCCCAATATCAATGGGGGATTTATATTTTAAAATAAGTTATAGGTAAAGCCTTGACTTATCTCTCTAGTGATACTTTTTCTATTAAAACAAAACAATTTTTGAAAAATAATAATAGGAAGTACTTGACCATGTATATATTCGACACTATGATAAAACAACAATTTTTTTTTTACGAGCCGTGGTAAGGGAACAATATTTTACCTGAATAGCTTTATGCAAATGAACTTGTACCTATATTGTATAACCCATGTTAACATCGATTATAGAACCGGTGTAACTCACTGCATGGGGCGCTCGGCTCTTGGCCAAAAGGTCCTGGGTTCGACTCCCATCATGAATGCACAAGTGTCTTATCATTCGGATGAGACAGTAATAACCGAGATCCCGTGTCATGCCAGACGTGTCAAGTAAAAGATCCCTCACTGCTTTGGTGGGCCTGTTTCAAAAGTATAAAGTTCTATGCAGTGCATCAATGAATCATGTCGATGCTGTCACCACATATGTAAGATAATCTTGGTGTGACGTAAAACAATAATCAATCAATCACTCAATCAATCAATCAATCAATCAAGTAATCAATCAATCCACAACTTCAGCTATATAATTTATATGCATACGCAGAGACATATATACACATGTGTATATATGTCTCTGGCATACGTTTTCCCTAAACATCAAAAAGAGGTAGATCTCTTAATCAAGGTACTTGTATGATGCTTTTTAAGATTTGTACAATGGCGGATTTAGAGGGTGGGGGTTGCAGGAGTTTGTACTTTTTTCTCTGTGAAGGATTTCTACCCTGAATGCATTTAGAACAAAAAAAAAAAACGATATAAAAGTAAGTACTTAGAACAAACGTTACCACAATATTTTAAAGTGCTTTCAAAGTCTTCCTCTGAGTTTAGATTTGTACCTGGTTTTGGGTTGGGTTTTTGTTTTTTGTTTTTGGGTTTTTTTGTTGTTGTTGTTGTTTTTTTTTTTTTATTTTGTTTTGTTTTGTACTTAGATCGTGAAAGGTGCGTGAGATGATATAAAATTATATTTTAAAAATTACTGTATTGTAAAATGTAAAATAAATTGTGGTCGAAAAAATCAGTGGACAGACACCAAACCTCTTTCTAAAACATGTATTCCACTGCATGTCACATGCACTGTAGATACAATAGACAGGATATACGGTACACATTGTCAATTGATTGGTCACAGCTGTTTAGAATCCCACTTTACCAACCTGTTATACAGACCTTTCCAGTGACGTCAATAACACTGTTTCTCGTGTATTAAACCCAGATCTATGTGTAGGACACGTTGGAACGAAATGATTCCACTTCTCTGTATGTTTCTCTCATTTGTGTCTAAGTCACACGAGGTAAGTTCGTTACATCCCATTCATGTATTTAATGCATAAATAATGGAATTCATACTTTTTCATACTAGTTCATAAGGACGTCTCTTCTCTTTTTTGAAGTGTGGGTTCTATTCCGATTGAGAACACTGGGAAGGTGTGTCAGGGTCTGACCCCTGTGTCCCATATTGGCGATTCGTGCCCCATCGTGTTAATTGGTGTTCAGCACCCTAGATCAACCCCTGTATTCAGAACCCTAGGTCAACCCCTGTATTCAACCGGGGTGGCTCAGTGGATGGGTTGCTCCGCTTATAACCGAAAAGTCCCGGGTTCGACCCCCGCCATGGATACACCGATATTCTGTATTTCGGATGAGGCAGTAAAAGCTGAGGTCTTATGTCACGGTAGGCGTTGAACGTAGACGATCCCTCACTGCTTCGGGTGGATCTGTTGCAAAGGTCTACATTTCTATGCAATGCATCAAGTAGATGCCGTCACCATATGAGATAATCGTGGAGTGACGTAAAACAATAATCAATCGATCCTTGTGTCCATATTGGTGTTATACACTCAGAACCGATCCCTGTGTCTGTGTTGGTGTTAATATAAACACTGTTGACGATCAAGGTGTCTGTAGTGGTGTTACAGTATATACTTACACATACTGCGGACGAATGTCTGTTTCCCATATTGGTGTTATAAAGATAGACCGATCCCTGCAACCACATTGATGTTATAGCCCTCAAACCAATCCCTGCATCCTTATTGGTGTTATACAGCAAGACTAATTCATGTGTCCCACATTGATGTTATACACCACAGACCGATCCCTGCATCGTTATTGGTGTTATACAGCAAGACTGACTGATGTGTCCCATATTGATGTTATACACTACAAGCCGATCCCTGCATCCTTATTGGTGTTATATAGCAAGACTGATTCATGCGTCCCATATTGATGTTATACACCACAAGCCGATCCCTGCATCCTTATTGGTGTTATATAGCAAGACTGATTCATGCGTCCCATATTGATGTTATACACTACAGGCCAATCCCTGCATCCTTATTGGTGTTATACAGCACGACTGATTCATGTGTCCCACATTGATGTTATACACTACAGGCCGATCCCTGCATCCTTATTAGTGTTATACAGCAAGACTGATTCATGTGTCCCATATTGATGTTATACACTACAGGCCGATAACTGCATCCTTAATCTTATTGGTGTTATACACCAAAGACAGGTTCTTGGGTTCCTTATCGATGTAATACACCAGAATGATCTCTGTGTCCAATATTGGCCTTAAATACATCACAGATCGATCTATATGCTCTATATGTACTTAATATTATAGTAAATATAATGGGAAACAAAGATCCCAGTGTATCGTATTGTCAGTGTACTTCAGCCATGAGTGTCATATTGTCAGTGTACACCAGCCATGAGTGTCGTATTGGCAGTGTACACCAACCATGAGTGTCGTATTGACGGTGTTAACCCCAACCATGAGTGTTGTTTTGATGATGTACACCAACCATGAGTTTCGTATGGTCTGTGTACACCAATCATGAGTGTCGAATACTCAGGGTACACGAATTATGAGTGTCAAATTGTCGGCGTACACTAACCATGAGTGTCATATTGTCAGTGTACACCAACCATGAGTGTCGTATTGTCAGTGTACATCAACCATAAGTGTCATATTGTCAGTGTACACCAACCATGAATGTCGTATTGTCAGTGTACACCAACCATGAGTGTCGTATTGACGGTGAACACCAACCATAAGTGTCATATTGTCAGTGTACAACAACCATGAGTGTCGTATTGTCAGTGTACACCAACCATGAATGTCGTATTGTCAGTGTACACCAACCATGAGTGTCGTATTGACGGTGAACACCAACCATAAGTGTCATATTGTCAGTGTACACCAACCATGAGTGTCGTATTGATGGTGTACACCAACCATGAGTGTCGTATTGTCAGTGTACACCAATCACGAGTGTGGTGCTGACAGTTTACATTAATGATTTTCTATTAATTGGTTAAATACTAGTATTACGTCACTGCTATTCTGCCCGCTGACACTGAATAATTTTGTATCAATCAATAAACACCCAATCAATCAAGTCAGTCAGTCTGTAAGATATTTCATGTCATTTAGTAGACTGATCAGTAATAGGGCACGTGCAGACTTTAGTTAACGTTGGAAATGGTCAAAACTTTAAACATGAGAACCCCCCCCCCATCCCCCCCCCCCTTAAAAACATTTTTACACATGTATATGTTATAGCATGATAATAAAAACGTACAAATGAAATTTTATTGTTTCTATTATAATTTTTATAATTATTGTTAATTCATCCATGAGGAAAATCATTATGGATAGAGTATTTCAAATGATACAATTCAGCAGAGTTTGAAAAAGATTCTGTAGATGGTAATTGTTGTACCCTGTTCAGCTGCACAGATTTATTTTCCCTTCTTACATATCACCTTTAATCTTCTCAGATGTATGGTGGATGGAAGTTTAGATAGAGCAAGTGTCAGAGGTCTAAGGTCAAAAGAGGAAACTAACATAAGGCATGCCATTATTAATTAAATTGACTAGCATTATACATTGTCGTTCTGATTTACAGGCCCCGTACCCAAAGTGCTGTCCGGTGATTGGCATTATACACTGTCGCTCTGATTTACAGCCCTGTACTCTAAGTGTTGTCCGGTGATTGGCATTATACGCTGTTGTTCTGATTTACAGGCCCCGTACCCTAAGTGCTGTCAGGTGATTGCCATTATACACTGCCGTATTGATTTACAGGCCCCATACCCTAAGTGCTGTCCGGTGATTGGCATTATACATTGTCGTTCTGATTTACAGGCCCCGTACCCTAAGTGCTGTCCGATGATTGGAATTATACACTGTCGCTCTGATTTACAGCCCTGTACTCCAAGTGTTGTCCGGTGAGTGGCATTATACGCTGTTGTTCTGATTTACAGGCCCCGTACCCTAAGTGCTTTCTGGTGATTGGCATTATACACTGTCGTTCTGATTTACAGCCCTGTACTCTAAGTGTTGTCCGGTGATTGGCATTATACACTGTCGTTCTCATTTACAGGCCCCGTACCCTAAGTGCTGTCAGGTGATTGCCATTATACACTGCCGTATTGATTTACAGGCCCCATACCCTAAGTGCTGTCCGGTGATTGGCATTATACATTGTCGCTCTGATTTACAGGCCCCGTACCCTTAGTGCTGTCCGGTGATTGGCATTATACATTGTCGTACTGATTTACAGGCCCCGTAACCTAAGTGCTGTCCGGTGATTGGCATTATACATTGTCGTTCTGATTTACTGGCCCCGTACCCTAAGTGCTATCTGTTGATTGGCATTATACACTGCCGTACTGATTTACAGGCCCCGAACCCTAAGTGTTGTCCGATGATTGGCATTATACATTGTCGTACTGATTTACAGGCCCCGTACCCTAAGTGCTGTCCGATGATTGGCATTATACACTGTCGCTCTGATTTACAGGCCCTGTACTCTAAGTGCTGTTCGGTGATTGGCATTATACGCTGTTGTTCTGATTTACAGGCCCCGTATCCTAAGTGCTGTCCGGATACTACAACTTTCATCCACCTGGTGGGAAGCATCTCTTCCACCATTGGGGAGACAACTCAACAAGGTTATGATGCAATAAGAGAGGCAAAGCTTTTGAGTTTAGGTAAGCATCGTCTATATTATATCTATTATACACGTTTATGTAAAGTAAAATATATCTAAATATATAACAACGGTCAATACACAAACGCAATAAAGTAAATACTAGTATTTGTTGTGTTTGACTAATTGAAAATTAAATGTTGACCCAATACTGAACCCCTCCCTCAACACCCTTAAATTATGCAGGCAAGTGTGAGACCAAATACTAAAATGAGACTCTTCAGGAGCAATGTTTTTCATGTTTATTTTCAGAGCCTGATTTTGTTTGTTTTGTGGGTTTTTGTTTTTTGGGGTTTTTTTTCTTTTGCCACTTATCCATAAATTTACCATTCGTGTAGGGAGGAGGGGGCGGGGGTAGAAGAGGTACGAAAATATTTTATTTTTCCCATATTGCGAGCCAGATTTTTTTCAAAGTCTTCCTGCCTACCCCATAAAATCAGATGGATGCTCTCTTAATGTTTACTTCCTTATAGTGCACATTATCTAAGATTGTCTGACACTAAACCCACTTTAAATATCGGCGCTCTATGGGTTTGGGTCCGAGGCATTGTTTCATAAAACATGAAACACCAACAATATACACACTTGGTTTACGACCGAGAGCCTCAGACTAACTCACATAGCACATAATCAGTTTTCTGTCACCAGACCTACACATATAGACGTTGATTTGGATTGTTCTGTGAAGGGGGTCTCTGTGGTCACGTAAGCAGTACCACACTGTGACTTTCGCACTCCTGACAAGCCTGAGGTCGAGTCTTTTGCAGTAGAAATGGGACGATTTGATTGTGTGTTTACTTTAGTTCTGTAATTTTCACCATTCTTTCTTCATTTTAATACTGATTACCATCATATGTATAGAATAATCCTAACCTGGAGTGAAACCTCAAAGAAACAAATCTGTCGCTAAATCTTAATTATTTTTTATTTACCAATGAGATCCTGTTAAGATATCAGCCTTCAAAACTCCCGTCCTATAAGTCCTAATCTAAAGGCAAACGATAAATGGATGAACGAAAATAATGTGAATGGAATGAAGGAATGAAGAAAAGAAACATAAATGTACAAAAGTGTGAAAATACAGTCACCGTATCGTCAATGTGTTGTACTAAGTTCTTCGACGATTGCGTGGTCGACGCCTTACACACTGTCATATTTTACATGGTGTTGTCTTTCGTTCTAATTTTCAATGTATTTGTTGATTTTCAGAACTCAGAGACACAGTCATTCTGGCGGCCGAGAGAAACAGCTTTAAAGTGGCTGGCGTCTTAATGTTGATCACCATGGTAATACTTTTAGTAGGAACTTGCATCGTCTCGTGTTGTTCTCGTGATCACGTGATTGACTATTCCTCACTACCTCAGGCAGAATGGCTACCTGAACATGTAGATTTCGATAGCTTTATAGACTTAATTCACAATATACATAAATATGATAAATTGAAATTACAAGAACATTTAAGAGACCAGGGTATCGTCTCAAATGAAGCGGGAAGTTGATTTCATAGAAATTTTTTTAAACGATTTGCTCAAAAGCATAATTGTGATTATTTCAAGTTGCCATATTTATGCTGTTTCTGTGTGACTTTTGTTTGACCGTGAACATTGCCGATTCTTTAATTCTGTTATCATTGAGAATTTATTTCAATATCCTCCATGTTTCCTTACTCTGTTGGTGGAAAATATTGAGCCAGTTTCCATTATCAAATACATCTTAATTATTATTTTGTTTTTGATGTGTCTATTAGACAAACCAACAATGAAACCAAATTATTATAATATACATGTATGTTATAAAACAATTTCATGTAATGTATCAAAACACCCCCCCCCCTTCCAATGTGGAAATCCTTAAGTCTGACATAACAGTAGAGCACACGGATTACTAGTGGAATGGAGTTAACGGAGATATACAGCTATTCACCAGGAAGGTATTCACTCCTTACTTTGCTAATAGTTTTCACAATTTCATATAAATTTTAATATATATGTTTGTATGCCTGGATTAAGGTATTGACTTATGGACTAATGATACTGGAAGTTCACAAACAGCGACATCAACATAGTTGTAATAATTATGGGTTACTGAATAAGCATCGCGAAATATTCACACCCGATAGTGTTTATGCGGAGTGGCCCTCGAAAGCTCGGGCCGATCCGCACAAACACGCTCGGGCGTGAATATTTCGCGATACTTAGTCAATAACTTTTTTATTATATGTCCTACTTTCGTAAACAAGAATTTTTTTGTTTATAATAAATAAATAAAACTCTCTTGACCCAGCAGACCCCCCTTTTTTTTATTAGCAACGGTCATAGGTAGTTCCGGTACTTCCGGTAGCTTTTGAAACCGGTACGAGGTGTGTACTGTAAGATATTGCACCTTTCGGTTTATGTGTTAAATATACGGAAAACGAAACTAGGACGTATAATATAAGTATTATATAGGCTACTATCAAGAACATGGTGCATATGAGGTACATTCGTTGACCAATATCATTCCAGTAACAAATTAATCCCCTTAGATGTGGTTTCTCTGTTGTAGTGTAGTGACAGATAGTTACCCAAGGTATATCACAGCACAGTATTGTCAGTATTTCTCTTCATTTTTCTTCTCGAGATCCTCCCTCTTTTTTACAATATTGAAGATGTTGATAACACTTTTATACACATGTGGTCAGCTAATTGTTTTATAACAAATGTATATTAGTTCCCATTGTTTGTGAGTTATGATTTGGACGTGTGTTTTCTGGTTCTCTGATGTGATCTGGTAGACTACAGTGCACCATTTACTTATCGGCATTTACTGTAGTCTTAAAAACACTTGATCATTTACTCTATAAAGATTGTCTTCTTCCTAAGATATTTCAAAGGGCAGTATGGTTTTGAACCCTGGTCCTTCCACTTACATGTACCATGTCAATACAGTACCAAATTTAACCCTACTAGATCAAGCATACATGCTATGTATCAACTGATTCTCTGGAGTCAATAGCATTGTCCGACACAACGTCTTAAACAAAGGACAATGTCAATAATAGCATATTAGTCACAAGATGTTTTAGAAAGTGATTTTTCGACTGAGAATGTTAATAGCCTTATCAAGAATGATGATGATGATGATGATGATGATGATGATTACAATAATGAAAATTTTGATTATAATAAAACGAGAAGTGGGAAATATTACTTTTAATGGTAAATTAACACGACACGAGGATTTGGGGGAAAAGGAGGATTTACTCCAACACGCTGAGCTTTTCCCTCTGGATTCATGATGATACATACGTTATGTCTCGGTCTGTTTTCGCTGTTGTTAGTTTGTTTTACATCTGTACTACCTCATTCTATGATGTATAATATCAGTTCCCAGTTATACGATATATATACACTCTTCCATGCACCTTTATTGATCATGCATACATGTATATTTACATGCAATGTATGAAATTAATGTACATATGTGTGTAAACATATTTCAACAAAAACTTTATTGTTTTACACTATAATGTCCCATGTCCGGCGCCATAAACTGAGAATAAACTTAAGTCAAATATTTCATTTTAATTTATTCCATTATCAAATGTTCAAATAAATTCTCATGTAGAATGGTTTAATTTTATCTATCAAGAGAATAAAACTAACTAAAATCCAAATTCCATTTACTAATTCATAAATGATTGATGAAAAGAAGAATAAGAAATTATAACTTAAGTGTATTCTCAGTTTATGGCGCCGGACCCTGGTATCATATTTTTTTCCATATATGTTAACTAAATTAACTGTGATTAAAATATTCGAACTGTACTTGTGAAAGTAAAATTTGTATGAAATTTAAATTGTTTGAAATATATACATACATATATTCTTACAATGGTTGTGTCTTATTGATATTTAACAAAACAACGTTACAACTGACATGTTGCACTGTGATATTTGAATTTTAAATGATTTTTATCTACATCCTACTTATTGTCATGTTATATATAGATCCCTGTGGTATGTCAGTTTGGCTAAATGGATGAGGTGCTCGTGGCTGATAAGATCAGGTTCGACTCCTGCCGTGGACACACCGATGTCCTGTCTTTTTGGATTCGACAATAAAAACCGAGGTCCCGTGTCTCTCACTGCTTCGGGTGGGTCCGTTGCTAAGGTATAAAATTCTATGTAATGCATCAGACAGATGTTATCACTATATACATGAAATAATCGTGGAGTGACGTAGACAGACGAGAGTCTTATTTATGGTTCTCCGTTTCAAAACCTAATTCTCTTCGCACTTCACCACACCAAGCTATACAGTTGTACCCGACACCTTTTCAAAATAGCATGTGGGAGGGGTTACCTGTTATACTAGACACAATATTAGTAGAGCACACTTTAGTTACAGAATTGTAGTTAGACCACGCTCTCCTGTATGATTTATACGGGCGCTTTGCCTCTCTGTATAATGAAAATGTTTAGACGATACTCTTCGGAATGAAGAATCTTGTAATGAATGAAATGATGCTATTTTCTAGGAGCTTGATGTTGAAATATCATATGAGGACATTTCTGAGGCAATAAATTCTCTTTGTAGAAATAAATCCCATGGATCTGATTATATTTTGAATGAAATTTTTATAGAATGTAGAGAATTACTTTTACCCTCTTTGTATAAACTGTTCAACTTTGTGTTTCCAACAGGGTATTTCCCAAGTAATTGGTCATTTGCTGTGATTATACCAATTTTTAAAAAAGGAAATAGTTCTGATCCTAACAATTACAGAGGCATCAGTTTAGTAAGCAATATATATCGGTAAACTTTTTACCGCAGTTTTGAATAATCGATTATTAAAATGGGCTTCAGTTAATGATATAATTACTGATGCGCAGTTTGGTATTCGACCAGGATGTAGTACCACTGCTGCTATTTTTGCTTTACACGCTATAATTACTAAGTCATTTAGTGCTAAGAAACGTCTGTACTGTGCTTTTATAGATTTAAAAAAAGTTTTCGATACTGTTGACCGTTATAATTTGGGATAAGAGGTAAACTCCTCAATGTCATCAAAGGTTTATATTTTAATGTAAGATCATGCGCTATTGTCCAAGGGTTACAGTCAAAATATTTTGCTAACCATCTTGGTCTTATGCAGGGTGAAGTTTTATCACCCGTTCTTTTTACAATGTATGTAAATGATTTTGAGACTAGTTTTATTTTTGACGAATGTATACCTTATGAGTGCAAGTCCCTCGATATATTTCTTCTATTGTATGCTGATGACCTAGTGTTATTCTCTGAGTCAGTATCTGGTTTACAATCACCATTGGATGCCTTATACCATTATTGTACCGATCAGAAACTATGTGTGAATATTCAAAAATCCAAAATCATGATATTTGGAAAAGGGGGGGGCACAGGGTTACAAAAAATGAGAATTGTTATTTAATGGTATACAGCTTGAAATTGTTAATGAATTCACTTATCTTGGTGTATTGTTCAATTATAACAATAAATTTACAATTACTGAGAAAAGAATTTCAGACCAGGGTCGAAAAGCTTTGTTTGGTCTTAAAAACAACGTGAAGTCTTTGTACTCAAATATTGAAACTTTGCTATCACTTTTTGATTGTTACGTCGGCTCTGTGCTTAATTATGGTTCTGGGGGTTAGGGCTATTATAAGGGGAATAATATTGAGAAACTACACTTGGAATTTTGTAAATACATTTTTAATGTAAAGAATCAACCAATAATGTAATGATTTATATAGAGCTTGGTAGATAGCTTTAAAGTATATTAGAATTTTTATTATATTTAAATATTGGTGTAAAGTATTACATACTGATAATTGTATACTGAAGTCATGTTATGACACTTTGTATGTATGTCCTGAGAAAGGGCACAATAATTGGGTATCGAATGTTAAGATTGAAGTAATTAATTAAGGCTTCAACGATATCTGGTCATCTCATAATCTAAGTAAGAATTACTTGCCTGTTATTAAAGAAAGATTGTTGGACCAAGCGCAGCAGTATATAAATGGTGTCTTAGACACATCTACTAAATGTTTTTGTATAGACATATAATTGACCACTTTACTATTCAACTCTATCTACAATGTATGTAAATCTATCCCTCTGATATATAAAAAATGTATTTCGAAACTAAGGCTGTCTGCCCATTCGCTGGCTATTGAGACCAGTAGATATAGTAAAAACATGAATAATAATCAATATTGTTTGGCTTGTCAACATTGTATAGAGGACGAATTTCATTTTATCTTACAATGTCCTCTTTAAGTTGACTTACGCAAGCGGTATATTAAACCCTACTTTTCGAAACGCCCATCTCCTTTAAAATTAGTGCAACTTTTGGCATCACATGACCTTAAACATACGAAAGCCGATTAGACTCACTTATTAAGAAAAAAAATTATATATTTTCTCGTTATTTCGAGATAATTAACTCGTTATTTCGAGATCATTTCTCGTAATTTCGAGATAATTATCTCTTTATTTCGAGATAATTATCTCTTTATTTCGAGATGATTGTCTGGTTAACTCGTTATTTCGAGATCTTTTCTCGTTATATAATAACGAGAAAAGATCTAGAAATAACGAGTTATTTATCTCGTAATAACGAGATAAGATATAAATGTTTTTCTTAGTAAGTGAGTCAAATCGGCTTTCGTATAAACTGCTTTATAATCTCGGTAAATTTATTTTCAAAGCTAACAGGTTGAGAAATTCAGTACTTTGATTTTCCCTTTTTTCCATCCCGTCTTGCAATGGTATTATTATCATTATCATTATTAGTAATTTATGGCTGCTATGTATGTGCTTATATATATATATATACACACACACACACACACACACACACACACACACACACACACACACACACACACATATATAATATATATATATATATATATATATATATATATATATATATATATATATATATATATATATATATATATATATATATATATATGTGTGTGTGTGTGTGTGTGTGTGTGTGTGTGTGTGTGTGTATGTGTGTGTGTGCATGTGTATGTATGTATTTATGTGTGTATATGGGTATATTTAATTTATGCGTATGTATTTGTATGTGTATTCAAGTCTGTGTATATGTATATCTATGTATATGTATATATGCTTGCATATGGATTTGTATGTATGTGTATTCAGCTGTTGTATAGGAATGTATATTTGCATTCTCCTTTGTCATTTTTTTTCTGATGCTTTATACTTATGTATGATTTACACTTTGCTGATGAGCCAGATGGCTCAAAGAAGATAAAGAATCGAATCGAATCGTATAATTTTTGTCACTGGGGCGAGCCCTATCATGTGCCTTGGGGTAGGCTTGGTGTAGTGGTTAAGCGCTTGGCTTGCGGCGCCAACATTCACGTATTGCGCCACAATGTTTAAGAGGTTGGCTACCTCCTGCTTCCATGTCGCGGTACAAGTGAAAAATTGTTGAAAGCGACGTAAAACAGCCAACCAAATATCATGTGCCCTAAATAAGCGTAGCTTTTAAAAAAGCTTAGGTTGCAATCGGAAAAGCTTTAAATCTTCAATTTGTTGGTAAAAAGGCCAAATGGCTTTATGTAAATAGGAATTACATGTACTTGTTTTTAAAACCATCTTTTTATGGGCAGTTGTGAATCTTCCCGCTAAAATTTCTAAAGCTACGCCTCAATTTTTCCTTATTAGGAAAGTAGCCGCGCCTTTTTCCTTTTTGGGAAAGTCTCTCGGATGTTCTCGTCAATATTCGGAAATAAGTTGGTTTCTGTAGTGGGCAAATCTTTTTTTAAAAATTTTGAACATTTAATAAGATTTATTTCTAGAGATCTCAATATTTACAGCAGAATTATGTGCTAATATTGTCTCTTAGTACTAGATTATTACCCAACATGCTACGCTAATGGAGTTTGCACATGCGCTCTCAAAGCGAATTTACTAACGTAATATACAATCGGCCTCGGCCGATTGCAATGATTACGCAGTTTGGTTGAACACATGCACATGTAGTATACACGCATGTACTAAAGTCGAACTAACTTCTGTGAGTTCCACGGTTGAGTTGAAAATTCCACCTGACAGCAAATTCACGGACTGATTGTTAATCCCTACCTGTATGTTCAGGGACAGTCTCTCGGACTTCTGTATGTATTGTGTGTTGTGCTTTGTACTGTGTTTTGTGTATGAATGTTTGGATATATGGAAATTATTTGGGCAACATCTTAAAGTGGTAAGCCATAACATCTCATTATTTGTACTCATAATAGTATGCACTGCGTTGTATACTTTGGTTTATATATATATATATGTCGTATACATATCTAAGTATATATTTTGTATTTGCGTGAACTTTAACCTTTCATGAGTATCAAGTTTCTTACTCTTAATTGTAGAGGTCTTAATGGCATGGAAAAGAGGCGGGATGTTTTAAATTATTCAAAACAAAAGAAATGCTCTATATACTTTTTACAAGATACTCATTTTACCTCAGACGACCTTCACCTTGTTCGATCCTTATGGGGCTATGAAGTTTACTTGAGTCCGGGAAAATCTGACTCAAGGGGTGTGGCCATACTGCTGAATAATAACTTTGAATTTAAAGTCTGTAATACAGACACTGACAACAATGGAAATCTCATTTCCATAGAAATTTTCATAGAAAAAAAATATAACACCCTCCTTGTTAATGTTTACGGTCCAAATAAAGATTCTCCTGAATTTTATGATAAGCTTTTTCGACACCCTCAATAATTACAGTGGAGAATTTGTAATATTAGGTGGCGACTTTAATCTTGTACAAGACCCAAAGCTTGATTACAGTAAATACAAAAACACTAATAATCCAAAATCAAGACAAGCGTTGTTAAATATAAAAGAAAAATTAAAGTTACAAGATCCTTGGAGGGTGAATCACGAGAACACAAAAAGATATACGTGGTTCGGACCTGCAGACAAAAAAGCCAGGCTGGACTTTTTTCTTATTTCAAATGAACTTATGACTTTTGTAGATAACTCAGCTATTAACCCTGGCTATAGAACTGATCATTCTATTGTTGAATTTAGTGTTTTACTATCAGATTTTGAAAAAGCCAAAGGATTTTGGAAATTTAATAATTCTTTATTAAAAGACCAAGAATATATTGAAGGTGTAAAAAATATAATTCTGTTGTTAAAACAGCAGTATGCAGTCACACCCTATGTACGTAATAAAATAAATGAAATTGATACTACATATCTTGTACTATGTATTGACAATCAATCATTCTTTGAGCAAATCCTTTTACAAATACGAGGATATACCATCGAATTTAGCTCAAGAAAGAAAAAAGAAAAACGTAACCGAGAAAGTTATTAGAACAACAAATATCTGAACTCGAAAAATCAACATTAAATATCGATCAAGAACATCTTAAACGTCTAAAATTGGAACATGAGAATATTCGTAAAGAATATATCAACGGTTTATTTATAAGAACACATGCTAAATGGATCGAAGAAGGTGAAAAGCCAACTAAATATTTTCTCAGCTTAGAGAAAAGAAATTACATAAATAAAACTGTCAACAGACTCATAGATGACCAAGGTCATATCATCACTGGTCAAAAAGCTATTCTCTCTGAGATTGAACATTTTTATCAATCTCTATATTCTAATAAAGACTCTGATTTAGAAGATATTGATTTAAACACCATCATAGATGGGACGAATATTAACACTCTGAGTGAAGAAATGTCTTTATCTATAGAGGGTTATATTACTAATGAGGAGGCCAAGCTTGCTTTAAAAAATATGAAAAATGGAAAATCGCCTGGCCCTGATGGGTTTACTACTGAATTTTTCAAGTTTTTTTGGTCCGATATTGGCAATTTTTGGTTACGATCTGTCAATACAAGTTTCGATAAAGGTGAATTAACTTTAACTCAAAAACAAGGTATAATAACAATACTTCCAAAGGGGGATAAACCAAGAGAATTTCTGAAGAACTGGAGGCCTATCTCATTACTGAATATATCTTATAAAATTTTATCAACCTGTATTGCAAGCAGATTAAAATCAGTTTTATCTTTCATCATACATGAAAACCAACGAGGTTTCATGAAGGGGAGATACATTGGTGAAAATACCCGTCTTATCTATGATGTCTTACAATATACTAAAACAGCAAATATACCTGGAATTTTGCTTCTTATCGATTTCGAAAAAGCTTTTGATTCTGTGTCCTGGTCATTTATGTATAAATCTCCACAATTTTTCAATTTTGGTTCAGATATTATTAAATGGATCAAGACCCTATATCATGATGCAAAATTATGCGTAATCCAAAATGGATATTTCTCAAAATTTTTTAATATAGGACGTGGCTGTCGTCAGGGTGATCCCGTGTCATCACATATTTTTAATATCTGTGTAGAAATTATGAGTATAATGATCCGCCAAAATATAAATATCAAAGGTATTCATATTGGTGAAGAAATATGCTTACTACAGTATGCAGATGATACTGTTTTATTTCTAGATGGAAGTGAAAAATGTTTAAAATCTGCGCTTGATTTATTATTTCAGTTTTCAAAATATTCTGGCTTAAAGCCAAATATTACAAAAACAAGAGCCATTTGGATTGGCTCAAAGGTACACTGTGAGGACATTCTGTGTAAAACACACAATTTAGAATGGTCTGATACGCCATTCAATATACTGGGAATAAATTTCACATCTGATTTAAAAAATATTGAAAAATTAAATTTTGATAAAAAACTAATCCAAATTGAAAAAAATATACATTCCTGGAATAAACGTAAATTATCTCCTCTTGGTAAAATAACAGTTATCAAGTCTTTACTTATCCCAAAATTAATACATTTATTCATAACACTTCCCAGTCCATCAGAAATTTGGATTAGTAAATTGGAAAAAATTCTATTCAAATTCATTTGGCATGGCAAACCAGACAAAGTATCTAGAAAGTTACTACAACAAGACTTCCATCTGGGTGGGTGCCGTATGACTCATATCAATTCTTTTATAAAATCACTTAAGCTAACATGGTTTAGAAGACTTGCATCTGAAACAAGTGATACACTAAAATCAATATTTAATTTCATATGTAAAGGTAATTTCACATTTCTATGTCAGTTTGGATCAGATTATCCAAAATACTTATCTGAAAACATTGAAAATCAATTCTGGAAAGAATTTTTAATAGTCTTACATGAATTCATCTTTCTAAGCTCTATTAAATTAACTTTAAATGTATCACAAAATCCCCTTTGGTATAATCCTAGTATCCACATTGATGGTAAATCTGTTATGTTTAAACCATTACAGCAAAAGGGGTTCCATATTGTTTCAGATGTTCTTCAAGAAAATGGAAACTTCATACCATATGATGAGTTAAAACAAAAACATAATATTAATTTACCCTTTACCTGTTATTTTGGGTTAAAAAATCTATACTAAAGGCATGGCCTCACCTAGATGGAAGTTTTGAACACACAGAATGTCCTCATAAACCAAGTTTCATATACATTATTCTGAAAACAAAGAACGGGTCAAAACATATATATGACTTGTTTTTAGAAAATATTCAACATAAATCAAAGCATGAAAATAAATGGAAATCTGTACTGGATCTAGACAATACATTTGATTTTAAAATATACTACAATCTTTTACACCATTGTACCAGAGATTCCAAATTAAAATGGTTTCAATATAGAATATTTTACAGAATTCTTGGTACAAATAAGATCCTTAATGATTGTAAGATCAAATCAAATAGTACATGTAGTTTGTGTGGGTCCAATACAGAAACAATAGAACATTTGTTTTTTCATTGCTTCTATACACAGCAACTTTGGATACAACTAAAACAGTGGCTTGAACCACAGTATACATGTAATATAAACTTGAATTTTACTATCAATCATATTCTATTTGGAATTCCTGGTAAAAACAATAAAGCAATTAATACTGTTTTGTTATTAGTAAAATACTATATATTTACTAAGTCTAGACAAAATGTTCATCTCAGTTTTAATGAATTAAAACATAATATCTTAACATATTATAAAGCAGAAAAAATGTCATACGTTCTTAATATGAATCTGAAAGAATTCATCAATAAATGGAATGCTATTGAAAACATTATAACTAACATAAATTAAATTACATTATTATTATTGAAATCTTTATAACTTATATCATGTATCTCTACTACATTTCACCATATTAGTATAGGTTTCATAGTGCGTTACAGGTATACGTATGTTTAAGCACCTATATGTATGTATATTTGTACATGTATGTATGTGTATGTATATATATATATATGTGTGTGTGTTTATATGTAGGTAATGGTATATGTATATGTATATGTAGGTGTATGTGTATGCATACATGGATACAAAAATAAAACCTGTGTATGATGCGTATGTGCATTGGATTTACATTTAAGATATTTACCCAGTATTTATTATTGGTGCCTATCAAAACTGTACAAATGGATGGACATTATATGCTTAAACCACTTATTTTTGTAATGATATATATTTATATATATACAGTTATTTAAACATATCATGTTCTGTGAGTTGTGAGTGTAAGTTGTGAGTGCTGTGAATGTTTTTTGTCTTATATATGTTGTGCTGTTATGTATGTTATGTTATGTATGTTTATAAAAAAAAAAAACTTCTGCGAGTTGATAATGTTACTTCGACATTTTGTCAAAGTTATGTTGAGCTTTGCATATCAGTTACTGATTCCTTGTTTCATATCATAGAAGATCGTATATTTGGGTATTGATAAGTGGTAGAGGGCGTTGTAGTGCTCGAGGACAGTCACGGACCTTCAGCTGGTATACTAGCTACTCTCCCCACTTAATTCCAGCTGGAATCGAATCCATAGTTATCGGTGAATTCAATCCCCCTTTCCTTCCTTCGCTTTCTGTCTAACACCGAATGTTGACACTTCCTTTCTTAAAAAAAAAGAAAGAAAGAAAGAAAAAAAAGACTGGATCCCATCTATACATGACATGTATGAGAGGGAGGAGTTTGGGACCCTACACAGGCCTCGTGTAGTCCTAGCTGTCGTTTATCAGTAGTACACAGGTTAGGACCTTACACAGGCCTCGTGTAGTCCTAGTTGTCGTTTACCAGTAGTACACAGGTGAGGACTTTACACAGGCCTCGTGTAGTCCTAGCTGTCGTTTACCAGTAGTACACAGGTGAGGACTTTACACAGGCCTCGTGTAGTCCTAGCTGTCGTTTACCAGTAGTACACAGGTGAGGACCTTACACAGGCCTCGTGTAGTCCTAGCTGTCGTTTACCAGTAGTACACAGGTGAGGACTTTACACAGGCCTCGTGTAGTCCTAGCTGTCGTTTACCAGTAGTACACAGGTGAGGACTTTACACAGGCCTCATGTAGTCCTAGCTGTCGTTTACCAGTAGTACACAGGTGAGGACTTTACACAGGCCTCGTGTAGTCCTAGCTGTCGTTTACCAGTAGTACACAGGTGAGGACTTTACACGGGCTTCGTGTAGTCCTAGCTGTCGTTTATAAGTAGTAAACAGGTAAGGACCTTACACGGGCCTCGTGTAGTCCTAGCTGTCGTTTATCAGTAGTACACAGGTAAGGACCTTACACAGGCCTCGTGTAGTCCTAGCTGTCGTTTACCAGTAGTACACAGGTGAGGACTTTACACAGGCCTCGTGTAGTCCTAGCTGTCGTTTACCAGTAGTACACAGGTGAGGACTTAACACAGGCCTCGTGTAGTCCTAGCTGTCGTTTACCAGTAGTACACAGGTGAGGACTTTACACAGGCCTCGTGTAGTCCTAGCTGTCGTTTATCAGTAATATACATGTGAGGACCTTACACAGGCCTCGTGTAGTCCTAGCTGTCGTTTACCAGTAGTACACAGGTGAGGACTTTACACGGGCCTCGTGTAGTCCTAGCTGTCGTTTATCAGTAGTAAACAGGTAAGGACCTTACACGGGCCTCGTGTAGTCCTAGCTGTCGTTTATCAGTAGTACACAGGTAAGGACCTTACACAGGCCTCGTGTAGTCCTAGCTGTCGTTTACCAGTAGTACACAGGTGAGGACTTTACACAGGCCTCGTGTAGTCCTAGCTGTCGTTTACCAGTAGTACACAGGTGAGGACTTAACACAGGCCTCGTGTAGTCCTAGCTGTCGTTTACCAGTAGTACACAGGTGAGGACTTTACACAGGCCTCGTGTAGTCCTAGCTGTCGTTTATCAGTAATATACATGTGAGGACCTTACACAGGCCTCGTGTAGTCCTAGCTGTCGTTTACCAGTAGTACACATGTGAGGACCTTACACAGGCCTCGTGTAGTCCTAGCTGTCGTTTACCAGTAGTACACAGGTGAGGACTTTACACAGGCCTCGTGTAGTCCTAGCTGTCGTTTACCAGTAGTACACAGGTGAGGACTTTACACAGGCCTCGTGTAGTCCTAGCTGTCGTTTACCAGTAGTACACAGGTAAGGACTTTATACAGGCCTCGTGTAGTCCTAGCTGTCGTTTACCAGTAGTACACAGGTGAGGACTTTACACAGGCCTCGTGTAGTCCTAGCTGTCGTTTATCAGTAGTAAACAGGTAAGGACCTTACACGGGCCTCGTGTAGTCCTAGCTGTCGTTTATCAATAGTGCACAGGTAAGGACCTTACAAAGGCCTCGTGTAGTCCTAGCTGTCGTTTACCAGTAGTACACAGGTGAGGACTTTACACAGGCCTCGTGTAGTCCTAGCTGTCGTTTACCAGTAGTACACAGGTGAGGACTTTACACAGGCCTCGTGTAGTCCTAGCTGTCGTTTATCAGTAGTACACAGGTAAGGACCTTACACAGGCCTCGTGTAGTCCTAGCTGTCGTTTATCAGTAATATACATGTGAGGACCTTACACAGGCCTCGTGTAGTCCTAGCTGTCGTTTATCAGTAGTACACAGGTGAGAACCTTACACGGGCCTCGTGTAGTCCTAGCTGTTGTTTATCAGTAGTACACAGGTAAGGACCTTACACAGGCCTCGTGTAGTCCTAGCTGTCGTTTATCAGTAGTACACATGTTTGGACCTTACACAGGCCTCGTGTAGTCCTAGCTGTCGTTTACCAGTAGAACACAGGTGAGGACCTTACATAGGCCTCGTGTAGTCCTAGCTGTCGTTTATCAGTAGTACACAGGTGAGGACCTTACACAGGCCTCGTGTAGTCCTAGCTGTCGTTTATCAGTAGTGCACAGGTAAGGACCTTACACAGGCCTCGTGTAGTCCTAGCTGTCGTTTATCAGTAGTACACAGGTTAGGACCTTACACAGGCCTCGTGTAGTCCTAGCTGTCGTTTACCAGTAGAACATAGGTGAGGACCTTACACAGGCCTCGTGTAGTTCTAGCTGTCGTTTATCAGTAGTACACAGGTGAGGACCTTACACAGGCCTCGTGTAGTCCTAGCTGTCGTTTATCAGTAGTACACAGGTGAGGACCTTACACAGGCCTCGTGTAGTCCTAGCTGTCGTTTATCAGTAGTACACAGGTTAAGACCTTACACAGGCCTCGTGTAGTCCTAGCTGTCGTTTATCAGTAGTACACAGGTGAGGACTTTACACAGGCCTCGTGTAGTCCTAGCTGTCGTTTACCAGTAGTACACAGGTGAGGACCTTACACAGGCCTCGTGTAGTCCTAGCTGTCGTTTACCAGTAGTACACAGGTGAGGACTTTACACAGGCCTCGTGTAGTCCTAGCTGTCGTTTACCAGTAGTACACAGGTGAGGACTTTACACAGGCCTCGTGTAGTCCTAGCTGTCGTTTACCAGTAGTACACAGGTGAGGACTTTACACAGGCCTCGTGTAGTCCTAGCTGTCGTTTATCAGTAATATACATGTGAGGACCTTACACAGGCCTCGTGTAGTCCTAGCTGTCGTTTATCAGTAGTACACAGGTGAGGACCTTACACGGGCCTCGTGTAGTCCTAGCTGTCGTTTATCAGTAGTACACAGGTAAGGACCTTACAAAGGCCTCGTGTAGTCCTAGCTGTCGTTTATCAGTAGTACACAGGTTAGGACCTTACACGGGCCTCGTGTAGTCCTAGCTGTCGTTTACCAGTAGAACACAGGTGAGGACCTTACACAGGCCGCGTGTAGTCCTAGCTGTCGTTTATCAGTAGTACACAGGTGAGGACCTTACACAGGCCTCGTGTAGTCCTAGCTGTCGTTTATCAGTAGTGCACAGGTAAGGACCTTACACAGGCCTCGTGTAGTCCTAGCTGTCGTTTATCAGTAGTACACAGGTTAGGACCTTACACAGGCCTCGTGTAGTCCTAGCTGTCGTTTACCAGTAGAACATAGGTGAGGACCTTACACAGGCCTCGTGTAGTTCTAGCTGTCGTTTATCAGTAGTACACAGGTGAGGACCTTACACAGGCCTCGTGTAGTCCTAGCTGTCGTTTATCAGTAGTACACAGGTAAGGACCTTACACAGGCCTCGTGAAGTCCTAGTTGTCGTTTATCAGTAGTACACAGGTTAAGACCTTACACAGGCCTCGTGTAGTCCTAGCTGTCGTTTACCAGAAGAACACAGGTGAGGACCTTACACGGGTCTCGTGTAGTCCTAGCTGTTGTTTATCAGTAGTAAACAGGTAAGGACCTTACACAGGCCTCGTGTAGTCCTAGCTGTCGTTTATCAGTAGTGCACAGGTAAGGACCTTACACAGGCCTCGTGTAGTCCTATCTGTCGTTTATCAGTAGTACACAGGTTAATACCTTACACAGGCCTCGTGTAGTCCTAGCTGTCGTTTACCAGTAGAACATAGGTGAGGACCTTACACAGGCCTCGTGTAGTCCTAGCTGTCGTTTATCAGTAGTACACAGGTGAGGACCTTACACAGGCCTCGTGTAGTCCTAGCTGTCGTTTATCAGTAGTACACAGGTAAGGACCTTACACAGGCCTCGTGTAGTCCTAGCTGTCGTTTATCAGTAGTACACAGGTTAGGACCTTACACAGGCCTCGTGTAGTCCTAGCTGTCGTTTACCAGTAGAACACAGGTGAGGACCTTACACGGGCCTCGTGTAGTCCTAGCTGTCGTTTATCAGTAGTAAACAGGTAAGGACCTTACACAGGCCTCGTGTAGTCCTAGCTGTCCTTTATCAGTAGTACATAGGTGAGGACTTTACACAGGCCTCGTGTAGTCCTAGCTGTCGTTTATCAGTAGTACACATGTGAGGACTTTACACGGGCCTCGTGTAGTCCTAGCTGTCGTTAATCAGTAGTACACAAGTTAGGACCTTACACAGGCCTCGTATAGTCCTAGCTGTCGTTTATCAGTAGTACACATGTGGAATGGAAACTTGTCATTTTAAGAAACTCTTACAGGCATTCACCAGACTGTACACATATAAGTGTTTTTCAAAGTATTTCACAAAATCTGCTCCACTTCATGCCTCGTATCGTTTTCATGTTTACAGTAACAACGAATTCCTTGTTGTTTATTGATTGGTTGAATATTGTTTTACATCACTCCACGATTATTTCACGTATATAGTGACGGCATCTGCTTCATGCATCGCATAGAAATCTAGACCTTTGCAACGAACCCACCCGAAGCAGTGAGGGATCTTTTACGTGCCACGCCTATCGTGACACGGGACATCGGATTTTACGGTCTCATCTGAAAGACAGGACACAGGTGCACTCATGGCGGGAGTCGATGCCGGGCCTCCTGAACTCTCCCTCCTGATAAAAGTAATAAAAATATCAGTATATATACATGTATAGTTTTATAAAGTTGGTGTACCATACGCACATTTGGCCACTTTTGTCTCTTCAGTGATGCTTAAGGCCTAAGCTGTGGAAATTGAAAATATAAATATATTGAGACCAAACTTATTATTAAGAATTAAAGATAAAAGCCGACAAATTATAGAACAATGTGTCTGTTAGGATTAAATACAAGTTCCCATATACTATTCAGTATTCACTCTCGTCAAGTCCCGTGATCAAATGTTCCTGACGATGTACAACAGGTGTCCTTAGGTGAGTCATGAATTTCCATTTTGGCCTCTTGTGTGTATTCATCGTGCATCCCATTGCTTCTTTCCCAATTGAAAAATTGTATATCTGGTATCAGCTGCACAACTGGATGATGAATATATTTTGTTCGCATGGCTAATCGTTATTTACATGTTGTGATGTTATTTCTCTTGCCATGGATACAAAGTACTGTTGTTCAGATAATGACCCTCGTGGCGATGAATCCAGGAGAGAACACACACACATACTTACATACGTACGTACGTACATACATACGTTCGTGTGTACGTGCATTCGTACGTGCGTGTGTGCGTGCGCACGTAAGTACATACATACATACACATACACACACATACATACATACATACATACATACATACATACATACATACATACAGTTATGTTTATTTTAACACACTAAAGACGGTCTAGGTCGGAGTTTTTTTAATTCGATAGAAGAACAATAAATATGTAAAAATATTTATGAAAATTAAAAATGTGACTTTATGTTGGATCCCTCTGAACAGACATGAGCCTTTTTTAGTCTAATTGTAACGTTTTTTAAATTGCTAATCGGGTTTTAGTTTCGATTGTTGGTTCCAATTAGATTGTAATTATTTCCTTATTCTTTTTTGTCTATGCCATCGTTCACTCTAGTGAGTGTAACCATTATATCATGATGAGAGATCTCAAGTTGACGTAATACGATAAAGACAAGAAATAATTTGGTGCAAGCACCAAAGTGTGGGCCGGAATGGGATGATGATAAAAAAGAATTTAAAAAAAAAACCAAAATAACGTTTTAAAATTTCCAGTATCACTTCCTTTTCAGCTATAATAGTTTATAAAATTGGTTCATTTAGCAAATTAAGTACATAAGGCTATAGCAAGTGTATTAGACGTACGGATTAGCCTGCATTTAGTATGGAAATGTACTTTTAAAATCACAAGCCATATCATCTACCATTTGTTTTAAGCCGATGGTCTCAGTGGATGAGGTGACCGAAAGGTCCCGGGTTCGTCTCCCGCCGTGTGCACATCGGTGAAACCGAGGTGCCGTGTCACGGTAGCCGTGGCACGTAAAAGATCCCCCACTTCTTCGGGAGGGTCCGTTACGTGAAATAATCGTGGACTGACGTGAAACAATAATTAAGCAATCAATCTACTATTTATTTTTAACAACAAAACTTAACCAATCTATAAGCAACTGGCTGTTTGCTGGGGTAACAAACCTTTACTGGTTAAACTTGTGGTAATGGTGTGGCCGTGCTGGTAATCTTAATTTATAAACAATAATTAAGGTTTTAAAATCGTCTTGCCATAATAAACAATTGTAAAATATAATTGGTTATGTTAGTCCTTCTTAGCGTAGCATTCTGTATTCAGAAACTTTAGTAGGACTTACATCACACTACCATTCAATCGTACAACTCGTCCATTTCGGTACATAAATAAGATCTTTTTTTTCTTTTTTTGTAAAAAAATGGCGATGATGTTCCGATTAGCTATGATTAACCGAAAGTCACTTAGGCAACCGAATATTAATTTTGCTTATGAAAAAAGCGCGTCAAATATTCAAAAATTGTAAGGTAAAACCCATCGCCAGAAAATATTCCAACAAATTTTATACTTAAAGCAGCGAAAGTCTCGAAGATACTACGCTTACATAAATCTATCAAACAGGGTCAGCGAGGTGACACATGCTCTCTCCGCAGTGAATATAATCCTAATTTTATCATTGGTGTAAAATCCTGAGGGCGGGGCCTTGCTGTACCGCAGAAACGCATGCAACTTTCCCAAACTTATATCAAAGGATGGGCCGGTGTAACGGTTTCAAAGTTCCCCCATGCTGAAAGTTCCCTTTGTCTCACATACGCATGCGTCAATATTAGAATCCCTCAAATTTATCACAATTATATCCTAACAGCCAGATTCAGTACAATTATAAGAATTAATCTTTATTCTTTCATATTTCACGTGGACCAAGGAACTTTCACCACGAGGAAACTTTCACCATCCATATAACACAGACTGAAAGTTTCCTACCGATACGCGCATGTGCAAAACATCAAAAGGGAACTTTCAGCACGGGGGAACTTTGAAACTGTTACACCCGGCGCCGGTGTAACAGTTTCAAAGTTCCCCCGTGCTAAAAGTTCCCTTTTGATGTTTTACGCATGCGCGTATCGGTTGGAAACTTTCAGTCTGTTATGTGCATGGTGAAAGTTTCCTCGTGGTGAAAGTTCCTTGGTCCACGTGAAATATGAAAGAATAAAAATTAATTCTTATAATTGTACTGGATCTGGCTGTTAGGATATAATTGTGATAAATTTGAGGGATTCTAATATTGACGCATGCGTATGTGCGACAAAGGGAACTTTCAGCATGGGGGAACTTTGAAACCGTTACACCGGCCCACAATAAGATAACTCCATGATAAGAACATGCTGATAGAGTTATCTTTCGTACTCTATATGTAACTGCTTCGTTCTTTTTCTTGATCGCTTGCGTGATAATCACCATAAAATCACGCAGATAACACCATGCAATGACGCTGGTAAATGGAAGGGTAATGCTTCAACATTCTGTGTAAACATCTACTATCATTCTGTGTAAACATCTACTATCATTCTGTGTAAACATCTACTATCATTCTGTGTTTGTCTATCCTTGAAGTCGATGAAAATGATTTTTGAATTCAAGTTACGGCAGTCGTTTTCATTTCTGAATTTGATATACATCTAGTTACTAAAGCAAAATCGACTAGAATATCAAATAGCACGATAAACTGTAAAGTGATACTACAGATAACATTTCATTCTGTAGAACTTATGAGTCTGATACCAGGCGTAAATAAAAGCGTCGCTAATACCGCTAAATTCAATGCATTTAAGAGGCTTCAGGCGAATATTATGTCTGGTGAACAACTCTCAAATGCTGTCCTTTTACCAAAATAGACACATGGAATATAAGTCACGTGGAATATAAGTGACTTTTAAGGCATACTTCATTCTTTTATAGTATTTTCGGTGACATCACTCAACTCGAAAATAATGATCAGTTAAAAATCAATAAAAGCTGCTTTCTCCAAAATCATATATTTCTCTAATAGAAAAACAATTGGTTTAAGTAATTTAATTCTCACGTATCGTAATGCATATATAATAAGTCTATCAGAAATCTATTATCACTAATCATAAAGACAAACGGTATCTACACAAAGTTTATCTCGTGAATGGATTTACTTGAAGATATATATGTATATAGATATACTAAACATCTTTCAGAAACATTTGGATTCAATCATAAATTTTCATTTGATATGTTCCAAACATAATGCTGAACATGAATTATGGCATGCAGTAATTCTTGATAATACGTGGACATTTTGTCATAAGTGTTTAATAAAATCTTGAGAACTTAATGTATACATTACTGAATAAATATTATCAACATATATATATAGTATCAACATATTCTAACATGGAATTTAAATGAAAGTGCATGTTGAAACGTGCCGGTCAAAAGTCACTAGGTCTGACATGACACTATCACTGACATTTAAATAATCCGACATTTTCCATGTAGGAACTAATTTTGTATATATATATATATATATATATATATATATATATATATATATATATATATATATATATATATATATATATATATATATATGTATGTATATAGATGTATACAAAAATACTTGTCTAGACCCCTCTTAAAGTTGGAAATAAACACAATGTGTGCAACAATGCAAGTGACACTATGTTGTAAGGAACGGCGCTTGAAGTTATCATAACAACAACAACAACAACAACAACAATAATAATAATAATAATAATAATAATAGTCATAATAATAATAATAGTTTGATTGATTGATCCATACATTGATTGATTCATTGATTGATCGATTGTTTGAATAAAATGACGCGCGGAAGTGAGCGTGTACAATCGCCTTCTATCGTCGCCCGTTTGAAACAAAATTTAGAATAACAAATAAGTGGCAGAAGGTCCGATCGTGAGAGTGTTGTGGTCTTTAATGCAAAACATTCGCAGCTTGATTACTAAATCTATAAATGTTGAAAGAGTTGTTACCTTATGAACCTGGATATTGTCGAGTGAAAACTTCATTGAACAATCGTGTAACCATATTTATCTACAGATACAAGGATGCCGCCCTCTTGTGTCTTTGGTAAAATTAAACCACTCTTGTTTCAATTTTGTGCATTTTAAAGATATGTTATTACGACTGTTGCACACATTGTTCAATGCTATGTATGATACGGGATGTTTTCCGAAAACTCTATGTACAGCATTAATTGTACCTGTTCATAAAAAAGGTAGTACATCAGACCCCGGTAATTACAGAGGAATTAGTCTTATTAGTTGTATGACCAAATTATTTACATCTGTATTAAATAAACGTCTTATTACCTGGTCAGAGAGTAACAATATTTTATCAGATGCTCAATTTGGTTTTCGACCACATCACTGTACAACTGACGCAATATTTGCACTTCAAACTCTTGTTAACAAATATCTTTTAAGCAGAAAAAGGTTATATTGCTGTTTTGTAGATTTTAAAAGAGCATTTGATACTGTTGATCGTGTGAAAATGTGGAGCAAAATTTTTGCCCTAGGACTCAGAGGTAAAGCGCTTAGAATCTTACGTTCACTGTACAGTAATATAAAATCTGCTGTTATTTTAGATGGTAATATTTCCGACTTTTTTGTTAACAATTTAGGCGTTTTACAAGGGGAGATAATATCACATCTTTTATTTTCTCTGTACATCAATGATTGTGAAACTGATTTTTTACTACAGGGCAACGCACCTGTCGAATTGCAAGAGTTATCGCTCTTTTTATTAATGTA
Source organism: Pteria penguin (assembly GCA_035048485.1). Classification (NCBI taxonomy): domain Eukaryota; kingdom Metazoa; phylum Mollusca; class Bivalvia; order Pterioida; family Pteriidae; genus Pteria; species Pteria penguin. Next base: position 43,612,157 of record CM068588.1, on the reverse strand, counting down.
CGCCGATGATATGGTTATTTTGGCAGAATCGGCTACAAGTTTACAATCTCTTCTAAACTCTTTGGAATTGTATACAAGTAAATGGGCTTTGACTGTAAATGTTGATAAAACTAAAATAATTGTTTTCAGAAATGGGGGTACACTTAAAGACAATGATATTTGGCATTATGATGGTAAACAAATTGAAATGGTTGATAAGTTCTGTTATTTGGGAATCTTACTAAATTATAATGGAAAGTTCAATGTTGCCCAAAAACAATTGGCATTACAATGTAAGAAAGCGCTTTTTTTCATTTAAAAGAAAATGTAATAATATGTGTTTAAATTTTGTAACACTTTTATCTTTATTCGATACCTACATTGGCAGTATTTCATACTATAGTTGTGAAGTTTGGGGTTTCCATTCTGCACCAGATATTGAAAAAGTGCATATGGACTTTTGTAAAAATTTACTAGGAGTAAAGCGTTCAACTCCTAATGCAGCTGTTTATTGTGAATTGGGCAGATTTCCATTAGAATGTATGAGAAAATTACGTATTTTGAAATATTGGATGAAACTTATATCGTGTAATAATTGTATTTTAAAATCGTGTTATCATTTTATGTATAATGAACAGTTACAAAAGCCTAACTGTAACAACTGGGCAGCAACGATCAGAAACTTATTGTCAACTTTGGGTTTGTTTAATTTATGGGATAACCAATACTGTGAAAAACCAAAATACGTTTTAGCAGTTGCTAAGCAACGGTTATTTGATATATATAAACAAAATATTTTAGCAGATGTTAACAGTTCTACAAAGTGTACGATTTATAAGCATATTGTGGATAATTTTACATTACAAACTTATTTGTTGAAACCTTTTCCGACTCAGTTAAAAAAACTCATATGTAAATTAAGACTATCTTCCCATTGTTTAAATATAGAAACGGGAAGATATAAGAAAATTCCCATCGAAAATCGTAAATGTCCTCTGTGTAAAATCGATTTCGAGGACGAATTTCACTTTATTTTGGTATGTCCCTATTATCATGATACAAGAGTAAAATTTTTGAAAAAATATTATTACGCAAGACCTTCAGTCTATAAATTGATACAGATATTTGCCAGTCAAAATGTAAAAGAACTTTGTAACCTTGGCAAATATATAAAAAATGCTTTTGTTATTAGAAAACTTCATATATAATTATATCTATATTGTGTCAATTACATTGTATTTATATAACATTGTACCATTGTATCTCTTTCGCTACTGACAATTATGTATGTAATATTGAATGTTTTACTTTATATGCATGTCAATAAGCTGTATTGCTTAAGACTAATAAACTAAATTAAACTAAATCACTTACTTTGTCTACTACATCTATAAAATACCTGTCTCAGGCTTGGCCATCCCGTTTTCTGTCCCGACATATTATGTCGTGAATAAGCGAGTCGACATTATGGAAACATGTGTCATGTAATTATAATGATCGAGGGACGATATCTCCACCCCATCCTGTTTTGTTTTTTAGAAACTGATCTCTCACTAAAAATTATCTTTTGTAATATCCATGAAAATGAATTCTTAGATATTACATAAATTCAGAAGACGAAATTTTAAATAGCGCACAGAGACGGGTACAGGGGAGTAAAGAGAGGTGTAAAATTTGTAATTTAAATGAATTGGGTTATGAACTCCACTACTTATTCAAAAGCAATGAACTAGAAACTTTTTAAAGCAGAAAATATTTTAAAAGAAATCCTTCAAACAAATTTGAAAAAAGAGTCCTTTCAGTATTCAGTAATGTAATCTATATTCCGTAATGGAAATTTTGTTGTTGTCGCAACAACAACTGCTGCTGCCGTTACTGTTGTTGTTGTTGCTTTCTGATGCATTGCAGTCATTTAGACTTACATGTGTGCAACGGACGAAGCAGTTCACTGTATGGACACCCTAGCAACAGAGCTACTAAGTCCACAAACCTAATTACTATTACATTATTACATGAATGTGTGTGTGTGTGTGTGTGTGTGTGTGTGTGTGTGTGTGTGTGTGTGTGTGTGTGTGTGTGTGTGTGTGTGTGTGTGTGTGTGTGTGTGTGTGTGTGTGTGTGTGTGTGTGTGCAAACATGCATGCAAGTAGGTATGCATGTATATACTTTTGCCGTCCTATGAATGTTATTCATTGACACTTTTATTCACGAATTTTGTAAAAAGTGAAAGTGATGGGTTTTTTATTCAGTTTATTTGGTATCCACCATGTCATTCGATCGAGGAACACTGAAGCATAGGTAAACATGTCATTTATTGACGAGGAATATGTTATTTTGAATAAGTATAAACCATTTATTCACACACTGTTAAATGCTTATCCACTGTGATAATGAGCTGAGTAAAGCACGGAATGCATTAGTGTAGCCACTGATTCTGCTTTTAAAGACTAATTCCAGAGCAAGATTGGATCACATCATAACTGTTGCCTACAGCATCCCATTCACACGTATCATTTCGTCAAAACAAAATTTTAAACCTAATGGTGGAAATCCACACTGATTTGTTCCTTAAAATAATCAATGAAAGCTGTTCAAATACTGGTCATATTGTTTACATTGAATGAACAGCTGTATTATAATCAGACTGAATAGCGGATTGTTCAAAATGATTGGTACTGTGACAATACTGCATACGGTAGAGCCCAATAATAGTACATTAATTGCGCTGCGCTGTCTATATCACGTGACAAAGCGTCAATTCTAATTTCCATCGAGAGTTTTATTGACAAAGTAGGAAGTATATATACATATAAACACACACACCCACAACCACCAAAGTAATGTAACATGTGTGTGTGTGTGTGTATCTCTCTGTGAGATTCATATATATACTATGTTAATCATTTCATTTAAAAATATATTGGTATTATACGAAATTGAAGCGTTTTCAATAGTTTTTCTAATCTTACACGGCCAACAGAATCCATTCCTGATAGGAATATCTCTCTTCAAATATTGCACAACAGTCATTTTTTACCTCTTTTGAGATATTGAGAAAAGAACCTCATGTTCAGCAACAAAAGTAACAAACAGAATCACTGAATGGGGTTGGTTGTTTGATACAAATAACCAACAGAATCACTGGATGGGGTTGGTTGTTTGATACAAATAACAATACAATTAACCAAAGGAATCGCTGGATGGGGTTGAATATTTGGTAAAATTGAAGCACATTGAGTTAGGAGATTTACCTCCTGGATCCGCCAGTGATAATACCTTGCATATATACTTGTTGATGTACCAGATGTCTGTGATAACTCACTATGTAAGTTAGCAATATACTGCATTACATACATGTAATCCAGGATTTGTTCATGTCTACATGTTAACAAAGTTTCATACAGATCCGTCAAGGAAAAATAACTATGCTTCAATCGTTGTTCATAATACAAGTAAAAGAAAACCGAAGAACCGACAAACAAAGGCCCCATGTGTTACACGGGATTAGGAGAGCTCTCCAATACAATGTCAATGCGTAATTATATATGTGTATATAAAATCGCATAATCTATTACCCAACATCCTTCGTGGGTTGAAGCAATAGTGCGCGAAAATAAATGACCAGACTGCAGTGGTAGTGTGCTATTATCCCTTGGCTCTATAATAAGACGACTGTATAACAACACGAGAAAACATTCACGTTGCAGCACGGGCTTAGTTAATGAGTAAATGCAGAAGAAAGTAAGCAGAAAGCCGCTCTCATAACCGCAGCAAATTAGGTCCAGTGGAAGGGAATGTTCGGGTTGTGTTAATACATGTTGGAATATTATACGAAAACAATTACCTCAAATATCATACATATGTTCATTACTGTCTGGCGTTCCACATATCATAAAATTTACGTACGTCGTTAGTCGCGACATGTGATGCGCATGACCAAATCGGACTTACATCCGGTCTGTAGCAGATGCTTTCCGTATGCACTGCGTACTACAGTGAAAAGATGGAACTATAACAGAAAACAAAATGTGCACAAACATGTTTATAGATGCACAAGGTATGAATCGATACCTATCAAATAGGTCGTACCGCGTGTTATAATCCCAACAATTGTTTCGATGACGTTGCTTGTTTATTTATCTCACATCGTAGTCCGGTAGTACTGACTGTATGGAAGTTAAGGTAGACATGCTGCTGTGACTTTGCAGTAGATATGTGTCATGGAGTGATAATGACCTAATAGAAACAATTACCATCGTTTAGCTTGAATAATTCGGCACAATTACAGAGCATTTGGAGAATTCTTGATTTGTGCGGCCGTCATTTATCAGTACAGGATTTAAAAAAGACCGACACGTCACAGTTTTCTACAACAATGTGGAGTTTTACACAAGGGTCCATTCACAGTATTTACTTACAAGATTTATGAAGGATTTAAATAGGCCAGTCTGCAATGAAAGAAAGTTTTAATGAGTGCCTTCAGAAAACCTGTGTACACAATAACTTTTAAAATTTCCCATTATCGAACGCATTGAATGTCAGCCTTGCTTACATGTGATAAAGGCTGTAGTGATTACATTTATTGTATTGAAAACAAATTTCTGTTGAATATCACGCGTGATAATTTATACTACATGCCGCTCTGGTTCTGATGTAGCATAAACGGAATTGCCAGCCTGACCTTATTCAGTACACAGGGTCTAGGTTTTGTAATTTATCGGATTAAGTAGTGAAACTCAAAATGTTGATCAAAAGAAAGTACAAATAGGATTACCGTGTTTAACTTAAACTCTCTGTGTTATGTACCGTGCCGTGCTTATAAACAAGGATCTGGCGGACGAACCCTGGAGCAGAGGACTTTGTCAAACCAGAACTGAGTAGGTAATATTTTCTATAAGGCATATACGTACCTTCATCGATATGCATTTTGTTACCACCGAACCCCGTATTTCCACAATTCAACATGGTCATACTCATCTAGCACCGGCTGACTATACCAAAGGGCACAACAGAACAAATTCGGGGGATTCCCACAATGGGTTTTTCAAGTTTGGATCGCAGTTTTCGGCATTAAATGAAGACGAACCTTTGGATGATGAGGAAGATGACGCAAGTTCGATTGATCCCACCAAAGATTTCTTGGAGGACCATGAACTTATGGATGGTCATGATTGCAGAAGAGAAGGATGCAACCGCGTCATTGTCAATATCAGCGGCCTGAAATTTGAAACGCAATATAGGACATTAAATCGCTTGCCAAACACGTTGCTAGGAAATCCCAAAAAGAGAGCAAAGTATTGGGACCCATCACGAAACGAGTACTTTTTCGATAGGCATCGTCCGAGTTTTCCAGCCATCTTGTATTTTTACCAGAGTGGTGGTCGTTTAGAACGTCCGATTGAAGTTCAGAGTGATATCTTTTTGAACGAATTGCAATTCTTTGAGATGGGAAAGAACGTAATTAACATGTTTAAACAAAAAGAAGGATATATTGTCGAAACGGAAACGGTTATCGTACCGAAAGGAAATTTCCAACGCCGAATATGGGAGTTATTTGAGGTTCCGGATTCCTCCTTAGCTGCCAAGATTCTGGCATTCATATCAGTGACGTTTATTCTGATATCTGTAGTCGTATTTTGCGTAGAGACTCTACCACGTTTTAAAGGTAATTCGTGTGTAAACGTCACTATTAAGTCCGAAGATGAGTACGGCAACGAGACCAGTACCGTAAAACTAGTCCCAAATTTCACGGATTTCTTCTTCATTACCGAGAGTATCTGCATTGCGTGGTTTGTTTTTGAATTGATCACACGATTTTTGTTCTCGCCTTCAAAATTGCACTTCGTCAAAAGTTTTGTCAACTGGATAGATTTCCTGGCCATTATTCCGTATTTCCTGTTTATGGGGATTTATCTCGTTACCCAGGAATGTAGTGCCTCGAGTGGTGGACTCCTCTCCGTGCTTCGTGTACTCCGAGTCACAAGAATTCTCAAATTAAGCAAGCACTCAGAAGGTTTGAAAATTTTCGGGAAGACTATGCAATCAAGTGTTAGCGAACTGTTCATGTTCGCACTATTTCTTGGAATAGGAGTTATCATCTATGCTGGCGCGATATACTATGCTGAACTGCCCCTTGCTAACACTCACTTCAAAAGTATCCCGGATGCCTTTTGGTGGGCTGTTGTTTCTATGACAACCGTTGGTTATGGCGACGTGTATCCACAAGGCGCTATTGGCAAATTGATAGGAAGCGTGACCGTTTTATCTGGACTTTTAGCGATTGCACTTCCAGTTCCTGTCATTGTAACCAATTTCAACAATTTCTACCAAACTTCGAGGGAACGCCAAAAAGAGTCATAACCAATAGAGTGGTTAACGTATGCCACACTGACAAATAACACTATGTGATATTAATTACTTCCATTTGACATTGTTTTCCAGATAGTCACTTGCTCAGGAACTTCCGAATGACGCTACCTGGATTTGTTGTTAAACTGATTGTTGATATTCCAATAAATTATGCACATCCTTTCACTTGCTTTTGTTCGTGTTATGAGCTGCCACCTTCGTGATCATAAAATGTATCGGTTATTGTTTAATTTATGTTATAGATTCGATTTGTGTCCCTTACTGTAGCCGAGATTGTCTCAAAATTTCGCGTAATACACGAAACATTTATCACATCACTATAGTGTAAAATACAGCATGATACATGATATCTTCATTATATCACTACAATGTAAAATACAGCATGATACATGATATCTTCATTATATCACTACAATGTAAAATACAGCATGATACATGATATCTTCATTTTATCACTACAATGTAAAATACAACATGATACATGATATCTTCATTATATCACTACAATATAAAATACAGCATAATACATGATATCTTCATTATATCACTACAATGTAAAATACAGCATGATACATGATATCTTCATTATATCACTACAATATAAAATACAGCATAATACATGATATCTTCATTATATCACTACAATATAAAATACAGCATAATACATGATATCTTCATTATATCACTACAATGTAAAATACAGCATAATACATGATATCTTCATTATATAACTACAATGTAAAATACAACATGATACATATCTTCATTATATCACTACAATGTAAAATAAGGCATATACATGATATCTTCATTATATCACTACAACATAAAATAAGGCATATGTATAATATCTTCATTATATCACTACAATATAAAATAGAGCATAATATCTTCATTATATCACTACAATATAAAATACTGCATAATATATCACTACAATGTAAAATGCAGCATAATAAATGATATCTTTATTATACCACTACAATATTGGATAACAGCTAAAACAACAAGCTATAGTGGGTGACCATAGCCTCCAGGATAAAATCTACATTTTTGAAATAACAAGCGCTATAAGGCAGTCGAACGAAAGCGCACTGGTTATAAAAACGCAAACCTTATATATCACGAAATTTCGGTCTTTTGGTCCTTATCTAGTGGTCAAACAATATAGATAGAAAATTATGTAAAATCCATTACTATGTCATATATGCATAGGCATATTTATATAAACATGGCATAAACGTTTTGAAACTTTTTAAAAATATGTCACAAGTATCGAATTATCATCTCCCATATCGTGTTTTTCATTATTATATCTATAACTTATTAAACGTAGTAATATGAGCTGATAACTCGACCTCTGTTTCCGCGATACTTGTGAATGAAATTCATATTGCGCCATTGTCCCATCATCATCATCATCATCATTATTATGAAATATTATTATTATTATTATTATTATTATTACTATTATTATTATTATTATTATTATTATTATTATTATTATTATTATTATTATTATTATTATTATTATTATTATTACCTCTGTTAAATATCCCCATTTTTGTTTAAGTTTAGTCTTTTTCATACTTTAAAGCTCTAAACTTGCAATAGATTCGATCCTGGTTCGATTCCCGGATTGTGCCACTATGTTAAACAGTATGGTTACCTCCCACTTCCATGTCGCAATGTAAGTAAAAAACAAAAAAAATGTTGAAAGCAACTTAACGTCCAGTAAAGCAGCCAACGATTCTTCATACAATAAGTGTCTAATTGTATACTCCTATCAAATAAATTGATCCATTGACTTATCAGTCGTAGACTCAACCTCGTTGCGTAAAGTAACCCCTCCCCTTTCCTCATCTATCTGTCTCTAACTGGTGTAGCTCAGTGTATGAGGTGCTCAGTTGGTGACCGAAAAGTCCCGGGTTCGAATCCCACTATGGGTACAACGATCGCCTATCTTTCGGGTGCGACAGTGAAAGTTAGGTTCTGTGACACGTGAAAGATCGCTCACTGCTTCGAGTGGGTCCGCTGCAAACTGAATATCTATGTAATGCATCAGTCAAACCCCGTCGCCATTCTGGGGTGACGTAAAACAATAATCAATGAGCCTACCCGTCCTAAATCATATATTAGTATCGCAGAATATGTTTTCTGTGATACTTTGTGAACAGAATGCAGAAAAGATGATAGACACAGGTCTGAGAACTGGAGTACTTCTTTTGTTTTCTTATCTACGATCTCTAAGCCTACATCATTTCCACTTCTACAACAGCCCATCACAGAGTGATGTAACAGGCAAATTCTATCTTATATCTTAAGATAAATGTTACATAAACAAATAATAATGTTTTTGGGACTTAATTGAAATTTTGATGTTTAATCTCTAATTTTATAAGAAAGCAGACAGAAAAAAACTTTTACATTACTATATTGATCATTTTAGACATATTTCTTTAAATTCATGTGAAGAAAAAAAAAGGGGGCTGGAAGAAATCCAAAATGAAAAGAAAAGGACGTATTAACGAAAACTGAAGAACACGTGTCAGAACAAGTTCTTACAAGGAAAAAGAAGAGGAGGGACGAAGTCCTGACTCCACATTGTAGAAAACAGAAGGATCTTTTTCCATGTACTTATAAGTATATATCTATCTTCACCTTAACAGCTATAAGATAGTAATGGTAATTTAAACTCAGTATCTTTGAATGTGTCGAAGATCATGCATTTGGTTTAACCTCGATGTCACAACATGCTGTGAATGCATTGATCGAATTTATCACGTTAGAGGTGTCATAAAACTGGTGTTTGGCAAATAAATCCACAGGCATTACCTATGATCACACCATTATCGCCTGAGCTACAGTAAGTCGGTACTTTATGACTTGTTTCAGGTTATAAGTCAGTCAATTACCTGAGGAATTTACCTACATATACTCGTCATAGATGTGGTGTAGTGTGATGCAGCGCTCTTCTCTCAACTTGTCCAGTATTAGAGTTGCGTGTACCTTTACTCATTGTTTATGTACCTACCTGGCCACTAGAATGTTTGTCTTTACATATTTTCTCGTTTCTTTGTGTCATTTATGTAGCATAGTTACAATTGGGAATCCCTTTGTCTGTCGCTTATATGTCTATCTGTCACGCACATCTCTTCTGTATAGTGTCCTTCAATTGCTATAAATGTCTAAGAATAATAATTATTATTTCAGGTGATTTCTATAATAATAACATAATATGTAATCCAACATCAAATCTCTCTCTCTCTCTCTCTCTCTCTCTCTCTCTCTCTCTCACACACACACACACACACCTACACACACATGCACATGTCCACAACACACGAATACACCTACAAACATTCTCAAACAGATAAGGTTGGCCCGTAAATCGGTTAATCAAACCAAGATTTTACTCTCATTGACAATCTATACCCTCATTTCAATCGAATATTTTGTCAAATGTTCTTTAATGTGCTTGTTCGTCGTTATTCTATATGTCCGTGACAACTTAAAGCCGGGTCAGATGTCTGTTTATGTCTTTGTTGATCTTTACTTTGTATGTCCGTGACGACTTGTGTCATACAGCCGAGTCAGATGTCTGTTTACGTGCTTTTTGGTCTTTAATCTTATGTCGGTGGCAACTTGTGTCATACAGCCGAGTCAGATGTCTGTCTTTAGGAATATTTATCTGTTTTCAAATGTGTGCCCTTTAATCATTCTGCTGTTGCAGTGAGTGGGAAGGAGTGCCCGTAAACAGGTTAATCTCTCCAATTAATTGACAATTGCCATATCAAATGATCGTCCTATGTCGGTATAGTAACTACACTATAATCGAATATTTTTGTGATGTCCTTATGTGTTTTGTCATATCATTACATTAAATACTGTATATTTCCGTGGTGACTTCAGTCATACGTCTGAGTCAGTAACTTCTCTGTCTTCCTCTGTCCTACAGGGACTTGTATCATGCAGCTGAGCCAGATGTGTGTTCATGTGCTTGTTCGTCTTTACTGTGTATGTCAGTGACGACTTGTATCAAACAGCCGAGTCAGGTGTTTGTTTATGCTTGCTCGTCTTTACTCTATGTCCGTGACTACTAATGTCATACAGCCAAGTCAGAATGATGTATGTTCATGCGGTTGTTGGTCTTTACTCTGTATGTCCGTGATGACTTGTGTCATACAGCCGCGTCAGATATCTCTTTCTGTGCTTATTCGTCTTTACTCTGTATGTACGTGACGACTTACAGCCGAGTCAGATATATATTTCTTTGCTTGTTCGTCTTTACTCTACATGTCCGAGACGAATTACAGCCGAGTCAGATATTTGTTTCTTTGCTTGTTCGTCTTTACTCTGCATGTCGAGACGACTTACAGCCGAGTCAGATATTTGTTTCTTTGCTTGTTCGTCTTTACTCTGCATGTCCGAGACGACTTACAGCCGAGTCAGATATTTGTTTCTTTGCTTGTTCGTCTTTGCTCTGCATGTCCGTGACGACTTACTGCCGAGTCAGATATCTGTTTCTTTGCTTGTTTGTCTTTACTCTGCATGTCCGTGACGACTTACAGCCGAGTCAGATATTTGTTTCTTTGCTTGTTCGCCTTTACTCTGCATGTCCGAGACGACTTACAGCCGAGTCAGATATCTCTTTCTTTGCTTGTTTGTCTTTACTCTGCATGTCCGTGACGACTTACAGCCGAGTCAGATATCTCTTTCTGTGCTTGTTCGTCTTTACTCTGCATGTCGGTGACGACTTACAGCCGAGTCAGATATTTGTTTCTTTGCTTGTTCGTCTTTACTCTGCATGTCCGTGACGACTTGCTGCCGAGTCAGATATCTGTTTCTTTCCTTGTTCGTCTTTACTCTGCATGTCCGTGACGACTTTCAGCCGAGTCAGATATCTTTTTCTGTCCTTGTTTGTCTATACTCTGCATATCCGAGACGACTTACAGCCGACTCGGATATTTGTTTCTTTGCTTGTACGTCTTTACTCTGCATGTCCAAGACGACTTACAGCTGAGTCAGATATTTGTTTCTTTGCTTGTTCGCCTTTACTCTGCATGTCCGAGACGACTTACTGCGGAGTCAGATATTTGTTTCTTTGCTTGTATGTCTTTACTCTGCATGTCCGTGCAATTTGCAGCCGAATCAAACGTCTTTACCCTACTTCTTTTGTATCCTGAAGAAAGGTCCGTGTCCTATGAAATATTGCATTTATGAAATGTATTTGAAAATAAAAATACATTATCTCGAATGAAGGCAGAGCCCAACAGAATCTCAACAAAAATAGCAGATGCGCTATATCATGATAGTGCTAACAATTCCCCAAATTTTTGGACCATTTTGCGCTAAATATGCTTGCGCTGTTACTAAGTATATGTACACATAAAGTATATTTGCGAGCTTATAAGAACATAAACATATATGTAGCGAACTTTGACGTTGTGTACTTGTAGATACATATACAACAAATATGTCGTTCTGATACAACAGATGTACAAGTGGAAAATCAATTCGTCAATATTAAGATCATTACATGTATTTACTGAATAGACTCGTAGTAATCTGTATGGCCGTGTTTCGTCAAAACCATTCTGTCGTGTGAATCCTTGGGATGTAAGACTCAGTATGTCGCCTAATGAACTTTTGTAGACAGATCCTAACTGTTGCCTTATTGACGGTTATAGTATACTACTCGTCAACGTGTGTGTGTGTGTGTGTGTGTGTGTGTGTGTAAGGGGAGGGGGAGGGGCTGAGCGGGAGGGGAGTGTATACGTGTGGGTTTCGTAATGGACTCCCCTGAAAGGGTTGGGGATCATTTATATGCCACATTCATTGTGTTACTGGACCTCGGTTTTTACCTTCTTATATGGGACTCGAAACCGAGATATCTCGGTCACAGGCCAAGCACCTAAATATATCCTGTCATAGCTGGGTTTGATCCTTGGACGGCAAGCGGGAAGGAACTTTTCATTTTTTTGTGTGTAGGTCCTTGGTGATTTGTGTCATACAGCTTTGTCAGATGTCTTCTCTTATAAAACAGCACGTGTCATCCCCATGTACATAACTCATTACAAACAATTAAAGCTGATTAATAAATGGAGGAACTTGAGAAATATTCCTTACACAGAAATAAAAATCACGTGTCCATTCCAAGTCTTAGTAAGTAAACATATAAACTACAAAGAAAATCTTTGCTTTGAACTTGAGACATAACGAGACAATATCATGCGTAGACTTTGATATTGACACGGAATCGAGACTGCTAACAACTCACTACTGGTGCTTCATCCAATGATATGCTTACCGACATGCTGACCTCAGAGAGAAATAGTACAGTTTTATTGCCAACAAGGCCACATTAGCCCAGTCTCTGTATAACAGATAGGTCTCATCCTTTGTGTAGGAATGGAGCAGGTTGATTGTCCAAAGAGTAGGGATTTTAATTTAATGGGTGTAAGTTAAGGAACATGAGGGTCATCTACATATTTACTGTATTTACTCAAGGGAAGTAAGTCATCTCTTAAAATGTTTTAAAAAAGTAACTATTTCGTATAAGAGGGGTTAGTTGTTTAACCTGTTTATCGATTCTAATCCTTGAATTTATCATGTGTATCGCATGTATAGTATAACAATTGCCAAATTTACAGATTGCTTTTACATTCCGAATCGGTGGGCGTTGAAGAATTTTTAAATTAAACCCTAATTACAAGTATGTGTGTCTACACGGGATAAATAAACGTCAGTTAACCATTGGCATACTGGACAAGTTCACTAACAGCTCACAGTACAACAATACTACTCATCGATATAAGAATTAATCTATTGTTTTCTTTATTTCAGATTAGTTTTATGAAGTATAGAGTGAACCTTCTATCTTGATATTGCGAGATCTTACACACACCATACATTTCGGCAATTCCGATTCGTATATCGTTATTTTTGATCTGTCGTTATAAAAAAATAATAAATGAAAGCGAAGTGGCTTAGTTCCTGGTTTTCGTGTCTGTGTTTATTTTGTACTTCTCTCTTATATGTGTATGATGATGCACTGCACAGAATTTCCCCCTCATGAAAAGGCGTTACTCAGTCGGTAGTGAGCAAAAGGTCACGAGTTCCAGCCAGATCGGCGATTTGTAGGTGTCCTGTCATCAAGTCCCTTTGATATGGTATACAGGCATGTCCATCACATGGGTCGAAATATCGCAGTATTGCATCCAGTAGACGCCGTCACCATACTGACGGCGATAAAAATCGTGACTTAAGCCAGTATACCTACCGGTACCGACGTGAAGTGTTGTAACCTTTCATACAAAGCCGATGTCAGTACATTGTATTGTGATTGGTCGGTTGTTGTATTACTTTGCTTTCAACAATATACATGTATCGTCCATACCGCAACATGGAAGCAGGAGGCAACCAACCTCTTCAACATAGTGACACAATCCGAGAATCGCCTGCACTACATGCCTAGTGCTTCACCAATATGCTAAATCTATATATATTATCGTATTGGTCACCTGAGTACAGGACCAGATTATTGCCGTATTGGTCACCTGAGTACAGGACCAGATTATTTACAGTTTAGTGAGCAGACTTTATACTCTTCATTTTAAAAGAGCAAAGACAACTTTTAGAAGGTAATAAATCGCCATCTTTCTTTAATTTGGGCTAGGGTTTCCTAGTCTTCAGTTCAGTTCAAATAAAACAAGAGTATCAGTAAAACTGATGGATGTTCCCCGAACGGCAATTCTACTTATAATGCAGGAAATTGATGACTCATTCATATACAGAAAAATCAGTAAACTGATGGATGATCCAAGAAGCGGAGCAATAATGAATGAAATGAATGACTCAATACATAGGAATTCATTGTATTGATTGATGACGATTTCAAATCTCAATGTATGAAATGAATACCCAATTGAGTCAACTATAGAGCAAGTGATCACAGTATCTTAAACTAAAATGAGAAAGCTTGACCTTGATTAGTTATGAAATAAAACTTTTTATCGTGACCTTTACCTTTCAGAAATGACCTTGAGTGACTTTTGTCCTAAAGTCCTTAACCTAAATAACATTTTTGGTGAAGTATGATCAAATTATGATGAAAGGTGTGGGAGATATAAGTACTTCATGATATTCTAAGTCATAGTTATAAGTGACCTTGACCTTTCAGAAATGACCTTGAATAATCTTTGTCCAAAAGTCCTTTACCTAAATAACATTTTGGTGAAGTATAATCAAATTCTGATGAAAGGTATAGGGGGTGGTTAATAAGTGACCTTGACTTTTCAGAAATGACCTTGAGTGACCTTTATCCAAAAGCCCTTAACCTAAATAATATTTTGGTGAGGTATGATCAAATTCTGATGAAAGGTATAGGAAATATCGGCTCGGAAGGATGGACAGACGGACGGACGGACGGACGGGGGAAAGATACATGGACATGACAGCGACTATATGCTCCCCCGAAAGTTTTTAAGGAACATAAAATATTCTCCATTTAGAGGCGCTTAATATGAAATTGAGGGACTAAAATTAACTGATTTGACATGGTAGTCACCCGGGCCCCTAAATTTCAAACATTAGGAGCCCGGAGTAGTGTTTAGTAGCCCGTAAATAAATGCAGACTTTCTTACCTTTTTGAACTTTAATTCTATTCAATTGACAATTCATCGAATATACAGTTTGTATAGTTATTTAAATTTAACTCCAATTACTTTAAACATGAAAATTTTTCTCTTTCTCATTCATTTTCAAAACTATGCTTAATCACATCACTTTCATTCTTTGACACCTCTGAATCTTTATCCTCTTCTCCTAGTCTCTCCCTACATGCATCCTCGTCTCTCTGTTTCTCTATGCTACTTTTCTACATCTTGCATGTCATACATATATCCTGGACATCTTCCTCATCACTCGGTTTCTCATTAGACATTACTGTCATGTTTTGCCCTCCGCCTCCTTTTTCGGAAATCAAATACATTCAATTATTTATCATAATTGTAAGTGGGGCGAAAACACCCAGTTGGAAACTCCCGAATACGAAAATTCTTACGTATGAAAACGTTTTGGTGCAAGAACCCTCGCAACCCTCTTGTCTACTTACTAGTTACGACGGCAACGGAAGAGCTGTTTTGTCCCGTCGAAGATACGGAATAAAATAGCTCTTCCGTTGCAGTCGTAACTACTGGTCTACGAGATCGTAACACATTTGAATTCCAATCCAGATTTGAAAAAGATCAACCAAACAAACCTTGATTTATTGCTATTAAAGAAAGAGGTACTAAAGTAAATATTTGAATATTACCACAATTATTTCGAACTTTTAGAGAAATCAATAGTTCTGTTTTTCGAGCTCGCGTCGGCGTCCACGCACTAATTCTAGTGTGGGTCCTTCGCGACTTCAAACATTCAACAGACGGAGATAATGTAAGCATCCGAAGAACATTGATATCAACAAAAGAAGCGCTCAAATGACTCACAATATGATTGTTCGATCAGTGAAATGTTTACGAAAATTGATGAATTTTAAGTCGCCACTCGGATGATCAAGTAGGAGGATTTCAAGGGCCTGGAAACAAAAGTGGTCGTCTCGAGCGACCGCTAATTTTAGTTCCTGCTGAAATATGTACACTTATGTACGAGTATACTTGGGGATACCCTGTTCCTGTTACGGAAACCGGAGTACCCGGTAAACCGTGTTTCTGTTACGGAAACCGATGTATCTGGAGATACACTTCTCCTGTAACGGAAACCGGTGTACCTGGAGATACCCTGCTCCTGTAACGGAAACCGGTGTATCTGGAAATACACTTCTCCTGTAACGGAAACCAGTATATCTGGAGATACCCTGCTCCTGTAAATTACATACTCTGCTCTTGTAACGGAAACCGGTGTACCTGGAGATACCCTGCTCTTGTAACGGAAACCGGTGTACCTGGAAATACCCTGCTCTTGTAACCGAAACCGTTGTACCTGGAGATAACCTGCTCCTGTGACCGGAAACTGATGTACCTGGAGATACCCTGCTCCTGTACGGAAACCGGTGTACCTGCAGATACCCTGCTCCTGTGACGGAAACCAGTGTACCTGGAGATACCCTTCTCCTGTATCGGAAACCGGTGTACCTGCAGATACCCTGCTCCTGTGACGGAAACCAGTGTACCTGGAGATACCCTGCTCCTGTATCGGAAACCGGTGTACCTGGAGATACCCTGCTCCTGTGACCGGAAACCGGTGTACCTGGAGATAACCTGCTCCTGTGACCGGAAACCGATGTACCTGGAGATACCCTGCTCCTGTGACGGAAACCGGTGTATCTGGAAATACGCTTCTTCTGTAACGGAAACCGGTATACCTGGAGATACCCTGCTTCTGTAACGTACATACTCTGCTCTTGTAACGGAAACCGGTGTACCTGGAGATACCCTGCTCCTGTAACGGAAACCGGTGTACCTGGAGATACCCGCCTCTTGTAGCGGAAACCGGTGTACCTGGAAATACCCTGCTCTTGTAACGGAAACCGTTGTACCTGGAGATACCCTGCTCCTGTGAACGGAAACCGGTGTATCCGGAGATACCTTGCTCCTGTACGGAAACCTGTGTACCTGCAGATACCCTGCTCCTGTGACGGAAACCAGTGTACCTGGAGATACCCTGCTCCTGTATCGGAAACCGGCGTACCTGGAGATTCCCTGCTCCTGTGACCGGAAACCGGTGTACCTGGAGATAACCTGCCCCTGTGACCGGAAACCGATGTACCTGGAGATACCCTGCTCCTGTAACGGAAACCGGTGTACCTGGAGATACCCTGCTCCTGTGACGGAAACCGGTGTACCTGGAAATACCTATCCACCATCGGCTGGCACAAAGGCACTGGCGGAGCTTCGGTTGACATATGCACACTGACCAACACCTCCCTTTGGCACAATGACGGATATTTCACGTGACCAGGGAATTTACAGGAGTAGAATGCGTCATTAGATTCTAGCGCAGCGTTTTCGTACACTCGGCTACCAACGTCCCGGTAGAGGAAAACAGTCATGCTATCAAACGCAATGCAGTAGTTAGCATGCGTGAAGTACATCATTTCTCGAATTTGTTCTTATAGGTACATTATTAATTATACATGAAAGGAAGCTGGAAAAGAAATCATGACAATATATGTGGCAGCGTTTGTGGTAGACGAAACAGACGATTTCAAACACTTTTTTTCGTTATGGAGAGGGTAGCCTCTCTCTCTCTCTCTCTCTTCCTGACCATGTGTTAATCCTTACATATACATGTACTGTGTAGTTAGAAAACCTACATTCTTTTTAAACAATAGATGTTGATGTTAGAATATTGCACATATCGTGATATTCTGAGGAGTGATACACACCATGGAGAATGTATGCACGCAAGTTGATAAACCATCTCAGAAACAGTTAACCTTACGATGGTGTGAGCACACTCCCAAACTGATTGCCAGCTCGCAAGACAACCAAATCAAATCATTACTTCAAGATGATGGTACAAGATAAAATCAGGAATTCGACTGATTACATTCCAGAACATGGCTTTTGTGCAAATGGTGTTGGCGGAAAGGGTGGGGTAGGGGTTTTATCTACGTCAACTCAATTTTTATTTTGTTTAGTTACATGTATCTCGCAACATGGGTCCTGATTAAGTACTCACCATAGGTCGGAGTCGGAAAGCCTCAATAACATTCAAGTTTTAATCCTTGTGCATAGGGATATAGGACAATGTGACAGCGGGGGACACGTCCGATTCGAGACGAGTAGAGCAAGTCGGACGCTTGGCTAGCGACGATGAGGACACCAGCGGTTTGTTGGACACCCCCACCATCTAAATTTGTTGGACACCCCCACCCTCTCAGTTTGTTGGACAGCCCCACCCTCTAAGTTTGTTGGACAGCCACATTCTCTAAGTTTATTGGACACCCCACCCTCTAAGTTTGTTGGACACCCCCACCCTCTAAGTTTGTTGGACACCCCCACCCTCTAAGTTTGTTGGACAGCCCCACACTCTCAGTTTGTTGGACAGCCCCACCCTCTAAGTTTGTTGGACAGCCCCACCCTCTTAGTTTTTTGGACACCCCACCCTCTAAGTTTGTTGGACACCCCCACACTCTAAGTTTGCTGGACACCCCCACCCTCTAAGTTTGTTGGACACCCCCACCCTCTAAGTTTGTTGGACATCCCTACCCTCTAAATTTGTTGGACACCCCCACCCTCTAAGTTTGTTGGACAGCCCCACCCTCTAAGTTTATTGGACACCCCACCCTCGAAGTTTGTTGGACAGCCCCACCCTCGAAGTTTGTTGGACACCCCACACTCTAAGTTTGTTGAACACCCCCATCCCTAAGTTTGTTGGATACCCCCACCCTCTAAGTTTGTTTGACATCCCCAACCTCTAAGTTTGTTGGACACCCCCACCCTCTAAGTTTGTTGGACACCCCACCCTCTAAGTTTGTTGGACACCCCCACCCTCTAAGTTTGTTGGACACCCCACCCTCGAAGTTTGTTGGACACCCCTACCCTCTAAGGTTGTTGGACACACCCACCCTCTAAGTTTGTTGGACACCCCTACCCTCTAAGGTTGTTGGACACACCCACCTTCTCAGTTTGTTGGACACCCCACCCTCTAAGTTTGTTGGACACCCGCATCCTCTAAGTTTCACAGAATCATTACATATAACTAAATGGTTTCATCATTAAACCTTAAAATGATTGAACACAACAGTTGTCAGAAGACAGCAGAGCACGCCGGTGGCAAACGAATTTAAATAGCAAGTTTTTGTGTAAATATGCCAATCTTCAATTAAGGTCAAAGTGAAAACGTAAAACTTTTGATGTGTAATGAAAGGTCTTAATACAAAAATAAGCACGCGTAATATCTAAACCCTATCTCTTACTTTTCATAAGTTATGAACAATGTTAAAGTGTTCTAAAAGTAAGTCAAAATTCAAGGTCAAGGTCACAAGGTCAAACAATTTGGTACCTAATGAAAGGTCTTGGCACAAATAATAAGCATGTGAAATGTTAAAACCCTGTCTATAAAGTTATGAACCAGGTTGAAGTTTCTGTCTACGGACAACAACAACAACAACACCGTTGTATGACAATTCCTCTCCAGACATTCGTCCCGGCGAGCTAAAAACATGGATTTAAAGCAATAGTCCCACTCTTACAGGCTTATATATAAATTTCATAACACTTGCATAATATATATGAAATCATGCCCCTTTCAAACAAGCCAAAAATATAGATTCATTTCAAAATCCGATATCCCCCACCACCTTGTTATATTGTAGTTGAAAATTGGCTTCGCCAATGATACATGTGCCAATACTGCACTGTAAGGAGAATAGTGAATGGGTAATGATCCCATATAAAGAAGATAAATATTGTCTCAACCTAATTTGAAGATTTTCATTGATAAAGTCTTGTAAATTGTCTCCTGGGGAAAAAGGTGGATAGAGTGGATTAAAGTTTTAATACATCTTTATTTCATTTTCAGCTCTATCTTGTCAAAATTCATGGAAGAAAAGCCCAAAACTGCGATTAGTACAGTAGTAAATATTATGACACTTTTTATGTGCTTTTACAGCCCAGAATTCCAGGCTTGAGTACGGATAAAGCATAATTACTTTAAAGTCGCTGTGATAAAAGTGGTTGGTTATTGAATAACTAAGGAATATCTCCCTTATGCATAGACATCATATTTTCTTACATTGGTTCTATCCCTTCCTAAAAATATGTTTCCAGTTACCTCCGACCGCCCCCCCCCCCCCCTTCCCATCCTCCTCGTTTTTATGACCATTATACCAACCTAACTTCAATTTTTTTCCGGGATACTGCAAAAAAAAAAAAAAAAACAACAACAAAAACGGCCTACATTTTAGCAGCCAGCAGATCAGGTTTTCCATACATTTTTGCGTAATTCTTTTTGATGGATTTTGGTTCCATTCTGAAATCACAATTCAAAACTTTTTTTACGTCTTTTCAGAAGTTGTCATTTACATTCTATCATTTTATCTATTTTCAAGTAAATTTTTAGATTTTCTCCGTATAAGTGCTTATAATGCACCGATTTTGAGTATTCAAAGTGATTTTATTAAAATAAATGTATCGGAAAGATACGGAATACAACAATTATTTTAAAGACTTTGACTTATTTTGTTAAGATTAAAACAAACTGCGGGGATATATTAGTAAGTTATAAAAATCACTGAAGGAATCTGAACTAATCTAAAATATTTTGAAGGAACTTAGTGAGTATTAAGTACTCAAGGTCCCTACAAGTCTTGTTATTTTTCGGCTAGATGTGTTAAGGGGTGCATCTATGGTGGGGTAATATAGGCTCAAGGCAGTGGCTTCTTTTGACAAACTTCAATAGACCGGATGCATAGATCGACATTCCATATACATGTACATGATCGGAGTGATTTAGAAGGTTGTCTTAAGAAGTGTTGTTGTTTTGGTCCCATTCCGAAATCATTTTTCTGCCAATTCAGGGGTAATTTCTTTGATTTTTATTCTTGTAAGTTGCTAATGATGCAATTATTTTGTGTACTCTAGCTGATCTGATTGAAATAAATATAATTGAAAGAAACAGAATTAAAAAATTATTTTTAAGATTTTTTTGCATTTCTTTTTTTTTTTTAATTAAAAAAGGTATATACTATCAGTATAATTATGATAAGTTTTGATGGAGTTCTTCTTTGGAATCAGTAAAAAGATTTTGATTAAACTTAAATGAAATACTCAACATCTCCTACGTCTTTAACTCATATGATATTATTATTATAGGTAATGATGATTTATTTCAATAAATATTGTTTAAACCAAATGTTAAATTTCTTTTTTCTGATCTGTAAAGGTGTTGATCAAGGGTGGAGCAAAGTAGGCCTAAGAGAGTATATGTACCTTTACTTGAAAAAAAAACCAGCTTTTTTTTCAAACCTGCTACATAGATCAAGAAACCAAATGGATCAGAGTGATCATAGATGTCATGAGAAGTGTTGTTGTTTTTTGTTCTATTGGCATTCTGTAATGAAACTTTAGATGGTTTGTAGCCTCTTCTCTGATTAAGTCATTGCCCAACATTGCTTTTACCTTTATTTGCTATTAAAACATACCTGTTTCAAAAGTTATTTTTATGTTAGTTAATTTATTCAATGTGTAGAAGCAAGCTTACAATCATTTGTAAGTTGTCAAAAACACAATAAGCAAGAGAATGTATGTATCTGTAATTTATTACAAGCAGTCATTTGTCTAAGAATGAGCAAATTATGCTCACCTGAATGATACAGTCCAATTTTGAGAAACCCCCTTCTTAAGAAAAGATGCCATTTACGTCATATATTCTTATTCATTATATTACAATATACCCAGTACATATTTATAATATTACAATATGCCCAGTACATATTTATAATATTACAATATACCCAGTACATATTCATAATATTACAATATACCCAGTACATATTTATAATATTACAATATACCCAGTACATATTTATAATATTACAATATACTCAGTACATATTTATAATATTACAATATACCAGGTGCATATTTTTAATGTTACAATATACCTGTTACATATTTATAATATTACAGTATACTCGTTACATGTTTATAATATAACAATTATTACCCAGTACATATTTTGTGTAAGTGGTATCTTGTGTTGCATGGTTGTACAGGCAAATCTTCAAAAAAGGGAGTGCAGAGCATGGATTTTAGAAATAATAGGGAACCATTAAACAGCATATAATATTTCTGTATTTTATTATTCCAGGTGTCACACAGACTAGAACTAAATATCAAATCTATTGTAATAAATGTAGATTACCTTTAATGCTCATAAAATTGTTCAGTTTTCTTCTTCAATTATTTGTAGATTAATATTCTTTGCACATCCATCATGTCCCTGGTTGACACAACCCCTCCCCCCTCCCTTTAGTTAATACACGGACTAAAATTCTATTAAATTTTGAGAAGATGTGAAAATTCCTGTTCAATATGCATATTTTTGTATGGTGTTGTCTCTTTGTACCATGTTTCATCAAAATCCTTCAAAAGAGTTTAGGAGGAGTTGCAAAGACAAGGTATATCTAAATCCAAGGGTCATTACAGCTGTAAATTTCCTTGGACAGCATTCCCCTTCCAATATGCACAACTCCATATGGTGGGGGTTTTTTTTTTGTGCCTCAATTCATTAAAATTCTCCAAAAAGTTTAGATGGAAATGTGAAGACAAGGTATTTTGCAAAAAAATATCTCAGAAACTCTAACGCTTACTTCTTACTCCAAGGGCCACAACACTTGTAATGTTTTATGGACTGCATTCATCTTCGAATATGCACCTCTTCCAATGTTGCTCTTTCTTTGTATAATGTTTCATTAAAATTCCCCAACAGGTTTAGGAGAAAATGGGAAGACAGGTACATGTATTTTAAGAAAATCTAAGTCCAAGGGCCTTAACTCCTGTTAATCATTTTGGGCAGCATTCCACTTCCAACATCTACATCTTCATATGGTGTTCTTTCATTGTGCCAAGTTTCATCAAAATCTTCCCAACGATTTAGGATAAGTTGTGAATAGGTGGGACAGATGGACAACAGCAGTATAGCATAATATGCCCACATTTTTATGCAGAGTTATAAAAAGAGTACATTGTAATATTATTGTAATAATGACATTTTTCTACTCAAAAGTTAAAGTGACTCCTAACATCTTTGCATATTTAAATTTTGGTTTGGAAAGGAGGAATAGAGTGAAAAGAAAAAAAAAATGGGTGTTGGTTTTGGGGTTGCCAGAGGGGTTCTCTGGTGACTTCTTTTCAATAATAATGTTTAATATGAGTTATTAAAGGGCTAATGCAATATAAACTTTACAATATATTCTATAAAATATCCATTTTGGATATTTTAATTATCTGAAAACACAACCATAATGATAAGTAAAATCCGGATTGAAACAATTTTACAAGTCAATTTTATTTGAATTATCGTTATAACTATTCCTTTTGTGTACCGTACTATTGTTTATAAAATTTTTATATACCAGTAGAACTATCCCCTTTACTACATTTGTATGCAAGTAAAATCTTTTATCAGAGAAATGAATAATTTAAAATTGCACAATGTAAGTTCAACATACAGTTATTTCTTAGATTAAATATTGAAAAATTAATTGTCTTTAACATGGGTTTAACGAATCTTCAAACTTTATATAACAAAACTGGATGTTATAGGCATCCTAATCAGGCTAATGGCAGCATTCTTTTCTTATTCAGCAACGAGGAAAAGTGTAGCTCTCAGCATCATTTTACTTCATATAGTATGTGTGTGCAGTTGTTGTATCTGAAGAAGGAGTTAATCACCTAGAATTTTTGTGATCTTTTACTTGTCAATGTATACATGTACCATGACATGGGGTCTCAGTTTATATACTGTACTATCTTATCTGTAGCAGAGACAGAAAGGAAGGAGATGATAATTTTATCAGAAAAATACAAATTGACAGTCAAATCATCATACCAGAAAAACAGTGGAATAGCACTGAAGCAATCAGTCCTGCTGTATACCGGTAGATTATAAGTGCTGGATACCACTTTTAATCTGTAAGAAAAAATACACAGAAAAAGGTGTCTGCAGGCTGGGTTTTAAAACCATGACTTTGCACCAAACATGGAAACATTGTCTCCTCAGTCCTCTGAACTACTTGAGAAGTACATGTAGACCCAAAGTCCTGAATATCACAATATTGTAACTTTTATTGCATGCTAGGAACCGACACAAACATCAATGACTCTAAAAAGTTTATTTTCATATCCCATAAACATATTCATATATGACATGAATAAAATGTTAAACACATCTTGTACCAAATGTACATGCACGTTATTATCAATATGTAACATTTATCAAGATTCAGGATTCCAAGTGAACAACGAATAAAAACAATCACGATCCAAAGAACACTGAATAAATCACTAACATGTAGGCATATACATGTTTATAAATCGTAATCCTCACTTGAACATTTGTGCTGTATGCTTCTTCACACAGAAAAATACTTCTGACCTGTTTTTTTTAAAAAACCTGTATGTTCATCACCATTTGAGCATGCTTGAAGGATTTTGATTCCTAATTACATAATATTTCTTTTTGTAACACATTGGATTAGCTGTTACTCAAAGCTAAATATAATGAAGTTTACCTTGTTGGCTTGTGATATACATATACTCTCTTTAGATAAATTTCACTATCATATGATGAATGTCGGATAAATGAAGGGGTACCGTAAATGAAGTGTCATTTCTTTATCGAGTTTTATCTCAGGATTTGTGAGCTAGGTAATCTTGTAGACTGGGGCATTGGTTTAGGATCGTAGCCGTAAATTCTTTCTTGTACAGTTCGCGTATCCATACTGTCATTTGGGTTCACATTACTCGACGATCCTGGCATAACACTAGGGGTGTCGTTTGGTTGATATTTCTGCTTTGAAAGATCATTTTCTTTGTCCCTTTTCATTTCCTGATATTCCTGCATGTCGTCTAATGTTAATTCAATACGTGTTGGGTTCCGCCGAAGCATATCTGGTTTGTAATAATATAATTGTTGTCGAATTTGAAATTTAATCTTCGCTGAAAGCAACGCAGGAAACGAAACACATAAAACTATTAAAAAACCGAAACGGTAAATGAGTATCCGAATGTGTCTGATCACAAAAAGGCATGGGCGAAAAGGGTGCCCATTTTACTAAAAGCTTTACGGATTTGATAAAAAATATCCCAGAATACTCTAAAATAAATACAGTCTCGTCAAAAAATAAATAAATAAATAAATAAATAAATAAATAAATAAATAATATAAAAAAAAAAATAATAATTAAAAAAAAAAAAAAATAAATAAAATAATAATAATAATAAAGCAAATCTTAAGCAGCTGTATTTTAGTAAGACGGTTTCTTGATGAGCGGCCCAAATAAACGAATGTAATAATAATAATAATAATAATAATAATAATAATAATAATAATAATAACAGGGAAGTCTTAAACTATACATCCTAGATAATAATAATAATAATAATAATAATAATAATAATAATAATAATAATAAGAATAATAATAAGATGATGATGATGATAATGATGATGATGATGATGATGATGATGATGATGATGATGATGATGATGATGATGATGATGATATAGAATATATATAAGAACAAAAAGATGCAATAAAATAGGTAGATTGATTTGTTTTGTTATTGTTCTATACCACAACAAGTGTTTCATTTATACAGTAGCGGCACGTTCGAATATGGGTGTGGTCCGGTAATTTTTGACAGAGTTATTGTCCTTGAATATAGAAAATTTCTTAAAAATGACAGTTTAGGCTCATTTTCTCTTTGAAGGTTTGATGGGTTAAATCAATTTTGGGTATATAGATGTATCAAGGGAAACTTCAGGTCAAGTTCGAATATGGATGTGTTCGGGTATATTTTGACAGAGTTATTGCCCTTAAACATAGAAAATTTCTTAAGAATGACAGTTTCCGCTCATTTTCTCTTGAAAGGTTTGATGGATTAAATTGATATTGGGCATTTAGATGTATCAAGGGAAAATGTAGGTCAATTTCGAATATGGGTGTGTTCCTGTAATTTTTGACAGAGTAATTGCTCTTGAACATTAAAAATTTCTTCAAAATAGGAGTTCTCTGGCAATTATATTTACCTTAGATGCCAGCGGGGGAATTTGTGTCGCACCGACACATTAAAGCTCTAGTTTGTTTTTGCTTTGTTTTGTTTTACGTGCCGATGTTACACTGGACAATTGCTTAAAATACCATCTCATCTGAAGAACATCATGTGAAACCCACGGGGTTGATCATTCTCGAAGTCGGCGTGACGTCACTGTCTCTACTGTTCTACGCAGATAAACGAGGAGTTTGGTCATAACACTTGGGGTAAAACTCGGGGTTTATCGTTAGCGTTAATACAAATTTAAGTTCTCCTATATCATTTTAGAAGGGGCTTTATTAAAAAATGGGATCGGAAATGTGTAAAACATGTATTCAAAATTTACTTGTTTGAATGACAAAATATTTTAATTATCGGGATATACAGTGCTCTCCATGATAAAGTCCAATGTTTTGCCCCAAATGTTCCATCACCACACTGGAGCAACTTCTGAAATTTAATCATATTTGGTCGATTAAGGTAATATTGGTCTAAATATTATTCTTTGTATTGCGGTAAAAAATGTACATTCGAAAAGATAATGGAATTCGTCATCAGGTAATTCATTGTTGCATAGAGTATGTTTTCTATCTGATCTTTCTATCTTACTCCACCTTCCAGTCTAGATAGACAGTCTGTGATTGGTAGTTCTATACTTTGTAAATAATATTCGATTTGATTTTGACAAAAATCAACAAGTTTTCGATCATCATTATTAAGCACTTTGTCCTCATTTCTTCTTTCATTTGAGATTACATTAAGATCTATCTGTGGTTAATATATTAATTTAAATCATCTATGATCATGAGTTCTCCATTTAGGCCAACAAGTTCAGATAAAAACACATCAAAGTATAAAATATCTGAAAGTTCAATTGTTCTCGAGTTGAAGTCCCCCATGATAATCACATGATCAGATAGAGATTTTAATCCTGAGATCTCTAATTGTAATTCATCACATCTCTTTTTTATCTAAAAAATTACATACACATATCCATTGAATACATTCAGATTGATTAGGTAAAACGGTTATCCTATCAGACACTGCACTCCACAACCAATCAAATCAATCGTACTTACGAAAGGAAGTGTTTGAACTCCTGTTTTGACAGATATAAAGACATCACGTCTCTTCAAAACCAAAGCTTGCAAAGCATGTTTCTGAAAATCTTGTAATTCTTTGAAACCTTGCAACACCTTACGCTTGGTATAATTTACATCTTCGAACGCCGCCATATTACGACATAGGTAACATGACCCCGTATTCCGATATTTGGTGTCGTTTCATTGGATCATCACGGGGTCGTGGTGGACCAATGAGATCGCATGATTTCAGACACACCTTCCGAAGGTTCTTGGTTGTATTGTGCCACGGGGTTTGTGAGGTACGATCTACCCCGTGGGTTTCACAAGATGCTGAAGAATGTACATGTTTAATGAGAAAAAGAAAATAAATAATCTTCTCAGAAAAATCCGAACTGCACGTGTTGATGGCGTGCACCAGTTTTATTCATTCGTGTAACGGGTCAACCGACTCCTTACGGATTATCAACGTAGATGTAGATGTAGATGACTGCAAGAATTCTTGAAAGTAGAAAAAAACGGACAGACAGACAGACAGACAGACAGACAGACAGACAGACAGACAGACAGACAGACAGACAGACAGACAGACAGATAGATAGATAGAATAGAATAGAATAGAATAGAATAGAATAGAATAGGATGGATGGATGGATACAAAAATGTACGTGGACGAACGGACGGACGGACAGACAGACAGATAGATAAAATTAAACAGAAAAATAAAGCATGAGACCTCCAGAATTATATTAAGTAACGTGATAATAAGCAACTCTCCAGAACCAGAAGTAAGACACCCTCATATTATAAAATAAAGAATCTAATGTACTATTCCGGCTGCTTCCCGCGTAACGGAATTATGGGAAATCTCTGGGACATTTCAGTCAAATAAACTGGTTGGTTGGTTGATTGGTGTTTTACGTCGCTTCCAACAATTTTTCAGTTATATCGCGACATGGAAGCGGAAGGTTACCAACCTCTTAAACATAGTGGCGCAACCCGGGAATCGAGCTCGGATCGTCGGCACCGCAAGCCAAGTGCTTAACCAATAGACCAGACCTGCCCCTCAGTCAAATAAGTACGTGTGTGAGTTATGATATAAATAAATAAAATCTTAGGTTAATAAATAAAATCTTAGGTAAATGAATAAAATTTCGGTGTCTGCACGTTTCTACAACATTCTAATATTTGGTACTAATAAAGTAGAGAAAAATGTTGGAGAAACGTGCAAACAATTCCAAGGCTTAATTGTGATAATGATCTTAATTACGGCAATTGTCCGTGCTTATCTAAACACAGCAAATTTTGGTTACCTGTAATTTACCTGTATTTTTTAGTCAATGACAACGACAATGACAATGACAATATTTATTTCTTATAAATGTACATAGATACATTGAAGAGAAAATATAAACTATAAAAACATATATAGAGTACATGCGTGAAGATTATTACAAATGTATTTTTACATATCATAGTATAAGCGGTAATAAATACATTATGTGTATAATTCATAAACGACATGGATTTTAAAGTTCAGAAGAAGTGAGTTGAGAATTTAACCCGGAGGGCAAACTCTCTCAAAAATAAAGTGTCGCAAGATTTAAAGCATTTATCAAAGATATATAAGGCATTTTTAATATAATGGTTTACATTTGTTCATATTTACACATGCACAGACAGTTCATACATTGTAACACATATTCATAAACATTACATGTATATACAGTATAAGTAAATTGTAAGTCCATAAGTACATAGCACATACAGTTCATATATATAGCACGAGTACATGTATTCTGTTACATTACATTGAAAATATGAATTTGAAAGCACTGCACATGTAATTAGTAGCACACAACGTCCTAAATATTACACAGGTGGAGGAGGTGGGAGGCGGCGTCGGCGTATTCCATGATGGTCATCTGGGATGCTACAAGTTGTTGCTTCAGTCACATGAGTCTGCTGTCGATCATCTGGTACTACTTCTTCTTCAGCTTCCTTTTGCCGCCCACCGACAGCTGGATTCTGGTTGCCTCTGTAATGGCCTGTTCCTTCTTCAGCAATTCGATTTGTTGAAATATGTTGGGGTGACCATGGTTGAGTCTCTTGTTAATTCTACTGTGCCAGCCCTCTACGTTGTTGGTCCTCGGTCCCTGGTTGGTGAAGTGGTTAAACCTCTTGCGGTCGCCCTCTACCTAGTAGTCGGTGACGTAGTCTGCGAATGGAGTTACGTTTTTTGGATGGTGTTCTATGTCCTCGAGGGCCTGGAACCATACGTCGTCAACAAGTGGCATAGGGATGAGTGGCAGTACTGCGACACGTCAGATGAAGTGATAGATTTCTGGGTCCTCTCTGTATGGTGCTGCAAGTCCTGCTTGAGTTCGTCGCCATATAGCCTGTATAGTGGAAGAAGCAGCCTCGGTTGTGAGTAGTGAGGAAGACTGTGTGGATGGCGTTCCGTACTGCAGTCTCGAAGTCGGCGAAGAAGACCTCTGCATTGAGTTGATGGCCGATGCGTTGACATGCATCCTTGAGTAGGCGAAGGAGTCTGGTGTAGAGTTGCTCGCTCTTCCCGGGTAGGAGGGCGTAGACCAGTGGGTAGGTGGATCCGTTGACTTCTGCATGGAAACTGTATAGTTGAGAAAACAGTGCTGGTGCTGCGTAGAATGTGCCATCCCCGAAGATAGTTGTTGTTTGATACATATTCGAAATATGTTATTCATAAAAAGTGCATGCATATTGTTGTAAAAGAGGTTCAATGAATTAAAAACCAAGGAAAAAGTAAATAGAATATTATCAACCATATAGAAAAAATGTATTAAATAAAAACAGACATCATACAGGTGTAGGTAATAAGCGATAATCGTTATAAAACACCAATTATGTGAATAACACTTCTATTGTTCTGGCTTAGATTGGAATGTTGGAGAAACGTGCATAGGAAATTTTCAAATGTTGGGGAAACGTGCATGAAATTTCTCTGAAATGCATGTAAATTGCACTCTTCAATCAAGGACTGTAGAATTAAAAATAAATACCTTAACGTGAAACAATGGCTTCTGTTTTGAAGTTTCAAATATAACCATCATTTATTGTTTATAGTCTTATCCATGGAAGCGGATATTAAAGGATATGTCGTAAACACCAAAATTACATTCATTGAAGTTTTAGAGAAAGGAAAGTACACAAAAATATAAATATAAAATACTTGTACTTTGGATTGTGTATTTGTGTATAACAAACAGATCAAATGCCTAGATGCATGTGGCACGATTTGAGCAGGGTTCACGCGGTGTTTTGCCATTATCGGACCTTGCATACACTGCACGTGTTTTCGTGTATATGCAATTTTTGGTATCTCCTCCCGTGCGCAATATGTACTAATTACTGAGATTATTTAC
The DNA here is from genome assembly GCA_035048485.1 of Pteria penguin. Lineage (NCBI taxonomy): Eukaryota > Metazoa > Mollusca > Bivalvia > Pterioida > Pteriidae > Pteria > Pteria penguin. The sequence continues at coordinate 43,581,555 of CM068588.1, read as the reverse complement.
ACGTGCTGGGCAGATTATTAGTAGCTGTATTGGTCAGAGTCATTAACCAATATACAGAAAACGGCATAGAAACAGGCTAGAAGGACGAACGTGAGAAAGTTTGCCACATTTCCTAACCTTCTCCTCGTACTAACCCAAGATCTCAATCTACAAAGTGTTCTACTTGGTGTCTACTGCGTTCATTTGAGTGTACATACCGGTACTTCTTAACTATATGCAGTTTATATGTCCGATGTACACTATATCGAAAGTGTATTTTGTTATATCTACAGTTTGCGATAATTATACAGAATGTTATCCAATATCTACAAAATACGATTCGGTATCTACAGAGTTGGATCTAATACCTAGAGATTTCTTAAAATATGTCTACATTTATACTATATCTTTCTATGCCACACACACACCAATGTCGGTGTACCATTAAATACAGAATCTACAACGTGCTACTGAGTGTTTATAGCGTGTTCTGTAATATCTACAAAGTGTAATATCACATCTACAGCGTGCGATTAAATATCTACATGGTATTGAAGAATATATGTAGTGTACTACTTAATATCTATACAGTACATCATATTTTTGAAAAAGGGTGGAAGTGGGAGGGGGTTGTTGTAGTTTCCTATGACTATTCGGTCTGGAAAGGGGGTTGCAGCCCTAAATATTGTCGAAAATTACCTCTTTTTGGTATATTTTCCGACCAAAAGGGGGGGGGGGTTGGGTGGTTGCATCCTGATATACAGTGCGCGATCAAATATCTACAGCCTGATATACAGTGCGCGATCAAATGTCTACATCCTGATATACAGTGCACGATCAAATGTCTACATCCTGATATACAGTACACGATCAAATATCTACAGCCTGATATACAGTGCGCGATCAACTGTCTACATCCTGATATACAGTGCACGATCAAATGTCTACATCCTGATATACAATGCGCGAACAAATATCCACATCCTGATATACAGTGCGCGATCAAATGTCTACATCCTGATATACAATGCACGATCAAATGTCTACATTCTGATATACAATGCACGATCAAATATCTACATCCTGATATACAATTTACGATCAAATGTCTACATCCTGATATACAATGCACGATCAAATATCTACATCCTGATATACAATTCACGATCAAATGTCTACAGCCTGATATACAGTGCGCGATCAAATGTCTACATCCTGATATACAATGCACGATCAAATATCTACATCCTGATATACAGTGCGCGATCAAATACCTACATCCTGATATACAGTGCGCGATCAAATATCTACATCCTGATATACAGTGCATGATCAAATATCTACATCCTGATATACAATGCACGATCAAATATCTACAGCCTGATATACAGTGCGCGATCAAATGTCTACATCCTGATATACAGTGCACGATCAAATGTCTACATCCTGATATATAATGCACGATCAAATGTCTACATCCTGATATACAGTGCACGATCAAATATCTACATCCTGATATACAGTGCACGATCAAATGTCTACATCCTGATATACAATGCACGATCAAATATCTACATCCTGATATACAGTGCACGATCAAATGTCTACATCCTGATATACAGTGCACGATCAAATATCTACATCCTGATATACAATGCGCGAACAAATATCTACATCCTGATATACAGTGCGCGATCAAAGATCTACATCCTGATATACAGTGCACGATCACATATCTACATCCTGATATACAATGCGCGATCAAATATCTACATTCTGATATACAGTGCGCGATCAAATGTCTACATCCTGATATACAGTGCACGATCAAATGTCTACATCCTGATATACAGTGCATGATCAAACATCTACATTCTGATACACAGTGTGCAATCAAAAAACTAAGTACTAATCTACTATCTACTATTAAGAATAGGAATAATAATAATAATAATAATAATAATAATAATAATAATAATAATAATAATAATAATAATAATAATAATGATGATGATGATAATAATAATAAAACCAACTTCATACATAATAAAACTTAAAACTTGTGATAATCGTTTAGAGTGGAAAATTTACGATACCAAAAATTCAAGTATATGCTTACTATCATTTATATAGATAGATAGATAGACAAACAGACAGCTAGCCAGCTAGCCAGCCAGATAGATAGATAGATAGATAGATAGATAGATAGATAGATAGATAGATAGATAGATAGATAGATAGATAGATAGATAGATAGATAGATAATGGATTAAATCATTACCAACATCAGTGTACAGTTTTGTATACAGAATTCGACCCAAAATACTATACATTTAACTTTCAACTTGCAGTAGTCGATCTGATGCCTACATGTATAGGCAATGGTTGACAGTATCTTTAAAATTCAGTAGAATTAAAAAGATAAAAAAGAATTTAAAGTTCTTAAACATAACAATTGTGTGAAGTATTTTCAAATTCTGGTGAACAGTTTAGGAAATATGAGTTCTGACGGATTGACAGACAGACACACAGACGGATAGGCAGAAATAACAGCGGCCATATGTCCCCCTGAAGTACATTTTGATACAAACAAGGACATTGTTTACCCGTGAATTTCAAACCATATCCAGTGTGGATCGTTCGGATATTAATCCCGTAACCAAAAATAGATGAATGAATTCTATACTGTCTTATTATCACACTTAAGTCACTTTATTTAAACTTAATGCACTCCTTGATTATTTCAGTGTGATTATTGATGCAGCATGTTTTATTGATATCACTGTACAAGGAATGATAATTAATACTGCATGTATCAACATGTGCTTGTTCTCTACCACTGGGGAGAGTAAAAGCTGATCTGAGAAATTTTAAAGAAAGTCAATTGTTCTAACTAGAATTAATCGTAACTGCAGGAGAGCTCCGCACAAAGTACAGGGGTGAGAATTTTGAAATTTAACCACAACCGATCTTGTTGTCACATTCTACGTGTATACCCATTAACGGAATAAACATATGCTTAATACACTGACCACTTTCAATTAAACCAAGGGCTACAAACAGAGGTCACAAACACAGTATGTCAATTACACCGTACGAGGCGATTTATGGAATGTTTTTATGCATTGCCATACAGATGTTAAAGATTTACTGATTGTGTTACAGAGTTTTATTGTTCTTAATCAGTGGCGGATTTAGAGCCCCCCCCCCCCCATTTTGGTCACATATTTACTAGTAAAAATCCAGATTTTGCACCAAAAATGGCTGAGAAGTTTGGCTAAAACCCATTTGCCCCCTTTTTCGGAAATCCTGGATCCGCCACTATTCATTGCAAGAATGCTTTGCAATAAATAAAATCTAGGAAGAGGCTACCAGGCTGGTGCCACTACTAGAGCTATAAAATAGCATCAAAGAGTTATCTTTCTTTGAACCGTGCATGTCAAAATTACTTCAATATTAAACGGTTTATTATCATCTAAGACAGATAAATAAATTCATTACATCTATATACCACACAATACACAATATTGAAAATTCAATTTTATCAGAGCATATTTCATACTGACAATGTATTGAAACTTTGTGTTCACCAACCAATTCGTAGACAGTTATTTTTTTTTTTTACAATTGTATCATCAACGAAGTCCTCATTGTTCAGTCGGTAACGTATGTGGGCGGGGCTGAGAGGTCATAGGCTCTATACCCTGGAAGATTCCAAAGTCCTGTCTTCTGGATGAGAACGTAAAAATCGAGGTACCATGTCGCAGTAGATACCTGCATGATCCGTCACTTCTTGGGGTGGATCAGCTGCTAAGGTAGAAATCTCTATACAGTGCATTAGGCATTTGTCGTTACTTCATAATGGGAATAGCTTAAGCTTGACATTAAACAATGAACAAATAAAGCTTTATTATAAAAGGTATATATTCATTGACTGGACTGGATGTTCTCCTCACAAGAAGAGTAGTCTCTGAATTCTGAGAATTTTCCCCAGAAACCAATATTTAAATATGTTTTATTTAGTTTTAATAAATCCCGTGAAGATTTTATTAAATGTTATATAAATTTTACCTCTGAAATGATGTTGTTTGACTAATTTTGATTTGTTTTGTTTTGGGTATTTTGTTTTGTATTGTTTGTTTGTTTTTGTTTTTGTTTTTAGTGTTATTTCACATTCTCATCTCATGTATGTGCCTTTTGTATGATTTGGATATTCTTGGTGGATACGGCTAGTCATGCAGGGCATGCTCACCCCTCCCGCACGGCGGAGGTCAGCTCTGATGCCAGAAATCCAAGAATGCCCACCGTAGTACCCTTGTAGTATGAAAATAAACCATTTCTGCAAATTGAGTTTTTTGTCCTTTTTCTTTTAGGCAGTCCATTAAAGTGGAAGTTTTTTTTTATTCATGTGGCCCATTGGTGACACACAGTCCGTCAAGTAGCTTATGTATACTTCACAATGATATAAAGCACGTAAATGGTTCTTTAGAAGGGGAGACAAATCACCTGATTGAAATTGTTTATACCCTTGCTCTGGTGTTGAAGAGTTGTGATGCATTATGTACAGTGTATGTCTACTTCATCGCATTTATGTTGTGTCAATATACTTTATGTCAGATGTATTTTTGTGAATTGATTAATGTCAACACTCAAACAGAAACGATTAATCTGGTTCTTTGACCCATCCAAAATAATGCAAAATTTGGAAACACCGAGAAATCTTTGATAGACCCAACCGAGGTAATAAGGTATACTGAATATATCAACATTTACTGTGACTCGACAGCGTGGGTGGTGTATTTTCATTTGAAAGCTAGAGGACCGAGGGTCAGTGGCGGTGTTCCAGCCCCTTTGTCATAGTCCTGGGCCGAGTACATTTTCAATGAAATGCGTCGTCTCCATGAAAACTTACACATTTTGTATATAGTCAATAGAAATTAATAAATATTTAAGGTTTAATTAAAAGTATTGATTGCAATAATTATATAAAATTTCAAATTGATACTAACACTATGTAACCTGGCAACATTTAGTATTCAGCTTCGAAAGAATCTTCAGTCGATCTCTATTCTGGCAATTTGACCCCCAGATGGCTCTATGCTAGACGACATCGAGCATGGCTCTATGTTAGACGACATCGAACATGGCTCTATGCTAGACGACCCCGAGCGTGGTTCTATGCTAGACGACCTCAAGCGTGATTCTATGCTAGACCACCCCAAGCGTGGCTCTGTGCTACATGACCCCGAGCATGGCTCTATGCTGGACGAACCCAAGAGTGGCTATTAGCTATACGACCCCGAGAGTGGCTCTATGCTTGACGACCCCCAGCGTGGTTCTGTGCTAGACGACCCCGAGCGTAGTTCTATGCTAGACGACCTCAAGCGTGGATCAATGTTAGATGATCCCGAGCGTGGCTCTACACTAGACGGGTCTATGCTAGAGGAGAGGAGAGCCTACTACTGTGAACTCTAGTTCACTCAACAACAGGGTCCGCTGCACTATCAAGAGCCCAGTAAACGACTGTAGAGTGACCGTACGTATTATCATTCACCCTCAAAGACTATTACAACGTCACTGAAATTTAAATAGATCTCTGCAATGTTTATTGTTTAAAACTGTAATATTGAATATTCAGTAAGTGGAGATAATTCATGCACACTTTGACGTCAAAGATAATATATTACTTGTTTGTAATCCAAATGAACTTATAACAAATAACTATCATCGTACCAGTAACAAATATCATGAAGTTGTAATCGTTTGTAGGAGAATTCAATCACCTTAACAACGTATCATAAAGTACACATAGTCATATCTATCTTTTTCTCTGGAATCTTATACTCATCGAAAACAGTTAAGATACTTAATGTGTATGTACTTGTGTGTAGGTTGGTTTAAATACCTCATCAACATAATAACCTTAAAGAACATATAATCATAGCTGACAATGACGGCCATCTTTTCCCGAAATTTTTATACTGATGGAATTGTTACGCTTCAGTCATAAATAACAGTCGTGAATCCCCCAAACCAGTATGTTAGGCAATTATATAGATCACACAGAGCTAAATGTCTTCACAATTCAATTACCATCGATTTGGGTGCAACATTGTTCTCATCAGTATAAAACGCACATTATGTCGAATTCCCTTTTGTCCGATAGGGGTTTTATTTTCTTCACATAGAACAATTCTTTCTGTGTTTGGTGTATGGTGTATTCCAACCATCAATATGTAAGTCGATCTTATTCGACTCAATGGTACACTGAATCTGCTAAAACAAAATGTTGCATATATATATATATATATATATATATATATATATATATATATATATATATATATATATATATATATATATATATATATATATATATATATATATATATATATATATATGTAGATATATATATATATATATATATAGATATTGAAATATATATATATAGCAAACCACAATATATGTCTTATAAAGTACTGACAGCAAACCACAGTATATGTCTTATAAAATGAGAAATATAAAGAATTGCACTAAAATTGTAGCATATAAACACATATGAATAGGAACTGACTAAATGTGAACTGTTTGTAGCTGGTTGTATGATTGCCATCTACTTTGATGTTGCGTTATGTAACTTATTTACATTGAGAGGCATTGTCGGCCAGTGGATATCTATGTATAAGTCTCTCTCCTCTGTCGGGCCAGGATCCGATATACAGTGCGGCAACTGGGCAAACAAACACAAGCCATGTATTATGCAGTTTATAAGTGATGCATCTAGTTTTGAAAATACAAAATTGCTAAAATGCATGATAATTGTGTCAACAAGAACTAAATTATATTCGTTAACAGTCCAAGATGCGCTAATGACATGACCTGATTACATGACAATGTATGGGTTACTGTAATAACTATAGAGGTAACGGAATATAGCCTTCAATGATTTCATTGTTTTATGATGGACCGAAGGGAGTACATATCCCCTTACAATGGTTTTTCGATATTTATGATCGCCAGACAAGAAACAACCGGAGTAGGGTTTTAGAACCGACTTTCGGAAGATTTCCAGGTCCATTTGGTTAATAAAACTCAAGAGAAGAATGTTTCTTTATATTATGACACCCTTGTGTAATAGAGTACTGTGCCAACCAGCTTTATGGCCAATTTACAAAGAAAAAAGTCATATTCAGAAAATCAATAGATCGTTCTTCCTATTTTCTTTTAATGGTGTGCTTACATTGGGGCTATAACGAATGCGGTTTTAATGTTACTCTGAGATTTATTGTCGGATGACATCTAAGCATGTTGACGATAAGATGATAAAAGTTATACGCAGCTCATTAATGGTGGGCGATTCTGTTACAATATATTTCAATGCAATTGTGCTGTAACATTTCTTTCTTTCTTTCTTAAAAAAAAAAAGGGGGGGGGGCTGGTCAGTATTTATGGGTGTTATAAAAATGAACCATAGCATTTGCATTTCACATAATAAATAGTAAATCATATTACAGTTTTATTGTTCTCTAATATTTCCATCTGCCATATATGCAGAAATTGTATATAACATTTAAAAGAATGAAATTCTAGCCAGTGTATAGCATACGGAAATCCAGCTGTTTTACCGTTCACTGTTGACAGTCTTTCAAGTCTTATTAACGAAAATGGTTTTGAATCTTAATTCGTACAAATAAGAGAGGGAAAAGCAATGCTTGTATCTCCCACAAATTGGCTATTTACAGATTTCATTTGTCATCACCTCTGAACATTGATGGTCGTCACCCGAGAATAATAGTGAAATAAAATAACAATTAATCCAAGCAGAGAGGTGACTAGAAATTAAAATGGTGTTATTTAAATAGATATTCAATGAATAACACTATTCTAAACATGTCAAAGTTTCACAAACTCCCTTTAAACGTCAACTAACTGTCGTAAAAGCAATCATTTTGATATTGCTTCATCGAAGTAACATTCTGAAAATTATCAGCCGACTATATAGCGAGAAAGTAGGTGACATACAATTTAAACTTAACCATTTTATGTACATAAACCTAAAACCGAATAACGGTAAAAGATGTTACCGGAGACCTTAGTATCAAGAGTGATTCTGTATTGTACCAAGTCGTTTTTGTGCCATTTTAAAGAAAAAAGAATATGTTTTATCTCGTTTTTCTTTTGTTTCTTTGTTTCTCGTTCAAACGAGATAATTTCTCCTTCCAACGAGATTTTTTTCTCGTTCGAACGAGCTATTTTCTCGTTCGAACGATACAGTTTCTCGTTCGAAGAGGGATAAAAAATTTTTTTCTTCTTTTAAAGAAAAAAGAATATGTTTAATCTCGTTTTTCTTTTGTTTCTTTGTTTCTCGTTCAAACGAGATAATTTCTCCTTCCAACGAGATTTTTTTCTCGTTCGAACGAGATTTTTTTTCTCGTTCGAACGATACAGTTTCTCGTTCGAAGAGGGGTAAAATAATCGTTTTCTTCTTTAAAGGAGCCTGGTTCGCTTGAAGTCGGCAAAAGTGTAAAAAAAAAATGTAAGTGGATTTCTTAAACGGTTATCGATTGTTAGTATATTATCTAAGATGTGTAAAAAGTATTGTTACCAAAGTTCATGTCGTTAACGAGATATGCCCGTTTTAAATTTGCAAAATAACCACGCCAGCGTCCTCAATGTACGACATTGTTGTTGTTATCTACAATGAATATGAGCACACTGTCCTATGAAATATAACACGCGCATGATTATGGGCAGACCATCGCCTTATTTGGAGAATTGAAACCAACCGAATTTAATTCGATTCATTTACCTTTATTCTACGAAAACATTGAGGGGTTTTAGTTTTAAAATTTGCAAATAACACAAAGTTTATAATTTATGCAAACCAGGAAAAATAAGATATAGTCGTAATTATCTTTTTCATGATATTAATTTCCAGTTTCGGACCAGGTCCCTTTTGACCTTTAAATGGCACGAAAACGGCCTCGCAGTATTGTCTATAGTATTAGTTTACAATTCCATCTGTATTTTCTCCTACACATGCACTTAAACATTAAAATAATGTAATCTTTGACTGTTTTGAAAAACAATACTGTTAATAAAGTAATATGATATAATAATAAATTGCCTTGTCTTACGCACATTATATCTAGTGGACATTTAAAATCAATTGACAGAGATTTTTGAAAAAAAAGGATTTGCGACCTGCCACGAATGCTCTTTAGTCACGAAAGCTCTAAACCTGGTCAGAATGACCCGGAGAAATCCAGTGGATAAACGATTAACGGATGCTAGTCTGTCGCGTAGCCAGTTGCATGTAATAGCCTCTCTCTCTCTCTTGTTTGCTTATATTCGTTTTTTTATTAATATGTATTTGGGGGTTCCCCATCTTTCGTTTTTAAGAGAGAGAGAGAGAGAGAGAGGAGAGAGGAGAGAGAGAGAGAGAGAGAGAGAGAGAGAGAGAGAGAGAGGGGGGGGGTTGAACATCCCCTCCGCTACCCTTTCTGAATCCGCCTTTGAATAGTAAATGATAATAATCATACTAAATGAAAACCTTAAAGAATCAAATTTCTTTCTTTTCTTTTGTGTTCATAATTAAATGTTTCTTTGCTTTTAGTCTTCATGCATTAACTTTTAAGTACATCATTTATTAAACGAACATATACTACATTTGTACATTGTTTAGCGTAACAAATAAAATAAATTCCAGAAAGAAGAAATGGTTTATATTTAAATGGTTTTGACATTTGTCTATAGTGGTGCTATTTGTCCCTTGTTCTGATGAGTGATGTTATATGGTTTTGACATTTGTCTTTAGTGGTGCTATTTGTTCCTGGTTCTGAGGAGTGATGTGATATTTTTTTTGACATTTGTCTTTAATTTAGTGGTGCTATTTGTTCCTTGTTCTGATGAGTGATGTTATTTGGTTTTGACATTTGTCTTTAGTGGTGCTATTTGTTCCTGGTTCTGAGGAGTGATGTGATATTTTTTTTGACATTTGTCTTTAATTTAGTGGTGCTATTTGTTCCTTGTTCTGATGAGTGATGTTATATGGTTTTGACATTTGTCTATAGTGCTATTTGTTCCTTGTTCTGATGAGTGATGTTATATGGTTTTGACATTTGTCTATAGTGGTGACATTTGTCTTTAGTGCTATTTGTTCCTTGTTCTGATGAGTAATGTTATATGGTTTTGACATTTGTCTATAGTGGTGCTATTTGTCCTTTGTTCTGATGAATGATGTTATATGGTTTTGACATTTGTCTTTAGTGGTGCTATTTGTTCCTGGTTCTGATGAGTGATGTGATATCTTTTTGACATTTGTTTTTAGTGGTGCTGTTTGTTCCTTGTTCTGATGAGTGATGTTATATGGTTTTAACATTTGTCTTAAGTATTACCTGTCCCTTGTTCTGATGAGTGATGTTATATGGTTTTGACATTTGTCTATAGTGGTGACATTTGCCTTTAGTGTTATTTGTTCCTTGTTCTGATGGGTAATGTTATATGGTTTTGACATTTGTCTATAGTGGTGCTATTTGTTTCTTGTTCTGATGAGTGATGTTATATGGTTTTGACATTTGTCTTGAGTGGTGCTATTTGTTCCTGGTTCTGATGAGTGATGTTATATGGTTTTGACATTTGTCTATAGTGGTGCTATTTGTTTCTTGTTCTGATGAGTGATGTTATATGGTTTTGACATTTACCTTTAGTGCTATTAGTTCCTTGTTCTGATGAGTGATGTTATATGGTTTTAACATTTGTCTTTAGTATTACCTGTCCCTTGTTCTGATGAGTGATGTTATATTGTTTTGACATTTGTCTATAGTGGTGCTATTTGTTCCTTGTTCTGATTAGTGATGTTATATGGTTTTGACATTTGTCTATAGTGGTGACATTTGTCTTTAGTGTTATCTGTTCCTTGTTCTGATGAGTAATGTTATATGGTTTTGACATTTGTCTATAGTGGTGCTAATTGTTTCTTGTTCTGATGAGTGATGTTATATGGTTTTGACATTTGTCTATAGTGCAATTTGTTTCTCATTCTGATGAGTGATGTTATATGGTTTTGACATTTGTCTTTAGTGGTGCTATTTGTCCCTTGTTCTGATGAGTGATGTTATATGGTTTTGACATTTGTCTTTAGTGGTGCTATTTGTTCCTTGTTCTGATGAGTGATGTTATATGGTTTTGACATTTGTCTTAAGTGCTATTTGTCCCTTGTTCTGATGAGTGATGTTATATGGTTTTGACATTTGTCTTTAGTGGTGCTATTTGTTCCTTGTTGTGATGAGTGATGTTATATGGTTTTGACATTTGTCTTAAGTGCTATTTGTCCCTTGTTCTGATGAGTGATGTTATATGGCTTTGACATTTGTCTATAGTGCTATGTGTTTCTCGTTCAGGATGAGTGATGTTATATGATTTTGACATTTGTCTTTAGTGGTGCTATTTGTTCCTTGTTATGATGAGTGACGTATATGGTTTTGACATTTGTCTATAGTGCTATTTGTTCCTTGTTCTGATGAGTGATGTTATATGGTTTTGACATTTGTCTATAGTGCTATTTGTTCCTTGTTCTGATGAGTGATGTTATATGGTTTTGACATTTATCTTTAGTATTACTTGTCCCTTGTTCTGATGAGTGATGTTATATGGTTTTGACATTTGTCTATAGTGGTGCTATTTGTTCCTGGTTCTGATGAGTGATGTTATATGGTTTTGACATTTGTCTTGAGTGGTGCTATTTGTTCCTGGTTCTGATGAGTGATGTTATATGGTTTTGACATTTGTCTTTAGTATTACTTGTCCCTTGTTCTGATGAGTGATGTTATATGGTTTTGACATTTGTTTGAGTGCTACTTGTCCCTTGTTCTGAAGAGTAATGTTTTAACATTTGACTTTAGCCTTTTTTCACCATTCTTCAGATAATTCATGTTGTGACATTTAAATTGAATATTATTTTACCCTTGTTCAGATGTTGTGTGACTGTAAAGTTTTTTTTATGTTATTTTACTTTTGTTCAGATGTTGTACGACTGTAACATTTCACTTCAGTGTTATTTCACTTTTGTTCAGATTTTTTTGAATGCAACGTTTTACTTTGGTGTTATTTTATTCTTGTTGTATGACTGTAACAGTTTACTAAGTGTTTTTTCACTCTTGTTAAGATGTTGTATGACAGTAACGTTTTACTTTTAGTGTTACTTTACCTTGTTTAGATGATGTGTGACTGTAACGTTTTATTTAAGTGTTATTTTACTATTGTTCAGATGTTGTGTGACTGTAACATTTTATGTTATTGTTATTTTGCCTTGTTCAAATGTTATGTGACTGTAACGTTTTACTTTATTGTTATTTTACTATTGTTCAGATGTTGTGTGACTATAACGTTTTACTTTAGTTTTATTTTACGTTGTTCAGATGTTGTGACTGTCACGTTTGACTTTTAGTGTTATTTTACCTTGTTCAGATGTTGTGTGACTGTCAGGTTTGACTTTCGTATTATGTTACGCTTGTCCAGATCTTGTATGACTGTAACGTTTTACTTTTAGCGTAATAATATCTTGTTCAGATGTTATGTGACTGTCAAGTTTGACTTTACTATATTTTACTATTGTTCAGATGTTGTGTGACTATAACGATTTACTTTAGTGTAATTATTTATTTCACCCTTGTTCAGATGTTGTTTGAATACAATGTTCTGCTTCAGTATTATTTTACTCTTGTTTAAATGTTGTATGAATGTAAGCTTTACTTAAGTGTTATTTTACTATTTTTCAGATGTCGTATGACTCTAACATTTTACTTTTAAAGTGTTATATCACTCTTGTTGAGATGTTATGTGGCTGTAAGGTTCTACTTTTAGTGTTATTTTACCTTGTTCAGATATTGTGTGATTGTCCTGTTTGACTTTCGTATTATGTTACCCTTGTTCAGATGTTGTATGACTGTTACGTTTTACTTAAGTGTTATTTTGTTATTTTACCTTTACTCAGATGTTGTTTGAATGAAACGTTCTTGTTTAGTGTTACTTTACCCTTATTCAGATGTTGTGTGACTGCAACGTTTTACTCTAGTGTTATTTTACTCTTATTCAGATGATGTATGGCTGTAATGTTTGACTTTAGTGTTGCTTTACCCTTGTTCAAATATTGTATGACTGTAACGTTTGACGTTAGTGTTGTTTTACCCTCGTTCAGATGTTGTATGACTGTAACGTTTTACTTTAGTGTTGTTTTACCCTTATTCAGATGTTGTGTGACTGTAACGTTTGAACTAGTGTTGTTTTACCCTCGTTCAGATGTTGTATAACTGTAACATTTTACTTTAGTGTTATTCTACCCTTCTTCAGGTGTTGTGTGACTGTAGCGTTTGAACTAGTGTTGTTTTATCCTTGTTCAGATGATGTATGGCTGTAACGTTTTACTTTAGTGTTGTTTTACCCTTGTTCAGGGTCCGGCGCCATAATCTGAGAATACACTTAAGTCAATTATTTCATTTAATTTATTCCATTATCAAACGTTCAGATAAATTGTCATGCAGAATGGTTTAATCCTACTTATTGATAGAATACAACTCAATAAAATCCAATTCCCAGTCATTAATTCATTGTTAAATAGAAGAATGTGAAATTATGACTTAATTATTTTCTCAGTTTATGGCGCCAGATTCAGATGTTGTATGACTGTAACGTTTGACTTTAGTGTTATTTTACCCTTGTTCAGATGTGGTGTGATTGTAACGTTTGACTGTAGTGTTATTTTACCCTTGTTCAGACGTTGTGTAACTGTACCGTTTTACTTTAATGTTATTTTACTCTTGTTCAGAAGCTTTGTGGTTTTGACATTTGACTTGGGGTTATCTTTCCCTTGGTGTAATGTTGTGTAACTTTGATGTATGTGCCATGATGAATAAAAACGCCAATTACCTTATTGTTTTATTTGTGCGTGTGCAACAGTGAGAAATCACCAATTATCTTACTGTTTTACTTTGTTATTAGTGTCACAGTGTAAAACCGCCAGTTACCTTACTGTTTTAGTTTTTAGTTTGTCACAGTGAGTATGCACCGATTATCTGTTTCCTTTGTTCTGTGTGCCACAGTGAGAAATCACCAGTTACCGTCTTGTTTTACTTTGTTCTGTGTGCCACAGTGAGAAATCACCAGTTACCGTCTTGTTTTACTTTGCTCTGTGTGTCACAGTGAGTATGCACCAATTGCCTAAATGTTTTACTTTGTTCTGTGTGCCACAGTGAAAAATCACCAGTTACCTTACTGTTTTACTTTTTTGTGCGCCACAGTGAGAAATCACCCGTTATCTTACTGTTTTACTTTGTTCTGCTTGTACAGTAAAAATCATAAGTTACCTAGATGTTTTATTTTTTGTGTATCACAGTGAGAAAACACGAGCTACCTTTTTATTTTACTATGGCAAGAGTGTATGAAACTAAACAAAATATCGAAATTATCATGCAGTTTTCAGTATACACACAAGAAAACAACAAAGGTAAAGTATTTTACCGAAGCTGTTGATGCATTCACGTAACCAACGCTTCCAATCTTCCAATTGATCGTCGTCAACTTCGGGCATTACACAGAGACTTTATTGAAGGAATATTAAAATACTGCCACCATTCTTCGTCATGTTTATTCAAGTATATCAGTCCTCAATGAACGCAGCATCCATCAAATATTATGGATTGCAGAGCGATATAGGATCGATGGATTGAATAATATATGACAAATGAGTATATAGATATAACTCGAACAACGACAATCCATGTAATGGTGATTTGAGAAGGGAAATGAGGAACTGTAAACTGGTTAATCCAGCTATGGTGATTATGAAAACTTGTCCTGAACTCACCTATATCTTTGATGTTTCTGCATATGGTTAAGTTTTGAAACAGTCTTAAACATAGCTACATCATTGGCGATTCTGAAGAATATAATGGCGAGTACTGCGATTGGCGATTCAAAGCATTTAACCATACTAACACATACAATTCTGTTAAAAATGTTTATGCATTGAATATGACGTATATTACTCTATTTGATGTATACTACATCTATTTAAAATTCCTTATTCACACACTACATCCTATTGTTATGACATTGCTATGGTGCGATTAAAATCATATTGAAGAAGAAGAAGAAGAAGAAATCAATAGAATTGTTTTCCTGAATAAAAATCTCATTTTTTATCGTTTTTATCGAGGAATACCTTTCTGATCGCATTTTGCATAAATGATGAATGAATATTGGACCGATTCGCCTAGCAGCTTGGTCATCCCCAGGGACTACTTCAAAGTAAGTGATACAGTCCAATAGCTAATGGTCTTTGTCATGTTATAGTTACTTTCTGGGAAGCAATGTATCCCAGTAAAAGTGAACATGCTTTACATAAGTGACAATTGAAGAATAATTAATCACTTATTTTATCCAATATTGTTTCCATTTACATTTTAATATAGTTTTTAGCTGATGTCTGGTTTCATAAATGGTAACTCGTGAGAATTTAAGACTTGCCTCATTATGGCCAACGAAGACTATTCTAAATTCTAAGATTATTTTCTTTTTAAAGAAGAAAGAAAAGATCTGACAAATAAATCATATTAAGTCCTTCAAAAGATTTTAGATAACATGATTTGCTTTTTCCTCATCTTTATGTCAATTACTTCATGCAAGCCATCCATCTATACGATCTCTATCTGAGATGGGATTCAGCCGTGTAATTTTCAAATTATTTGTAAATCTCAAACATTATACGACATAATCAATAGATTCAGATGAACAATGCCTTCGTAGATTATTGACTATGTTAGAGTTATAGAGTGAATACCTAGATATTGCTATGACGATGTATCTGAACAAATAATATTAGGCGATGGAGATCCATAATGATTGAAGTATGGATTCTGTATGCCATCAGCTTTCATTAAACTTCAGTTGTTGACATAGTTTTTTTAAAACTTGGTTGTTATTTATTGGGGCTTTGATAATAATTTGTTTGTTGGTCTTTGTATAACGGGACATTGGATTTTTTTTACCTATTGTAACGGCAATCATTGAGAGTTGGAAGAAGCTAGAACGCTGTAGGAAACTCCCACCTTCGGCAGGTAGAATTGCAGATTACGTTCATAGAATAGGACTTTCACTATTTATGCAATGCAGATGTGGTACTGCCATTGATTTACAATTTATTAGATGGTTTCTAAGGCATAACCTGCATCGGTGGATTTGGAGGGGGGGGGGGGGGGTTGCAAAAAATTTCTAGATCGGCCAATGACTTACATATGAACAAAATATATTTACGAACGTTATTTATTCACCGTGTTTCTCATTTGTGTTTGCATATATCTTACATAATGATAATATTGCATTTATACACCGTTGATATTTAACTTTAAAAATTAAGAAATACAATGTGATACACGAAAGTGACCTCTGGTATATCAATGTTACACCCCACATCAATGAACCCGCTATACATGGCCCCTGAAATTCAGAAATGAAACTCAAATCAAAGAAACAATACAAAACAATCCCAATTTTTCATTATAAAGAAATATATGAATACATTATGATGCAGAATCGAACATATCGAAGTAGGTGTCTGTGTCACGGATAGGTTTGGAAAGTATAAATCCTGAACTTCTGCAAACACTTAAGGAAAAACTTGCAATTCTTTGTGAAAATGCCTGCGGGATTTCAGGAGCAGTGCGTCCCTTAGCCAGGATGTTCAGGAACAGAACGTCCTCTAGTCTGCTGTTCAGGAACAGAAGATCCCTTAGCGATGTTGTTCAGCAGCGCAATTTCCTACAGTTGCAGCAGCAGAACTTCACATAGGGAGTTCACATAGTGTCCAACGGTTGAATTTCTCGTAGCAAATGTATGTTGCAGCAAAATTTTTCACGAAAAAGTATTCAGCGATAGAACATCCTCTGTGTAGAAAATTGAGCAATCTAAATTCCAATAGCTAAGGTGTTCAGCAAGTGAACTTCCCATGTCAATGGTGTTTCAGCGGTACAACATCCATTAGCGTGGATGTTTAGCAATAGACCTACCTAATATCGAGGGTCCTATATAAGATAGCTTAGGTACATGTGAAATGATAGTAGAACAATTAAGCGTTGTTTATTTAATTAAGAACAAATCTTTAAAACGTTCACTTTGTTTTAAGTTTGAATATCTCATTGTTTACATCGTCATTATACAAGCGACGTCCAGAAAGCAATATATTAGCAGTCATATTAACAGGTATAGCATGAATCGTAGTAGGTCTAATATTATCGTATTATAAGCAATCAAAGAAATAATGTGATGCTGTTTCTATACATCCACAGATACAAATATCATTATCTCTTAAATGATTATTGGATAAGTCAGAATTTAGAGAGCTACAACCTACTCGCAGACGAGTATGATGAATTTGGCACCATTTTTCTCCTGCACAAAAGTATTATGGATTTTTTATGGTCTTTTTCTAAATAAGCTCTGAATGAGGAAAAAGAATTTAGGGATCTTATAGATTCAGGTAATGAATTCCATTCAGTTGCTGTTTTATTAATGTATGAATTTTGCTATTATGTGGTTTTACATCTTGAACGTGAATGTCGTTTCCAGTTCTAAGAACGCAAAGTTGATGAATTTGTTGCAAAAACAATAGGTTTCAATAATTGATTTATTCCGCGTTTCGAAGAATCGCGGAAAAATATTGTATTAACAATTTTATATCACATGAAGTTGTTATTCATGGGTCAATAATTTCAACCATTGTAATTTCTTTATGGTTTGGAGTGTTCGATTGTATTATTTAGATGGTCATTCTCTAGTCGCCTTTCAAGTAGTAAACTCAAGGTTTCGCTTTTATTATAGAAATAATATTGTTATTACTTTTGCTATGTAATATGTACAGCAATATATCATGGCCAGATTTCAGACCTTTTTGACCCCAACATTCAATGGATTCATCTCTGTTTTTTTTTTTCTGAAAAATTGATTTATTGAAGGGTTTAGTTTTTACTACAAATGTTTTCAAATGTATTCATTTGTGATACTATGTTAATGAAATATATGAGAATCGAATGTCATATTTATTCAAAAGTCAGCGTCTAGTTACTACGACGGGCTGTCGACAAAATATAAGATGTTGTTTTGTTGTTTATGTGAATATAGAGTGGATACCAGCTGTCTATTAATATCTTTACTTACTAGCTTAACTTCCTTTAATTATGAATACATCATATCAAATCATATTGTACATATTCTTGAATAAATGTTTTTTAAACCAACTCCCCATAACGAGTTCAGCAATGGTAATTCCAATAGCGAAGGTGTTCAGCAAGTGAACTTCACACGGCGAGGGTATTTCAGTTGGAGGACCTCATTTAGTAGTAATGTTCAGCAGTAAAACTTTCTACAGCGAGGGTGTTCAATAATTGAACTTTCCAAAAGTAAGGTCCAGAAACAATATTGCCCTAAAGCGAAAGTGTTCGGATGCAGAACAACCATTGGTTGCACTGTTTTTGAAAATGTTTCAACTAATAACTCTTGTATGTCACTTTTTTTTATTGAAGTAAATGTTAAAAAGTAGAATGCATGCATATTCGGTCTGTTTTACTGCCGATTCATCTAGGTCTTTTTGTTTGTAAAGGATATATAGGTTTATTGTACATATGATATTGGCATACATTACAAATACCTTTATGCATTATTTGCAATACTTTATGTAAAATTATATTCTTGGGTGCAGACAAAATTTTACGAGGGTATTTTGTAAGTGATACACTTTGTAGTATTTCTTTTTGTATCCTATTTTCTACTTTACACACACACATTCACACGTATGCACACTAATCACTACATACCATTTACTCTAATTGCCTACCTTATACATATATGTAAAATTACAGGCTGCAAAGCGTGACTAAACCTCATTGTGCGTATCCCGGGGGTCTTACATATATCATCACAAACAACAATCAATATACGAAACATTATCAATGAAAGATGTACTCTTCTCGGCAAACGCCCCATACAAAAGCATCTATAGCATACGCCATCATCTGAAGAAGCCGTGTATGGTTGGTGTTTAAGTGTTGGACATGGAAATAAAGAAAATGCCGAAGAAACCTCTTTTTATTATAAACCAATCGAGTTGGTTGTTTTGATCAATTCATTATCAAAGTTGATGTTTTATTCACCTGTTCTTGCTTAAAGATACTTCACAATTTATGCATTAAACGTTGGAAGCAAATATATAGAGAAAGCCGGTATACAGAAAAATACCTCGAAAACCCCAACGACAATTCCCATGGTATATATATATATATATATATATATATATATATATATATATATATATATATATATATATATATATATATATATATATATATATGGATCTCTTTATCGGCCATCAATCCCAGATTGATCGATTGATCAAGGGTATAGCGTAATGTGCACCATGTTCTGAAAGAAATATTTGTGTCAGAACACAACATGTAAGAGAATGTTTTCTAGTGTTTTGGGTTGGTTGGAATATAGTTGGCATTCCATATTCGATAAATACCCAGGGTAGGTGACGGTAAACAATATGTTTTCCACAGATCTGTATTGTATATTTAGGCCACATCAAATTTATTATTAGATCTTCAAGAGTGACCGCACCTAAAATTGCCAATTTCAAATTTTAATATTAAAAAAAATAATCCCGCACGAATTCTCCAACTGAACGCCAAGAGCTATTTTTCCTTCTAGATTTGAATCTAAGCTTCCTTAATATGGTTTAAAAAGATGCCAATGGTCTTCATAAACGACCTGATGGATTCCCGAGTCAAAATTGTACACCAAATTGATGATGATTTGCGTTTAAAGGCTTCAAGAATCATTTTTATTGCTTAATACATCGATAATTTGAAAATGAGGCAGATTTTATAAATATTTCATGACTTCCGTAACTCTATAGGTCCTTATTTTGTCAAAATTTTGTAATTTCAACTTCATTTTGAAAACTAATTTAATTTATTTTTGCGCCCGCTCGCCTCTAAAATTATCAAGTATGTCTGAAGAACTAATAATTAATTTGGTGTGGCCTTAAGTATATTTGCCAGATATACTTACTAAGTTTTAATACAACATAATGTGATAAATCCTGAATTTAGCTCGCAAAGGAATAATGAATGTATGTTATAGCTCAGATAGTATTTGTATAATATACATAGATGTTAATGACCCAATCATTCATCTAATCGTAGAGCATTATTTTCTCCACAAGAGAAGCTTACTTTTCAAGAGAACTGACCGTCGTTATAGTAATTCTTTCTATGTATTTTGCTTGGTACCCGTATCATAAACATGTATCATGTTTGATTTTTTAAAACTGAACTTCTTTTGCTTCGTAATTAAACATCAACTGCATACAAACATGTATTTCGTATTTTATTCAAAATGTTTGTTTTATATCATACAAATATAATGATAGCATCCCTCACATAAGTATAAATACAGCGTCATGTAACATCGAATCTGATCAATGGATTCTTCGTACATAGCAGTTCGATTCGTCTACGAGAAAATGAAGCCCCCATGGACTTCAGTCCTCAGAGAAATCAACAGTGTTGGCGTTCAACAAACATCGCATAATCAGGATCTATCTATTAAATTTATGTGGGAATCGATAGGTACTATTAAACTAAAGAGAGCAGAGATACTGCGGTGAGCTCTGTACTAAAGAGCGCAGTTATCAAGGTGAGCTATGTGCTAGATAACAGAGTTACCAAGGTTAGCTATGTACTAAAGAGAGCAGAGTTACCAAGGTGGGTTATCTACTAAAGAGAGCAGGATTACCAAGGTGAGCTATGTACTACAGAGAACATAGTTACCAAGGTGAGCTATGTACTAGAGAACAGAATTACCAAGGTTAAGTATGTACTAAATAGAGCAGAGTTACGGAGGTGAGCTATGTACTAGAGAACAGAATTACCAAGGTGAGCTATGTACTAAAGAGAGCAGGGTTACCAAGGTGAGCTATGTACTAGAGAACAGAATTACCAAGGTGAGCTATGTTCTAAAGAGAGCAGGGTTACCAAGGTGAGCTATGTACTAAAGAGAGCACAGTTACCAAGGTAAACTATGTACTAAAAAGAACAGAGTTGCCAAGGTGAGCTATGTACTAAAGAGAACAGATTTGCCGAGATGAGCTAGGGAACTGGAGAACAGATTTACCAAGGTGACCTATGTACTAAAAAGCAGAGTTGCCTAAGTGAGTTACCAAGGTGACCTATGAACTAAAGAGAGCACAGTTACCAAGGTGAGCTATGTACTGAAGAGTTTACCAAGGTGAGCTTTGCACGAAAGAGCGCAAAGTTACCAAAGTGACCTATGTACTAAAGAAAGCAGAGTTACCAAGATAGCCTATGTACTAAAGAGAGCAGAGTTACCAAGGTGACCAATGCACTTAACAGGGTTACCAAGGTGACCAATGCACTAAAGAGAGCAGAGTTACCAAGATGACCTATGTACTAAAGAGAACAGAGTTACCAAGTTGACCAACGCACTATAGAGAACAGAGTTACCAAGGTGACCTATATAGGAAATAGACCATAAAATTATTTTGTCTCCCATAATGAAGGAAATAGAACATTAATGTCTCTAATAATGTAGGAAATAGAACATATAGTGTCTTACATAATATAGGAAATAGAAATATAGTGTCTCATATATTGTAGGAAATAGAAGATATCTTGTCTCCTATAATGGAAGAAATAGAATATATATAGTGTATCCCATAATATAGGATATAGAACATATAGTGTCTTCCATATTGTAGAAAATAGAACATAAAGCGTATCCCATAATTTAAGAAAGAGATCATTTAGTGTCTCCCATAATGTAGAAAATAGATTGATTTTTGTATTTTGGGGGGTTTGTTTTGTTTTACATCACACCACGAATATTTCACGTATATGGTGACGACATCTGCCTGATGCGGGGCATACAAATTTTGACCTTTGCAACAGGCCCACCCGAAGCAGTGAGGGATCTTTAATGTGCCATGCATACCACGACACGGGGCCTCGGTTTTTATTGTCTCATCCGAAAGACATGACACCGGCATGACCAGAGCGGGACTCGAACCCCGGCCTGCCGGCCTTGTAGAAAATAGAATATATTGTGTCTCACATAAGGTAGGAAATACAGCATATAGTGTCTCCCATAATGTAGAAAATATAACAAATAGAGTCTCCCATAATGTAGAAAATAGATCATAAAGTTTCTCCCATAACATGGAAAGTAGAACATTAGTGTCTCCCATGATGTAGGAAATAAAACATATTTTGTATCCCATAATGCAGGAAGTAAAACATGCAGTGGCTTTCATAACGTAGAAAATAGAACACATATTGTCTCCCATAATGTAGGAAATAAAACACATAATGTCTCTTATAACGTAGGAAATAGAACATATAGTGTCTCCTATAACGTAGGAAATAGAACATATAGTGTCTCCCATAATGTAGAAATAGAACATATAGTGTTTTTCATAATGTAGGAAATAAACATATCATTATGTAGGTATTTCAACATTTCATAATTCCATGAAAAGAAATGCTATGATGAATGTAGATGAAGAAAATTAAAACATTGATATTCAGTTATATATATTTACCGTTGTAAATGTTTGGAAAATTTCTTGGGAATTAAAGGTGAACATCTTGACAAAGTTTCTACGTTTTGTAATATAATTTAAATTGATTTCCAATTGAAAAACAAATCTATGATGCAAAGATATATAACAATTTATGATTTGATGAGAATTTTTATATTATTTATTTTATTTATATAACTACCTCAGATTATTAGTTTATGACAAACTCTTACACATTTTACTACCTCAGTTTAGGAGAAACTGTCATACAAATTACTGCTGCAAATTTTACGTTTGCAAGACCCATTCATATTGCTATCTCAGTGTGTAGTGTGCTGTAGACGTTTATATCCCCCAAAGTGTTTCAATGTATGTCATTTGATTACACTGTTTTCAGTGCATGTGGTAGGGTTTGGTCCATAAACCCGGTTAACCACATATTCACTATTTGTCTGTTATACATTATAGCCCTACAAGTCTCAGTGGAAGTTCGACCCTATCGGTTAGTCTGAACTAAAATTAATGATAATATGTTCAGCGCTATATAAAATAGATTATGCAACAAACAAATCTGTCCTTATCAAACGAATGTCTAGATATTAAGAAACGAATAATTGAAAATTATTCGATTATACATTTTAAGTACAGTGACAAAGACATGTGAAGTTAAGATGCTTTCAAATAAATTTGTAAATTGAGGAACTACATGTTACCGATATCCTAGGTTATTACATGTTTTTGAATCACCTCCATTACCTTACTACATGATATATATCTCGGTGAAAGTGGTTCAATATAATTCATGTATACATAGAAATAAGATGCCAACGTATTTCTATCACGGTATTCCATTAAGGTGAATTGCTTTCTAGGAAAATTATCATATTAAAAACTGATTTTGTTTAGGGCCCTTTATTTATCTTTCGAGTTATTTTGATAATAAGTTGTAATAAGAGAGATGACACTCAAAGACGTTCTCAATACTTCAAGTGTAACGATAGAACATCAGTGTGTTGCTGCCAATTAATCCCCTACGTACCTACAGTTACCATGTCAAAACCGTAAAGCACACACATAATTATATCGATAGGGATACAAAGCTGTTGTTCATTTTTCAGTTGCCAATTATTTAGTCTAAGATTGACGAGCTACAGATGTACAATAAAGGATGGCCTTCTTTTCTCCAGTAATTTGTTGGTTTGATTTCCGCTAGGTCAATTTTTAAATGGACATTCCTATTATCCAAATCTGAGAAAAGATAAGTTTTAAAAGAGGACGTAAATTTCGAATGACCGTCCTATCCTCTGTTGTGCTAGGGGTTTATTTGATTGATAGATGTCATGTATGTGAAAAAGGAATATACTCTTATAATGAATTTGTTCTTTATGTGACAAAGTACAAAATTACAATATAATGTAAAAAGAAAATACGCGCAATTAACAGACGTTATGTCTGTAACAACAACGTGTCATATTAGACATTCATGGACAAAGTAAAATCATAGATGATATCACGTGTCCCGAAAAAAAGCGTCTACTGCCCGGCCAACTGCACCCGCCTTGGACCCAAAAGCCAAAATATACAGATGGCATGAAAACATTCATACACTGTACACATAAGAAGAATGTGTATTGTGACTAAATAGAAACCGCATTAACAACACAATATCAGAGCAAAATTGCTATTATAAAAGTCATCCTATACAGGTAACTTTTCGTGCTCACATTACAAAGGGATTAAATGTGACAAATTGTATAATACAGTAGAAAATGCCATATTAGTAATATTATTTGTTAAGTAAAAAAGTATCTTTCTTGAAAATTTTCCAAGCAAAATTACCGCCACTTGATTCATTATATAGAAAGACAAGAAGAGAGAGAGAGAGAGAGAGGGTGGGGGGGGGGGGGGGAGATAAAACCAACTCAGCAGTTAAAATTATCAGGAAGCCGAAGGACATATACTATCAGCAAAAAGAAAACCGCATAGAAATCAAAGCAAACAACAGCAATTTAGAAACATACATACATTCAACATTCAAAAGGGAGTGAGATCAGGTGCGCATGGAAAGTAAGCAATTCCCAAACTGATTGTCGATGGAAGTTAATACCAAACACGGAATTGTTAAAATCGGTGTTCAGATGGTCGGATCAGGGTTCAACGCCAAATTGAAAAAAAAAAAATACTTGAGTCAATCATTTCATTTTAATTTATTCCATTATCAAACACTGAAATAAATTGTATGCAGAATGATTTAATCCTACTTATCGATAGAAGCTCACTAAACTCCAAATATCAGTTATTAATTCATTGTTGAACAGAAGTATTTTCTCAATTTATGGTGCCGGACCTAGGTCTTCATCGTGAATAACATGCACCAATCCGAATAAAGTGATGATACATTGAAAAGCGTTGCCCATGCAACTTCCTCATAGACAACGCATCTATCTCAAATATGAATTGGTGATAAGAAATTATTAATGCCGTAGGTGCTTTACGCAAGAACAGTTACATAACCTAATAATAGGCTAATTTGTAAGAAGTACCCTACGTACTATGATAGTACAATGTCATTCAATGACCCTCATTTGTCGGGGTCATTTTGGACAAGTGATGTCCCACAGGACTTGATATTAAATTCTGGCTGTCAGATCGGATGGATAGTCATCGTAATTGACTGTCATATGTTGCTACCATGACTAACCATCATATGTCGTCACTATGATTGTCATATGTCGCTACCGTGATCGTCACCTTGATTGACCACCATATATAGTTATCGTTATTGGCCTTCATATATTGTTACTGTCCATTATGTCGTCATCGTAATAGAACATCATATAATTTTACTGTAATTGACCGTTATATGCCATTACCATGATTGACTATCATATGCGATCGCCGTCATTGACTGATCTGTCATAACCGAGATTGACCATGATATGTCGTCACTGTGTTTTGTACATTATTTGTTATCACCATGATTAATCACTATGTCATCAACGTGATGGTCCATCATATGCCGTCACCTTGATTGACCGTTATGGGTCGTCACCGTAATTGACTGTCATATGTCGTCACTGTGGTTGTAAATCATATGTCATCACCATGATTAATACCCATATGTCGTCACCATAATGGCTCGTCACCGTCATTGGTCGTCACTGTAATTGACCGTCATATGTCGTCACCATGATTGACTATCATTTGTCTTTGCCGTGACTGACCATCACATGTAATTACTGTGATTGACCATCATATGTTTACATAGTGATTAACTACAAGATGTCATTAATTTGACTGATGATAATATCAATACGATTCAATTCAATATTTTCTGTATCGTATTAATCTATAATTACCATAATGCGCTAAATATAAATATAAATAAATATAGTATAAAGATAAATATAAGAAAAGTACTACAATGGATTAAAACAATGCAAAATAATGTGAAAGAATTCCTGTTTGGGCTACTAAAATGTCAATTATCTAATAATCTCAATACATCTATTTTTACAGTATTAACACTTCAGTTGAACAACTATTTAATGCGGTAGGTTTTCAATTTTTAAGCTAAGAG
This sequence comes from Pteria penguin, assembly GCA_035048485.1. Classification (NCBI taxonomy): domain Eukaryota; kingdom Metazoa; phylum Mollusca; class Bivalvia; order Pterioida; family Pteriidae; genus Pteria; species Pteria penguin. The sequence continues at coordinate 43,555,348 of CM068588.1, read as the reverse complement.
AAATTTTCCATTTCTAAAGTTAACAGATAAAGAGTTCCGGCGGCTGCTATATGCTTAGATCGTGTAAATGAAATTTCTAGAGGTATTGCATATTAAAACGTAGTGATCTGATACAGGTAATTTTTCTCAAGTTCGTTCACCTAATGAGGAGTATTTTGTAATGCCTTATAAATATACTGTTCTCACCAACTCTACGGGGAGCCAATGGAGATTCATCAAAAGTGTTGTTTTATGTTCATTTTTTTCTCTCTTCCCCCCCCCCCCTCCCCCTCCCCCCTGTTTTCCCCGTATTTGGACTTTTTCGCCAATTTGTAGATTGTTTACCTATTCAGTATAATACAGAAATTGCGTAGTCAAGTCGTGGTGTAACAAGTGAGTTAATGAAGGTTTTGCATGCATCAATCGAGATGTAAGAACAATTGGTTCCGATATTACTGATGTCCATGAAGCAAGTTATTATGAAAGGGCAGCATTGATTCTCCAGACTTACGAGTTTTATCAAAATACGACCCTTAAGCTTTTAACACAAGAAGTAACATAAATAATGTTACGCCTTATGTAATTCTAAATTACCAAATTTCATTGATCTTATTTTTTGGACACAATTCACTGGCTCAGTAATCTCTTGCCTAATTTGAAAAGATGTGTACACGCCACCATTTAATGTCAGCTAGACTATCGTTTAGCGTAGCAAACGTTTTGGCTTCAATCGTCTGCAGCTACAGTCATAATATGGATTTGAGTATCGTTTGTGTAACAAAATTGCCTATAGTCTAGAAAACCGGCAGTAAAAAAGTGTTTCCGTATTCGACAAACCGTCATATGTCGTCGCCATAATTGACCGGCATACGCCGTCACTATATCTGACCGTTATATGTCGTCACCGTGACTGACTGCCATATGTCGCCACCATGACTGACCATCATATGTGGCTCCCAAAATTGACCATCATATGTCATTCACCGTGAATGATTGTCACATGTCGTCACTGTGAATACTTTGATTGACCATCATGTGTTGTCATCGTGGTCGACAATCATAAATGCCCTATTATGTTTTGTTATCAAACAAACCTTTAACATTTTATAAATGTATGGTATATGTTTGGTGTTTGGTGGATTTTGCATTTCGTCGAATTTTACCTGGTTTATCTCCCCTATTTTCAGCAGTCACTGCGTCTAGACAAAACATGTAATTTATATATTGCATTTTTCACACTAAGAAGTTTTATGAAAAAATATGAAGCAATGTTCAGTTGCAGCAAGTTTCATATCCCCCACTTATCAAATCTACAGATACTATATGAGGTTAACCTTTTAACTTATATTTAAATAGCCATGACATTTGACATTGTATTGCTATTACAGACGTAGGCAGCTATAACATCTAATACCAAAGCATGTCCATGATGACCAGTCACAAACATTGTGAGGAATGGTCATATATAAAGAGGCTTATTTGTCCTCCTCATCAAGCCGCAGGTAATGACATACTTTGTATTAATGCAGTCATTCGTATGGGTGTATCCGATCTGATGTCTTCGCCATAGCCACCAGAATGAAAGCTGTCTATTTAATATGACTATATAAAATGCTCACGGTTCATTATAGGACTGTCCACAACATAAACAAGCTAATAAATTCTAATTGGAATTTGCTGCTTCAGCGCCGGTTTATCGATGAAGAAATAAGTAGTAAACATGACTCATGGGTGTGCTCTTTTTACAAAAGATAAAATATTGTATTCGTGTATACATAACTTTAAAAGAAAATATGGCGGGTGGTTCTGTGTGATTGTTGATATATGGTGGAAAAAGTGGTGGAGGAAATCACAATACGCAGCAAAAAAAAAAAAAAAAAAAAAAAAAAAAATCAACCAACGCCATGTATTCAGGCAGACATTCTCCAATATACCTGGACTGGGATTCGAACCTGGTATTGTAGAAAACGAGAAACATGTAATTCTCGTTATTACATTTCCTATGCAGCACCTCTTTATAAACATATTGCATCAATATATTTGTATATTATAACATCTTTTGGCTTCATATTTCGGTGGTTATTTTTCAAATTTTATGTATGTACAAATAAACAAACGTTACCGTAAGTTATGAGAAATTCCGTATTTTCCATGTAACTGTTTTGTAGATTATTGTAATGAGTGTAGTTACTCTCTTACTTATGATGATTGTAATAGAAGAACTTTATGCTTATATATATATATATATATATATATATATATATATATATATATATATATATATATATATATATATATATATATATATATAAAATCACAGGTAAGCGATAACGATACTAACACAATTAAAAAATTGCCAAATAGTCGAAGCAATCAGCTTCTTCTTCAGGACACACACAAACAAACACTCATATAAATATAAAGACACGAGAAGAAAGATAGAAAATATATACAAAGCACTAGTCTAATAAAAACTGGTTTCTTCAATTGGCTACATATTGAGCGTTTCTCTATGCGCTATCTAATAGGAAATGAGCCAAACACAAGCTAACAGCTTGCTTACAGGTCAAGTGGCGCCCCCTAAAATGTATTTGCATTGACCTACTGGAGGTAATTAGACTAGGTGATAAGAAGTTATAGATAGAAGGACACAGAAAATAAATAACAGAAATAAATGGGAGTGAAAAAAAAGTATAAAGTCGGTAGATTGAAACATTAGCCATTGCTTCATGGTAATCACACATTACATTAGTAAATATGATACACATTTGATGTAGACACTATAGACTTGTATATTATTTCAGTAACAAATTACACTCTCTGTCATTTTACACCACGTAACACTAGTGAAATAAATGATTCAATGTCGGTACATAGACCACCTTGCTAATAACGTCTCATGTGTCACCCGGGAAATAAATAACTAATACAATACAGGCTCATGTTCTAATTGCAAAACATAAATTACATAAAAGTACTTATTTTAGCTAAATACAAGGGTTTGACATTTTTAAAAATGATTAAAAAATAAATGAAAGAAAAAACCATAACAAAAATAAAAAAAAAAAAACCCAACCCACCAAAAACAAAATATAAACTACAGAGAATGTGGTACGCACTGGTCCTCGCAACCCTGTTCTTTGTTTGGGATTTCTGATGGCAATAATAAAACAGCAGCAGCAGCAGTAGTAGTAGTAGTAGTCCATTATTAGCAACTGGATTTTTGTTGTGTGACGCCATATAAGTCTGAATTAACTTTCTATTATCTTTAAGCCTTTATTAGTTTCAATAACATTTTAGGTAATATTTGTTTATGATGATTACCATGCTTTCATGATTAATTCTAAATGCGCAACAAGCGTGAACACTTTATACAAGGGAATTTTACGAAACCAGGACAGGATCATATAATGAATGAGGCATTATACATGTAATGAGTTTTCTTTGAGTGCTGTTGAACAAGACAAAGGATGCAAGATAAAATATGGATTAGTCACGTATTATGCAATCTGAAAAGGCAATCTTTCTATGATGTACGCTTGGCATATCTTAAGGAAAATTTACAACCAAGAGGAACAGACCACAAGAGCATTAATTTGCGGTCTTATAGTCCACTCCAAATTTATAAATCTAAATCAGCACTCAGCACAGAAAACAAAACTATTATAATCAAATCCTGGTGTCTATACTGAAATAAAATAAGAATACCATACAATCCGTAATTCAGTAGAATGAGGCTTTAAAGAGACGAATATTTCATTCCGAAAAAGGTGTGTGTGTGTGTGTGTGTGTGTGTGTGTGTGTAAGGGGGGGGGGGGGCTGGCACTTTTTGAAAATAAATATTCTGACCTTGAAAATGCTGGAAATGGAAAATCATATGGCTTTGGCTGAAACGGAAATAAATATCCTGGCTGCTAGCATGTACATATAACAGTTCATGCAAATATAATGCTGAATGTTCCATAGAAAACAAATTTACAACGTGTATGATTTACATTTCAGCAAAATTTATAGCATTGGACGAATCGTGGTATTCAATATGTTCATCAAAACTAAATAGAATTATTCTTTCTTTCTTTTTTTTTTTTTTTAAATATATTTGCATGTCCATTTTGACGGAAATTACAGAAATTGGTAGTATAAAGACGTATGCGATGAAAGTGGTGTTTGTATGGTTTTTTTAGTTTACTTTATATTAGCCAATTGATATTTACCATGTAAATCCAAAAAATATTTATTGACGACAAAAGGCAAGAAAAATAATTTCCCAATAATCTCTGTCAAAGAAATAAACTATTTCATCATTCAAAAATATGAAAATAAATAATCCGACTCGACCAAATTTGGCGACCGCCCCGTCCCTGTCAGAATCAAATGAAATCAAATATTGAAGAAAATGAAATTGCTGACCAGCCACGATATAGCACTGTTAACCCGTGATAAATACAGTTTAAAACTGACAAAGGTTTGACAGTAGTACGAACACTGCAAACATCAAATCCATATCTGTCCAATATGAAGCAGACAATTCATTTCAATGTAAAGAATGTTGAAGTCTTAATAAACTTACATAAATATATGAATACTTGTATACACACGTAACTGATCAGTTTGCATCGTAAGCCAATGATGTGTTAAATGTGTCAAATAAAACGTATTTAGTTATACATGATGAGCTGGAATTTTAACTCGGTCATAGCATATAACTTCTCTTAGTTGTACAGAAGTGCAATGTTTATCTGTATTACGTAGAACAGAGTAAACGCATTGCACATGTGACCTTTGGACTCCCTACAGAAACAAGAGAAAATTAAGCCAAAAATTCATAAAACGACACATTGCTTCCGGTAGGAAACAGCTATGACTACGACTTATATGATTCACATGAACGCTGAAAATATAGCATCAATACTTCCAATAGATCCCTAGGAATCTTGTACTGTGCGCAACTACATGTAAGTGGAAAATCAAATGTAATCCAATGCCATCATTTACCAATACGTGACGCTGATGTTATATTGCCACTATATAAGGTTAATGAAATAAGCCTATCCAAATATTGAGCGGATTCTACATAACGGTCAATATTACCGGCATTCCGTTCCCGCGAGACCGTCATATGGGCAAAACTTCGCACGTGACAAGTCAGTTTAAAGGTAATGACGATGTAATTGTATTATTCTGTGACGCCAATTAGTAAGACCGGATATCTGATTTCCAAAACAGCTACTTAAGGTTAATGAATGTGTATGTTATAACGTCTGTAACATTAAAGATGGCAGTTACAGTATTAAAACTATTGCATATGGCATATGCATTAGAACTCCGTTCTGAATGGATTGTAATAAATGTATTATGAAATGTTTAGATAATCAAATAATTCGAATTCTCCTATTAGATTTGAACCACATACGGAATATTTCGAGGTCTTACCACGTGCTCCACATATTTGGTTGGAAGATGTACATTACATCACTGTGTTGCTTTGTCAAGGTATATTGTTCATGTAACCACACCAATTGAATGACGTTTGTTACTTCAATTGACGTCCTAAGTCGGCATCGTAACCGCAGCACAATCGAATATTTTGTAATGTCGTTTTCAGTATATATTCTATTATTATCATATGTATTTGTGCATATCCTTAGTGATTTTTGTCATACAGCTTTTCAGATGTTTTCAGTTTTCTCTCTCATGTAAGTTTTATTAATGCATGGCAGATTGAATTGTTTGCTCTATCGACTCAAACCAAATATCACTTTAGCCATGAAAATTCCCTTATTTTGATAAATATATTATTCAGTACTAACGCGCCCACAAATTCTCACATATGGTTATGTAAGTGTGTATTAACCTCCTTTTCCTAAAACCATCCCAAAACAAAATAGCAACAGATTGCAGAAATAGGAACTATTTGTACTTGAGACTGTATTCGTCCTCCAAAACAAACCGGCTAAACGTACCAAAGTGATTAAAATATTAATGTGTCAGATATTTCTTGGGCTTCAATGTAAGCTCTTTCCAATTTCAGACATATTGAACTTCCTTTTGGTACATGTACAACATACCAGTATACTAACATGCACTGTAGTTGTAGGGTTTCCCGAGTTGTCACATTGCATGCTTCTATTACCCAGATATGACTGCCACTATATACAGTTAGGTGCAGTCCTAAACTTACATAAAGTGCACTTCGAGTTAACTTTATGACTGCTTTTCAAGTCTACTTGGCGACAACAGAGTAAACTTGGAATCAAGCTTAGAAGTAAACTTGATTCCAAGTTTAGTACTAAACTTGATTCCAAGTTTACTCCAAGTGCACTTTAAGTTTAGTTTACTTTTTAAATACATGTAAATTTACTATATTCTCCTATTAAAACAATCTTTTTATATAAAATATGCAATTGTAAATAATAAGACAATTATTTCTATCATGTTATACGAAACTTGATAATTGTAATAAACAAACGCAAAAAGTAAACTTTGTGTCACGTGATAGTAAACTTAAAGACGGAATTACTTTAAACTAAACTTGTTATCAAGTGCACTTGACTAAACTTTATGACTGGCTTTCAGGACGAAAAACTAAACTTGAAGTGCACTTGTCAAGTGCACTTGAATGTAAGGTTAGGACTGCACCCACACTGTACACTCAAGAAGAAAATTTCAGTCCTGGCGTCGTGTCAGATAAACACAACATCAGAAAGCTACAATCCTCTTCAATGAAATAGTTTTGTTAGGGACAGTGTTTCAGACTTGAAAATGATGCACTTCGCCTTTCTTAATACATTTAACATTTTATTTCGACAAATTATCGAAAGTGGCACAATTACCAAGCAGGGTAGAAATATTGTTATATAATGGAATATATATATAGTTAGTCTTTTATCACGAACGTGGATTCATTGTATACAGATATTTGAACATATCATGTAACGCAAAACTGCCAAGATAAAAGTGGTTTCGCGTTTACTGTATATTAATGTATTATTATTATTATTATTATTATTATTATTATTATTATTATTATTATTATTATTATTATTATTATTGTTGTTGTTACCTTTTTCCTGATGGTATGTGGCTTTGACACTTTCTATACAGTGTTTGTTCACATTCATTTATATATACAGTGTTGAATTATTGTTGTTTCGTCTGTGTGTAAGGACATTCGCGGCGGGTGTGGCTAGCCAAACAGGGGACGCTCACTCCTCCCGGGCACCTGGTCTCACCTCTGAATTTCAGGGGTCCGTGAATGTCCACTGTGGTACATTGTTGTTAGTGCCATAGTCATGTGACACCAGTTACTTTCGTATTTTGCATTATTATTATTATTATTATTCTTATTATTATTATTGTTGTTATTATTATTATTATTATTATTGTTGTTGTTGTCGTCGTGATCATCATCATCATGATTATTATGATTATTATTATTATTATTATTATTATTATTATTATTATTATTATTATTATTGTTATTATTATTATTGTTGCTATTATTATTATTATTATTATTATTATTATTATTATTATTATTATTATTATTATTACTGTTGAAAACAATATTGCAATCTTTGTTGGTATTAACTTCTAACTTATTTATGTTTCTCCTGAGAGAAATATTGTAAATAGTTTCCTCATTGCTACATAAGCTTCAAGAACAGCAAATAATCCAATAAATGTAGACATAAGTGTGTCGATTGACTGTCACCTTGTGGCACAGTACCAATCATTCAGTGACAGCTGGTGTCTGAGATAGAAGTTGAGTCCAAGATGAAATTAAATTTGTTATTCTTTTTCTGTTTTAACTCTAGCAGAGGAAGACGGTACTGGACGGGTTAATCTAATCAATAGACTCATCAATTTTCTAGGCCAAATAAAAGAGTCATCAATGCGTTAGCTTGTCAGATGTTTACCGCCTTAGGTATTATACTGGTGAATTAAGTATTTTCTGACTCATGGTTGGCAATACATTATCATAGCGCGGGTCTAGGAAAGACGGAGTATTGTAGTACTATGAATAGGAAAAAAGACGCAATGCCACAATGGAACGATAGTCGTCGTAGTCTGATATGACACATTTCATGAGGTGAACTGATGTTACTTGCGTATGGCTAAAACGACTTTCTTTGCACATTTCAGTTGTCGTTGTCTTATATGTTGATTTATCTATTTGATTGATATCCTTGTTAAAACGATTGTAAAGTGGTATTATCACATCATTCATCTTAATCATGACTTTAAAGGTAGTTGTGGCTACATTATACTTGCTTACATAATCATATGGCACGGTTGTGGTGGGTCAGCAAGAGTATCTTATTTCAACTCAGGGGCCATGATTGCCCATTGTTTCTATTGTATTACAGGTATGCCTTTTTGACAACTGGTCAATGTCTTAATATTTTACGTATAACAGAATATTTGTGCACTGGATACGCAATACAACAAATTAGGTTTCCTCAGTGCTGCAAAATCTCAATTTCAAGTGTTACTTAAAAATAATTGAAGAGCAACCAAACTATAGAAATACTAGAACAAATGCACTTACATTGTATTTAACTATAGTAATAGGGGGGAAATGTAAAACTATTTAACGGGAGTTTGATTTAGGCGTTGTAAGAGTAAATATAAAGGTACATATATGTGTATTAATATACATAAAACATGCATAATAACATATGATTTCTATTATTTGGGTTATACGTGGTCACATATATTAGATATAACATTTAGGTCTTTGTTTACATACAATAAATATAGAACATATATACCTTATAATTTAGTGCACCATATGCGCATTTCAACAACTTATGTCTCTTCAGTGATGCTCATGGCCAAATGATTGGAATTCTCAAAATATATAAATATTTAAAGAGCAGCGTTGAAACCAATATGACCGAAAAGTGAACCAAAGAATCTATCTAAGGACAGAGCTGTGCATGAAGGAAATACTCCTTAGTTTTAGAGTGATTAACTTAATTTAATGACTGAATATTTGAAGTATATATTTCATGTCAGTACAAAAGCACTGAAAACTAGACTTATGATGCCCGCGGGGACTATCAGTCCACCAGCAGTGACACCGGCCTAGTGGTTATTATAAATATAGAACATATATACCTTATAATTTAGTGCACCATATGCGCATTTCAACAACTTATGTCTCTTCAGTGGTGCTCGTGGCCAAATGATTAACTTATACTGGATAACTGGAATGGGTTCAAATTCTTATGCTAATATGGGTTCCAGTATGACCAGTGTTCAGCAAGTGATGGGGTTGCAAATGATTTTGATAGTAATCTATCAATTCTCCTTTTGTTGGCGATTTATTTTTCTCCTTTATTTATACTTCACAATTATTTATCCTTCATAAGGATTTATCTTTTCTCTCCTTATTTATCCTTCCACTGTGGTACGTTGTTGTTACTGCAATAGTCAAGTGACACCAGTTACTTTCGTATTTTACATTAATGTCACATTTATACTCTATGCAGTGTAGAGCTTGTAAAAAGTTCCCCGCGGAGGGTTTGACTTAATTGTAATTATACCCTTTCCCCTGATGTTATGTGACACATTCATTTATATTAATAATGCTGAAATACATATTTGCTCCGCCTGTATATAAGGGCATTCACGGCGGGTGTGGCTAGTCAAACAGGAGATGCTCACTCCTATCGTCCTGGGGCACCTGATCTCACTTCTGAATTTCAGGGGTCCGTGAATGCCAACTGTGGTACATTGTTGTTAGTGCCATAATCATGTGACACCAGTTACTTTCGTATTTTACATTCATATAAGACGATAAAAACCGCGGTATCAAGTCAGGTTGATAAGTAAAAAATATCTTACTACTTTAATGCATAGGTCAAGATGTTTAGGTCATTTAACAGGCAAGTGCTTCATTTATAAGAGTGAAATAATTTTGATGTAGCATCAACCATAGAAATCTTATTTAGCATGGAGTTTGACTTACATAACGGTCTTATGTTTATCTGTTTGACTAGGAGTACGGACTTGAGGCTTGGTAAGTATAAGTGGTATAAATGCGTCTGGTGTCAGTATGATCCAGTGATAGATATATAATATCTTGTAACATGGTGAAAAGTTTCTTATGATTTTAATACTAGCCTAGAATGGGTTCCTGATAACATATGCTCTAATACCAAATATATTTTTCTTTATATATTTTAGTTGCGTGACCATAGTTTATCAATTGTTTTTTCTTGACTATGTGTCTCCCTTTCATATGTTTTCATATTAACTCTTTTCAATAATTCTTTAGCGGTTTTAAGTGCTGTTATAAACAATCTTATAGATTACCTTAGCATCATCTATCCAAGTGAACTGGAGGTCAAAGAAACCACAGAAACTAGTAATTCTACTTCGTATTTAGATATTATGTTGTCTTTCGACATTAATGGTCAATTGAACACCTCACTCTATGACAAACGTGACGATTTCAATTTCGCTATCACAAACTTTATTTTCATAAGTAGCAACATTCCATCATCGCCCGCATACGGCGTATTCATATCTCAGTTAATACGTTATTCCAGAGCATGTTCAAATTACAATGACTTTGTTCTGAGGGCTAGGCGACTTTCAGTTAAGCTGCTCAACCAGGGTTATATATGTGCTAGACTAGCATCGTCACTGAGGAAGTTCTACGGTCGTTACGAGACTCTTATTACTCCATATGATATCTCGTTATCCAGACTTTTAAATGATATTCTGGACTGAGACCGATTCCGATCACTTTACACAGATTTGACACCTTCTTTACTAGAAGGTTACCTACTTCGACTTCTCCATATATAGATACATATGGAATTTACACGATCTGACTCTTTTTACTGGGTATATGTGACGGGTGTTGCTAGCAAGCAGGAGATGCTCACTCTCCCCGGACACCTGATCTCACTCCATCACAGGGGTTCACATATGCTCTTCAAGTAGACATATTTTGTTATTTTCCATTTATTTTTCATTTTCACTGATTTTGTATGTCCTATGGTTTCATGATTTTTGGACTTGTGGTTTGGATTTATCCATCATCTTTACATAGACAATCACATAAAAGATAATAAACCAAGTAAATAAGATGCTATAAATCGACTGGAAGAGTACTTATGCAAGATATTCAATATTCAAATATGCCATATGGAGCTTGTATATGCCGTAAAGCCTTCGCATCAATTATTTTCCGTAAAAAGAGCAACGCAGCAATCGGTTTAGTAAAACATTCTAAAATATTGAGAACGCAACAAACGGATATACACTTAATGTCCAGACGGATTTTTATGTTAAATTCTTATCTTTAAATATGTACTCAAGAGAGTGGAATCTAGTCACAGATTAAAATAGCTTGAAATACAATATTTTGTTCTAGAAGTAGATTTCATGCTAAAACCATAGGAAGATTTTGCAATCCTTTTGTAAGGGTAACACTTGCGACTAATTACAGAAGGAAATTTGACGTATATAGACATAATATACCTAAATTTTAAAGATAATATTTCCATCATTTTTAGTTTGCGATTGCATCTGTTGCACTATAACAGTTTCCTTTATATGTTTTCATTTTGCAAATTGAACAATTTTATGCTACTTCTGATTCTTGATAGAATAGGTAACTTAATATCCAATATATGTATGTGTCGGTTGGTAGTGAAATAGTGACAAATGAAACATGTATATACTTTTTCAATTTTGAGTAATAATTTTCTCAAAACATCAGATTTATTTAATAAAATTCATTTAAAGGATACATTTCCATGTTTAATGGTAATGTGTTACCACTAATGGACGAAAGGTCCAGAGAGAGAGAGAGAGAGAGAGAGAGAGAGAGAGAGGTTCCGATAATTTCAGTTTATCGGGTTTCCAAAAATAGATAAACGCTTTCGACATGCAAAGCATGCCCTTGGGATCATTGCAAAGACTAGCTATAAGTTCTGTTTGTTGCGCGTTGCACACTAACGGAGGGCGGTAGACACTCTATGACGGACCTTGTCTATTCCTTTTCAAATAATGAAAAGGTCCTGAACCTCACCCCTCTAACTGTTGGGAATCCTACAGACCAAGGACCGTAGCTCGCCTTTAGAGGGCAGGCGGAACACAGATGACCATCGTTGATATCACTAAATTTTAGTATCTATATTTATTTCATTACAATATACAAAGCCGTTGTAGCCCAATGGATGAAGTGCTCGGATTGTGAGCAGAAGGCCTGGGTTTGCCTCTTGTCAAGGGTGTACCTGTGTCCTGTCTTTCAGATGAGACAGTAAAAGCCGAGGTCACGTGTCACGATAGACGTGGCACGTAAAATTTTCCTTACTGTTTCGGGAGGGTCCGTTGCAAAGATATAAATCTCTGTTCAATGTATCAGACAAATGCCATCATTATATACATGAAATAATCGTGGAGTGACGTAAAACAATAATCAATCAATTTTCTGTGTAGCAGATTATTCTTTTTAATTTTTTAAAAATTGTATTGCTTTTGTTGGTGGTGGTAAGATTAGCCCGTAAACCGGTCAACAACACCACTTTAGCGACATTTGTTATATCCATTAAGCCGGTTCCCAGATGCTTTTCAGCCAAATATTTCTGTGCATATTCTTTTTAACTGGATGTTCGTTCGTGGTGACCTTAACCATATAGCTGTGTCAAGTGCCTTCTTCTTTTTTCTTACTTGTAAAGAACAAGGACAAAATATTTTGCCCCATATGTGTGAAATTGGTACCCATTTGATTCCCCATTTTCCCCGCAAAACCCACTAAAATGTTGACCACATGGAATTCCTGCATCTTAATTATCTCGTCATCAGTTGTGTTCGAATTCTATTTTTATGGGGAATACTATTTAATTAGAAAGGGAAAGACATCTGACTTAGCTATAGGGCATAAGTCCCTAAGGAGATATACAATATAACTTGGTAAAGAAATACATGCAATGACATTAAAAAAGTATTGATTGTACGACAGATGCGATACCGAAATCGGATGATCAATTGATTAACATAATGGTACTCAACTGTTGTGGTTAACTGTATTACTTTCCCACCTTCCTACTCATCGCAAATGCAGTACAATCAAAAGAAACGCATTTTAAAAAATAATCCTAAATACAGAGAAAAAGGATCAAGGAGTATCTTAAGTGGATAGTTCATAAAAATAGATAACACTAATGGTAATGTAGAGTAAGATTATGGTATCACTTGGTAACAGATAATGAAATACATGCAATGACATTACAAACGTATTGATTGTCCGACAGATGCGATACCGACATCGGACGATCAATTGATTAACAAAACGGTACTCAGTTTGTGTGGTTAACAGTTTTACAGGCCATCCTTTCCACTCATCGCAAATGCAGTACAATTAAAAGAAACACATTTAAAAATTTATAAATCATCCTACATAAAGAGAAAAAGGATCAACAATTATCTCGAGAGGTCATAAAAATATGTAAACACTAATAGTAATGTAGAGTAAGATTATGGTATCAAACATATATAAAACGACAACAACAAGAGGTAACTGTGCTCTGCTGGCATGGAAGCAAATCCATACCCTTGATCTGTAGGATTCGGTCCGACTAACAGTCACAGGGGACGAGGTTCGGGACCATAAATATTAGAACATATATTCGTCACAGTTTGGTGTACCAGATACACATTTCTACAAATTAAGCCCCTACGGACAGAGCTGTGCATGAGGGAGATACTCTTCAGATATAGAGTGGTTTACATCAAAGCATTGAAAATTAGACTTATGATGCCCTCGGGAACCATCAGTCCACCAGCAGTGACACCGGTCTAGTGTACCGAAAAATCAAAAGACTTGATCCTTGGAACATGATTGTAAGTTGGAAATTTGAGATGTTCCAGTAATTTGCGTTCTTAAGAACCCACATCTGATCAATCCCGCTTCTATAGTATACAGTTATGCAATATAATTGGATATATTATTTGATATGTGTCTGTATCTTAGGGAGTAAAGTACACGAAGGCTTAGTTGAGGGCCTGGGAGAACTGGCAATGTTAAAATTGTTGAAGTGTTAGATAAATAATCAAAACATAAATTCGAGATCTTCCCTTTCTTTCAGAATATAACACAAACATAAAGGGGCAAACACAGTAACAACTAAATACCAATCTCTACATCCAGATTTCATTTAATTTAATCATATATATATATCAAAATTGATTCAATGTTTCTGTTTAAACTGTCCCTGACATTTTGATCACTAATGAAAATAAATATATTTTCCTCTTCGATTTATATTAAATCAATTATCAATCCAGAAGCAAATGAAGCAGATATGCCAGTACACGCATAAGGAATATGTATTAATTCCATCGTGAAGAAACATCTACCATAATTATAACGCCCACATTTAATGGAAAGCTTATTCAATATTAAATAAATAACTATGTTAAAATTTAATTCTCGTGTTAAATAACCCATCCATATTCAACATACAAGATAACTAATGGTGACATTATTGACTGGAGAAATAATCAATTATAATATGGGTGTAAATAAAGAAACAAAACACCTGACTCAGTTGTATGAGACAAGTTGCCACGGACAGGCAGAGTTTGCTCTTCAAATAGTAGTTTTCAATTTTCACAATGTAGGCCTATTAGATCACTTAAGACACACAAGTTGTCGAAATATGTAATATATAATTTTAGGTATATTACCATCCTAAATCATATTAAATTACTTTGGTCATCTCGTATTCAGACTTTTTATATTATTTATATATTGGTTAATAAGCACCACTACGAAGGTCTGTATTGAATACCCAAGACATTGATACAGTGATAACATGAAACAATGTACAGTGATTGAATACCCAAGGCATTGATACAGTGATAGCATGAGACAATGTACAGTGATTGAATACCCAAGGCATTGATACAGTGATAGCATAAGACAATGTACAGTGATTGAATACCCAAGACATTGATACAGTGATAACATGAGACAATGTACAGTGATTGAATACCCAAGGCATTGATACAGTGATAGCATGAGACAATGTACAGTGATTGAATACCCAAGGCATTGATACAGTGATAGCATGAGACAATGTACAGTGATTGAATACCCAAGGCATTGATACAGTGATAGCATAAGACAATGTACAGTGATTGAATACCCAAGACATTGATACAGTGATAACATGAGACAATGTACAGTGATTGAATACCCAAGGCATTGATACAGTGATAGCATGAGACAATGTACAGTGATTGAATACCCAAGACATTGATACAGTGATAACATGAGACAATGTACAGTGATTGAATACCCAAGGCATTGATACAGTGATAGCATAAGACAATGTACAGTGATTGAATACCCAAGACATTGATACAGTGATAACATGAGACAATGTACAGTGATTGAATACCCAAGACATTGATACAGTGATAACATGAGACAATGTACAGTGATTGAATACCCAAGGCATTGATACAGTGATAGCATGAGACAATGTACAGTGATTGAATACCCAAGGCATTGATACAGTGATAGCATGAGACAATGTACAGTGATTGAATACCCAAGACATTACAATGATTGTTTACCCGAGATATGACTACAATGATTATTGACCCGGGCATTACTACAATAATTGTTTACACGAGATATTACTACAACAATTCCTTACTCGAGATATTACAACAATGATTTATTCGAGATATTACTACAGTGATTGTTTACCCATGATATCACTACAATGATTGTTTACCCGAGATATTAATACAATGATTCTTTACCTGAGATATTACTATACTGATGGTTTACCTGCGATATGACTACTATGATTATTGACCCGAGATGTCACTACAATGATTGTTTACCTAACATATTACTTCAATGTAAAGATGATGGATAAATCCAAAGCACAAGTCCAAAAATCATAAAACCAGAGGACATACAAAATCAGTGAAAATGAAAAACAAATGGAAAATAACAAAATATGTCTACTTGAAGAGCATATATGATTGTTTACCCGAGATATTACTACAATAATGGATTACTCGAGATGTTACTACAATAACTGTTTACCCAAGATATTACAACAACGATTTTTTACGGAGATATTAGTCTACTGATCGTATACTCGAGATATTACAATAATAGTTTACCCGAGATATTACTACAATGATTGTTTACCCAAGATGATTATTGCTTACCGAGATATTACTTCAATGATTGTTTACCCAAGACGATGATTGTTTACCGAGATATTACTATAATAATTGTTTACCCAAGCTATTACTACAATGATTATGAGATATCATAATGATTGTATTCCCGAGACATAATTACAATCATTGTAGACCCGATACATTAGCATTATGATTATATAAGTGCAAAATTCGTACAAATATTGTATACCCGAGACATTGGTACAATAATTGAATATCACATCACAGACTGGTGCAATAATTGTATATCAGAGACATTGGTGCAAAAATTGTATACCAGAGACATTGATAAAATAATTATATACCAGACACATTGGTAGAATATATGAAATTTAATCTGCTGAATTAATAGTAAGATTTTATATTCTTGGTCCAGAATCTTAAATATCTTTAATATAGATAAAGGGAAAAAATATTTTCATCTCCTGATTCCAAATTAAACGAAGTAATATGGCACCCCAGTCATTAATAAAGGATTAAAATTAAAAAGAATAAAGTTAAATTTTCTGAATACACTATACTTATTCAGTCATACATTTGAAAGACCACAAATTAATCCATTAAGGGATTTTGTAAAAACACGTTCATGGGCACTAATATGATTTTCCGAACTAAGCAATCATTTATGTAAATATCAGAAATTGCTCTCTATCTAGATTATTTACGAGACCCATTTCATAAATACTTATCCTGATTTGTTGAAGATGTGGACTTTCTAGATAAGCCCTAGTCTGATTTATTTCTGTAATAGTAGTTTATGTCACTATCGCCAATTCCTGTACATTCTGTAAAGATTTTTCATTTAACATGTATGGTATAACGCATTTGATTGATGTATGCTAGCCACACGTGGCTCTACTTTGATGATATGGCCACATTTCTTACGCCCATTAACTAACGTCTGGATGGTGTGTATTGCTTTCTAGTGGCATATCGGAGGTGAAGTAAGCCGGCCTTTTGACCATCATGTATATTTTGTTCTCCTGATGCTGGACTTCGCCAAGTGTTGCTGGATGATCCGTTTATGAGAATTGCAAGTTTACGCAACGTAAGGAGACGTGGTCCTATCATCAAAATAGCACCAGGTTTTGCGGCTAGATGGATTCTAGCATTAACACGATATCTAGGTTTTCACGTTTCTAAACTTTCCCATTCTCGGCTGCATTGAACATTTATTATATTCTGTAAATGAATGTAAAGGTCTGGTACCTTTCTGTAAATGTAGTTTTAAACAATGTAAAACAAAGTTAAAAATGCGACGGTCAAAGGAATTTCTGTTATATCAAGAGTGCACAGTGACCCTACATAAATTTGATACAATACACTGTGTTATAGGTAAGGATATAACCAACATTAATTAGAGCGTTGACACGACTTTTGAACAATGCTTATTTGTCTTAAATACAATGTATGTAACACATATCCCACAATTTCAGGATTTTCCCAAATGAATAGAACTTACGTCGTTCCTCACTATTTCAAAATATCAGCAAAAAATTATTTTTCGGTGATTTGTTTCTAATAAAGCATTTATCCTTCAGAAACAGAAATCTGTTGATCCTTGTTTTCTATTTGGAGGATTATTTATAATTATGTGTGTGTCCTTTGATTGCACTACTATGACAGTGGATGGGAAGTTGGGCTATAGTAAACCGGTTAACCACACCAATTGATTAACGTTTGCTACTTTAATTGACCGTCTTAATTCGATATCGTGACTATAATACAATAGAATATATTTGTAATGTCGATATAGAATATATTTGTAATGTCGATATAGAATATATTTGTAATGTCGATATAGAATATATTTGTAATGTCGATGCCTGTTTATTTGAATATACTCATCCTTTATATTCATGTTCTTAGTAATTTGTGTCAAGCAGTTAATAACTAGACTTTGATACACTAGATTATTTATTATTTCTTCTTGTGGTTTTAAAACACACAATACCCCTCGTGTTAAGTTAGAATCCCTATCTAATGAAACATTATGGTACCTTTTTACCAATCGAATACCTTAACTTTTTACCAAGTTACTTATTTTTAAAGTGTAGTGATACAATGTTCACCTCTCAGATTTTAAAGAAAAAACATCTGTGAATAAACGACTTCAAATCTTAGAGTCGAATATCCATAAGAAAAAACAAATTCGTTCACATACGGAGGCATTCGTGAGATACATTGGTGAGTGGTTAAAGTCGTGTAATAGATATATGCTCCTCAATTTTCATTACTCATAATTATCTCATCTGAAAACATACACACTAAAAATACCTACATTTTCGGCATTATATGCTACATTAATTATTTAACATTTAGTATTCTTTCTAACATTTTTCTAATTCTTTTACCAGTGTTGCTGTATTGTATTGACTATCAGAATAATTGAATGTTCTATACAGACCAGTGCATACAGTTCAATAGTAAGTTATGCGATGCACAATAGACCGCTTCTTGTGCAAATATCGAGATTTGCCGGTAATTATTACATATAGTAGTACGGCAAAAGTAGTACCCGTTATTTTATAACACTGTGTACACGTTGAGAATAATAGAATCTAGCACTAGTTGGAGTTCCAAATAGAAAAAGATCAGTCGAGGGTTGGAAGAATCAACAAATCTCAACCGAGGCGTTAGCGGAGGTTGAGATATGATGATTATCCAGCCCGACACTGATCTTTTTCTATCTGGAACTCAAACTTGTGCTTGATTATTTTTCTCGCACCTCAGCAGCTCGATGAAGGCTATAGATATTTTTTTAATGTTTTTGTTTACTTCTTTTGATGGCCGAATCACTGATTGAATAAAAAGATAGTCCGCCACAATAAAGTAAAACATCATGATATGCATGAAGAAACTTTATATTTTGATAGGATTTTTAAACATTAAACTTAACGATAACACACAGTGTTGACTATCTTTCCGACGCAAAAATCGTGAGTGTCCATGTTTCATTTGTTTGTAAACAATGCAGACGACGCGCGGAAGGATACAAAGTGTTCCGGATAGAATTTTCCAATACTGATAAAAAACCGCAATTAGTCGATCTACGATGCGAGAACATATCATCTTGTTTGAAAATTTTCATTTCTTTATCTTACATTTGTTTTTAATATTCTGTTTATGTTATTCATATACTTAATATTTTCTATTAGATAAATACCAAGCACGATCCTGATACTCCGTCTAATAACGATGTCATAGATTTAAACAAAATCTAACATTTTGGTAAACAAAGTTATTTTCTATTATAATTGTTTTGTTTATATTTCAAGTCAATACAATATGGTATTTAAAATGACCATCTCGTTTAGAGCTTTCTGAAAAATTATGCTTTATTGCAAGAAAACGTTTTTCGACAACTTTGCTATTGAAAAACAAGAAACGTTTGACAGTAACGTTTACGGTAACGTTACACGTCTATGTTTTGTTTCTGAGAGAGTCTTTGAGCAAACATAATTCAACTGGCCATCGTTTACCTCAATATGAGAAACTTTAATACAATCCCATTTTTAGTATGGTGCAAATACATATTTTTGTACTGTTTTTGTTTAATTTGCAACAGTCAAGCTTTATTTTTTGAAACTTAGTAATATAGATGTATTATAAAATCAGTATGGTATGTTCAAGTTAATAAGGCTTTCCAAAATGAATTTAATGGTTCATCGTAAACATCCTTTTGTTTAATGATATATCAATAGGAAAAGGGAATATGAACTGAGTATAAAACCATCAATTAAGCACATGATACACAATTAGTGGTCAATAAGATAATGGGAATAGATTGGTAACAAAAGCTCACTTCATTTAACTGATGTATACGGAAGGATAATAGTATATCCATGACATTAAAAGTAATTGTTCGATACAATAGAATCAACCTGTATGTGACCTCATTGACCGGTAAATAATTCAGAACATACAATTGGCAATCATAATTGTTTTATACAATCATAGCTACCCCCAATTATTTATGGAGTATTAGCCATGATATATAATAGTTACTATTACAGTATAGAAACCTGTACAGTAACCCAATTAGATATTTTGTGTCCCTTGTCGGCAACGCGATTGTCCTGTAGTCGGATACTGTAAAATGTCCTCTATATTTGTAGATTTATGTTAATGTATTACATTTAATATTATGGAATATAGTAAGCGGAATGCAATACATACGCATAAACTAATGTACAATACTTACTGATTTCAGTCCATATATTTTATCATTATATGTTGCGGTCTTAGCACCAGAAAGAGTTATTACTGTACAAGTTTTCTATGTAAGATTTAACTTGCCCGACTTCAACAGTTAAGTTCGCCGATTAAGGTTTGTTACATGGTAAATGCATGTCTGCTCTAAATATATTGTTTGGCATTTTAGTGATGCATTGTACCTTTGAGGTATCATTAGATTTGTATAACCTGGTATTTGCCAGTGCCTGTGGTAGAATAGCGGTACTCGTGGGCACCTGGTATGTGTCATTGCCTGTTGTGGACTAGCGTTATTTGAGGGTACCTGAATCAAAGTCAACGTCTATCTTATCGATTTTTGAGAACATTGAATACCAAATGTTATTAACTTTTAGCATCTAAATTCACTCATTTGTTTCACACAAAGTTTTTCTTGTAGTGGGCACACCGGAGTCTTACGAATGAGATAGTGAAAACGAGTTCCCAAATCACGGTAGATGCATTTGTCAGTACTTAAGTTATGCAGGCAATATGTACAGTATCCCAACCATAAAAGCAAGTGGCGATGATCATTACGGTAATAAAAGAAGAAAGCAGATCTTAATTGATGGTGATTGTTTAATAATAAACTTCCTTTCATAGGAAAACTGCATAGTGGTTAAAAGTGCATGTAATATTCTAATATTAACAAATCTATGAACATATCTAATTGGTATATAAGTTAACATTGATTGTGTATATATGTCACCATCCGTACACATTTCAATACTTTTTTAATAATTTAATAAATAAAGATCTCCGAACGATACAGGCATATAAAAACGATGAAAGCAGCAACGACTGAAAAACGACTTTTAGTACCAATATCAGTTACACAACAAATTACTTATCTCTCATTCAAATACAAACTTAAAATATATTAACAATTTAGAATATGAAAATGAAGAATCATCGTGCTATTGATCACAATTGCGAGGAGTAATTTGCAGATCAGATGATACAAATGCAATGTGCAGGGTCGGCATGACGAGAATTCAAATCTCAGAGGATGTTATCCAATTCAACGCATTTATCATTAACAATCACGTTTTCGATTACATAAGCAATTATGTCAACAAATAATAAGATATATTGTAATATTCTTTTCCTCTTTTGCATAACATATCAGGTCAATAGTCAACTCTCATATACAGTGAATGTACGAGTAAAAGAGTATATGATTAAAATATAACGTCTTTGAATGTCATTTACCTATATCATTACAAATTAAAATTGACTACGTCACAATCAGTGGAACTTTTTCAACAGTCTAATGACATAGAGAGTAAACGACAGAGGTGAAGATAAAAAGGTTAGTAAACACATTGACAAATATAAACTATGTTGTTTATCTATATCAGAACTCGCCTACAATAAATCACGCAAATATAGCGATTCTAAACATTAATAAAACAAACTACTTTGTTACAATTGTAACAATTATTTCAGTTTGTTAAGTTAAATATCAATAGCCATCTTAGCATAATTCCAATAGGTACTGTTTGGACATTCGAAATGTAATATTCAGTGTTGTGTATTGGTTAGATATATACAATATTATATTTGAAAAAGAGCGTATTCTATCACTTCATTTCTGTGTTAATGAATTGTTTAAGATCTGAAGTAAAGAATTGATTTATTTGATATTATTTTCAATGGAAGAATAAAATCTTTCAGCTGATGGAGAACAACATGACCAAATTCTACGAAAATAGTGAGAAATTTGATACTCATTATTGGTTATATATCGATATCTCATAGAAGTGAAGTTCGGATGTATTGTTTCTTCAGCTAGTTAAGGCCTATCGATCGTAAGTCGATGGCTGATATTCACATTCTATAACATCTAATGTTGTACTGTTTCATGGCTATAAAAAAGTCGATAGATGGTGGATATTTATTCATTACCGTCATAAAAGAAGAAGTAAAATAAATTATTAGGAATTCAACCTGAAGATAGCTCTGACAGTCTGCAGCAGTCTTTCAGTGCATTATTTGTAAAGTAATTGTTTACATATAAACGTGATTAATAAAGGACATTTTATATATTGTGAATGATTTGTAATGCAAATTACGTAAAGACAGTATAATGTCTTCATTCACTTTTGCCGGAATCAATTTTATATCCATTTCAGTTCGCTGATATGTATGATTACTTTTACGAAATTCATGACACATACAACTAATCTAAGCCATGTGAAAAATATTGTAACTGCAGTACAAACGAATATTTTTGTCATTTCTGTTTTGACTATTATCATGATTTATGTGCATGTCCCTGGTGATTTGAGTCATAAAACTTAGTCAGCTATCTTCTGTATTTTCTTTTATAAACATTATTCAAATAGTAATAAATGAATATATTCGTTTTGACATATGATGTCATGAAACATTATAGCATTTTCATATTCGAGTATTATTTTAAAGATTGGTGTAAAAACGAGATTTGTCGACTATGTATAACATATTTATCTTAATAATTGACAGTTATCAGTTATTCACAAATGTACACAACGTGTAAATAAAACATCATCTAAAACACGCATGCCTCTAACAACTTGAGCAAATTGTGTTACGTTTATCACAGATAATTGGTGTATCACTCAGACGCCTATATGTAAAACTGCTGTGGAGAACACAATAAGCAAAACAATCTAACACATAATATAGCATATTCGTTTTTAAACAATTATTATGATCTAAATTCTAGAAAATGGTACTACAGGTACAAGGTTCTAACAGCACAGAAAATTATAAATAATATCCAGTTAGCACAAAAGTATGGCATTATAGAAATCTTAATCTCTGTTTATGTTTCATAAAACATGCATTGTATCTTTTAAAGGTAGATGACTTAGTGTGTCTTAAAGGGAAATATATATATTTATTTCGAAACATTTTAATAGTGAACATGGTAGTGATAAGAAACGTTCAAAGAGTAAGATATGTGCAATTACATTGTACACAATATCTGAATAAGTAAAGAAATTTGAATTTTGATGAATCTTATTGAGCCTTTTATAAAAGAAGTTAGAAGACATTGCTGATGTTACCAGAAAAAAAGATAAAGTCATTTACTAATATTTGACTCCATTAAGAACTTTTGATAAAATGAACATTATCTAGCATTCAGTTTGGATTATACATTTTGACTTAATTTCATACAAACCCTTGATATAATGTAATTGATTAACTTATGCCTTAAGAATGATAATGATTGAAAAATGCTCATGTCACCTCTTTGTAAAAAGGTGTAACTTAAGTATGATTGAAAATTAAAAATTCTCATGAAATGCTAGTACAAGTGAGTATCAAGCAACCTTTTAGTAATCGTACTTTTCATCAACCATGACTTTTCTGGTATACATTTAATTAGTTTTTAGGGATAAGATTCCATGCTTGTATACCTCTTCAAAGTGTATGTCATTAAATCTGTGACAGAGCATTTGTTTTTCTTCTGGTGTAATGAATACGAAAGGATGCATACAATCTTGTCACCATTATTTATTACACATGATTAGACAAAGTTTACTTCTTGTAGTTATAGTGCTAGAGACAGGATTTAATCTAGGAGACTTTAAGGAGTATTTGTTTGTTTGTTTGTTTGCTTAAAAATGAACTTCATTAAATTCGACATATGCCAGTGTTTAATTATTTACAAAGCTTCCAAACTGAGGTATTCTACTTTCGTTTTCTATTTCAATAGAAATGAGGTGTCAATCAAAGTGATCAAAACACACTTATATGCAATTAACTGTTGAACTCATGCTGTATTTTGTGTAGAAAGCATATAAATTGTATATTCAAACACGAAGCACTACTTCAAAATGCTTACACATTTATAAGACACAAAGTGATTAAGAATTAAACATTCAGATGATTCGGAAGACTCTATCGTCATATTGTTGTCCACCGATGCAAGTGGAGATAACTCGTCAGAGCAAATATTCCTCTGTGCAGAAAAAGCTAAAGAGCCATGTGAATTCTGCCTACAGGAAGAAAAGAAAAGAAAATGAAAACGTGATATCTAAAAAGACTAGTAAGAAGAAAATTAAACACCAATTTGCTACATATATATGTAACTAGTCCATGTAATTGCACGCCAGTTATAACGGTATGAAAGTGAATTTTCGCCACATGTATTTCAATTACAATTATAAAAGGAATCTCACTGATGACGTCATAAAATGTTTTGTGTGTAAGTGAATATTTTCTACGACAAGAAATCCAGGCCATTAGGAGAAAAGAGAATGGTAAGATAAAAGATTTTTATTCTAAAGAATGTGGATGGCATATACAGGATCTGATCTATGTTTATTTTACCTCCTTCCCAGATTTCCTATAGGCCTGTAAATGTGCATGAAAAATGAAAGATTATGAAACTTTGATGAGAACGAGTCAATTTCATTCTGAATATCTATATTTAAATCTATCTATCTACCTACATCTGTATATCTTTTTTTTTATATTTTCCTGCACTGAATGAAAACGTGAAGGTATAATTTACATATCCTCTGTTTATATGGTGATAAAACTATCGTTTCCATAATGAAAAATACAATTACATTTCCGCCAATACATGTTAAATATGTTTTACAATAAACACATTTATAGTCCAAAGCACTCCGTATAAGAAGGTGCTATTATTTAAATCAATTCATCAATCAATCATTTCTATGTTTTTCTAAATGCGGTTCATCCGAATATCTACACTAAACGTTTGGCCTAGAGAGAAAAGTAATGTGCTAATTCGGAATTGAAAATTGCATGTGCGAGCAAAGAAACTTGGGTGCAAACTAGTGTTGGGTATATAAAATACTTCATTACGTATACATATAGTAGTTTGAAATTAAACTGAAATTGCATGGCTTAATACTCATGACAATTCTAGTCACTGTGCATGCGTCATTCTGAAGCTGGTCTTGTGATCGGTTATGCTGTAAATAAACAGGTATGCTTTGTTACACTACATCATACTAATGTCATCATCTCTGGTAAAAAGAAGTAATGTCCGAAATCAAGGTTGGGGTGGGGGTTAATTCGAATTAGCGTAAGGTATTAAATAATTTGATAATTTATATTTAGACGAATTATTTGAACCTAGATACAGCGTATTATATAGATATCAGCATTTACACATGACATGACTACCAAACAAAATTTAAAATTGGCATACTTCAAGATTCTGTAGAAAAGTATTTTATCTATTGAAAACGAAAAGTGATAATATCTATCGCTATAGAGCATGACAACTGAATGATATGTGTGACAATGAAGATGATCTTCCTGTGATGTGCCCTAGACTCACTCACCTCAAAATTAGGTCCCCGGATTTAACGCTAATACGATTGTAAGTTTGTAAGTGGTAATTCTTGTTGCATTGTAGAGTAATTTGTTTAAAATCTAACAGAAAATTGCTTGTCCTAACAAAACCACTTTTCCTTAATTATATCTATTGATTTCTTATTCTATTTCTATTGATTAATTTCAGCTGTTCGATACCTTTGAAATGTTCAGCATGAAAAATTAAACAGGATGATTCATATTCTACATACAGATTTTCCTTGTTAAAGGCAACATCAGAAATTCAACTCAGTCAAAAACTTTGCATATATCCCTCTTAATAACTTAAAATTTGTTATTGACAAAACCTTAGAATCGCGCCTGTTAACAAATTTATGTATGTTATGTAAAGAGATTAATCATCTTTACCTCTCCCTGTTTTGTGAGCGTAGAATTTGTTGAAATTCTCAGTGATAATAGGAACAGGTATGGCTAATGTTAATACTCCAGTTATCGCAGCAATGGTACCGATCACCTTGCCTAGTGGTCCTACAGGCACTTTGTCTCCATAGCCGACCGTCGTCATGGTAATCACAGCCCACCAAAATCCATCTGGGATAGATTGGATTTGTGAATCTGGTAATCCGTGTTCGGCAAAAAATATTGCACTTGAAAAGAGTAGTATGCAAACGACCATAGCAACGAGGAATAATAAAAGACCTTGGACGCTTGCCTTGAAGGTCAACAGTAATACTTGAAGGCCTATTGAATGTTTAGTTAATTTGAAAATTCGTACAAGGCGTACTACCCTTAGAAAGGCAAAAGATGTACCCGTATTACCAGCTGAATCACAAGAATCTGCCGTTAAGAGATTTGACACGGATATATAGTAGGGAACCACTGCAGTAATATCCACCAGGTTTTTGAAATCCTTTATGTAATCTAGTTTATTTGGACATGCTATCAGACGCACTACTATCTCCCATGTGAAGAAAACAGTACAAAGAGTCTCCAGAATGAAAAACGGTTCAGCAAAATTAGGTTCTCCATCGATGCATTCGTCTTGTACGACGCCAGGTACAGTTTCCACACAAAACAGAATAATAGACAATACAGTAATCACAACTGATACGATTGCTATGACGTAAGCAGCGAATGATGTTTCCGGGTATTCCATTAGTAACCAGATTTTCCGTTTCCATTTATTTTCAGGTAGTTCCATTTTTGAAGAGATATAACCCTCCTCCTTTTTGTAAATGTCAATTACCTCTTTTTCTATTTGGTAGAATTCAAGTTCTCTGAGAAAAATATCGTCAGGAACAGGTTCTGGTCTTCGAATTTTACCGCCATATTGATAATAATTAAATATAGACTCAAAAGTAGGTCGGTGTCTATCGAAAAACACTTCCCCTCGCGCCTTATCATAATATTTTAAACGTTTTCTTCGATTACCTAATAGAGTTGCTGGATGTTTATTTAGTACGGATGCCCATATTTCATACAATTGTCCACTTACATTTATGGTAATTCTTTCGCACTTCTGTAAAGAACAGCTATGAGGGGACGTACCTTCAGCGCAACATGTTTCAAGGCAAGGCACCAACTCTGTGTCAGATTCTCCATTTTGACTAGTACCAGCTTTTGAATCTTGAAACAACCACAAATCGCCATCCGGGTCGTTTAGGCGATCAGGTCTACTTGCAGGTCGACGATATCGAGATTGATTCATCAAAGAATGAACAGCCATCTTCAAGAAAGTTTCTGCCTCAGGAAAAATATATGTTTACTTATCCTAAGTAAATCGTATCACGTTTTCCTTACAAAGTGTTACATCGCTTCATTTCCAGATCAATTCGTGAAACTTTTTGTAACATTAATCTTTTGACTTTGTATGTTGTTCTAGTATCAGCTCGTAAGTATTGGCCGCCACGAGTCCATTATAGTGTCATGCGGTAAACAATAATACTATTTTATAGTCTATAAATATGTAGCCCATTATATGAAATGTCAATAATTCTTTATTGTAGCATTCGGACTATCATATAAATCCTTTCCTATACTCGTGAGGTGTAGCTTCATTTATGACGAACAATATCAATTTCCCTATCAAGGATAACTCCTGAATAAATAGCGTCGTTGTGTTCAACGTGGCATAGAATCGTGTTAATTATTAGAGTATAACTTAAGGTCTAGCGATTTGAGGTAGATCAATTGCATATATGTAAATTCAAATCGGGGTCGACATGTATAATGTATATTACATCAAAGTAAATAAAATCTGATCAAGATAAATACACGAAATGATAGCTATTATAATATACTTAACAAATTTGTAGTTCCATCTTCTTTTGTCACTTCCTTTACAATATATACACCATCAGGGATAACATCAACTACAATTATTACAACTTCCAATGCTCCGGTTCTGTTCAATACAACATTTATTTCTCTCTGAAACTGAAATTCCCCAGTAAGAAATATTTAACTTTTTTCACACAAAAAGACATCAGCACTGGATATTTAAGGAAGCTTTCCAAACACCAAAATTATCATTGGTACAATGTGCTGTTCTATCACATTACAGCGTGTTGTGTTTTCTCCTGTTCAGAATCAACGACTTGGCATCATCGAGACAACACGAGTCCATCCCCATCGATCGAGGTTTTCGTTGCACATTACCATTGCTATCCAGGGACAAATATTCTCCTACGGACTTGCTATTCACAAAATTAATTTGACAAACAAAAATAAGGCAGAGCCCCTAAGTTTCATCCAAGACGAATAATTCCTTTTGCGTATCAGATAATGATTTACAGTTAGTCTCTTGTGGTGTATTCTCTTTTAGAAATATTTAATATCATGAATGCGCCACGAAAGTTCACACGCATAAACACATGATTGGGCTCCAGAATAACAAATCTACTTCTGAATCCTAGCCAATGATCACGTTTGTAATTTAATCCCTTAACGCATAGAACGTGAAAGCAACCTTCTCTATTGTACTCAAACGTCCCAATGATCTTACTGCATAATAGCACAGACAGCATTGATCCCACAGATACATTGTGAGGAAAATTAATGCAATGGTTATCAATTTATTGAATTTTCTGTCTCTGGTACCTTGCAAATCCTACAGCTATATTTGATAATTGACTGGTCATAACCTTATAAACAACGCTGCTACTTGCCATGGTGCTAATATAGGCTTTTCTTGGGCGTCGCGAGAGACGCGTGTTAAGTGAACATCAAATATTCATGTCGCAGGAATTGCTTAACGCGAAGCGTAGCCTCCATGTCATTCTTATTGATACGCTGATGAACATGAATAAAGAATATTGTTGGAAGGTTTGGTGTTAAACATGGTCAAAGCCGTGGATAATGTGCTGGGTATGGCACATTCGTCAAAGAACGTCCTATACTAAACAGCGTTCACGATATTACTGAGGGAATGCCATAGTTTGCTGACCAGAAAAACGCATACAGATGTCTGAAGCAGTGAAAACATTCTATCCTTAACCCATAGTCGTTCGATTAAGTTGCTCCTATGAGACATTTTGAATTAGATATGGACAGTTGCCACAATTTCTGTTGACATCAGAGATGTCATTGATTTAACGTGTAATTGTAAGGACAATTTGTCTAGTCTTACATATTTCTACGGAAGGTAATGCTACAACGTCAGAAGTGATTTTATAAACATAGAATTTTGGCGTATTGTTTATGCATGAACCATTTTACATATAAGGGGTTAATTTATTGACCATGTCAAATGTACCAAATAGTGAAGAAGGAAAATACGTATAGAATCCCTTAAACTCAGAATCACTTGGAATGGACAAAACTGTACAAACTTCGTCCATTCTAAGGAATTTTAATTAACAGAAACACCTGATACTCGTACTGGAGTTTTTTTCAGCCAAATTTTGGTAAATCATATTAAATACCTTGTAATACATGCGTGTATTTGTCAATGTTTGACACTACATTTCCAGCAATATGTTTTCCCTATTTTAATAATAGGACCATAATTCCGTACGTTGCGTAAATTTGCAATTCTATGCACTGCGGCACCACATGGAAAAAAATATCAAAAATGCTTAAATATTACTTAAATATTAAGGAAACCATCGAGAATAAAAACTTACTCCCGCTCTGTCGTCTGAACGTTTGAAGGGTCTATGCACATTTTCCCAAAACTTGTGTCGAATTTACCGGTTTGTTTATACGTAGTCTGAATTATCCATCCTTTTGATTTTACTCACGAGATGCAACTACACAATAAAGTTTTAATTGCAGATCGTTTGTTTGATGTTTATTCATGTTTGATATTTGCTCCATATGGTGCCGACATGAGTAGAGTGGTGCCGGACATTCATCAATACTGATGATTATAATTAAAAACATGATTCACAATGTAATGTGTAAAATTGCTATGAAAGAAGTTAAAATAGTTTTGGAGAGTTTTGCCATATGAATGCAAATCCAGATTACTTGAAATGTATTCAAAGTAATAGTTCATAACATTAACAGAATTATTTACTACTTTTATACGAGAAAAACACCATTTTCATATCTAGTTCTGATATAATTACATTATACCTAATCAATACTAGCTTAACAGACCTCTCTAAGTGTTAAATCGATTCTGTAACAATATATATAACGTTATAACAAAGTATGTTGTACATCTCCAATGCTTAAGTTACCGTGATCAACAATGCCGAGGACTTAAACAGTGTTAAGTTCCTTTATTTCTGATATTGATGTTTACTGAGGATGGATAAAGTCTTAGAAAGAATAATATGGTTTTCACAACGTCTGTTTGTGGCCAGTACATTGATTTTAATCCCACTTGCAAACTGTCGGTTAATAAAATAACCCATAAAATAGTGGATTTTGGCATAGATTCGACTATCCACGTACATGTTTTGTTGAGCCACAATACCACATTGCATCATTATACCGTTAACGTTGATATACCTATTTCCCCTAATGCCTGCCTGCGTTATTGATTGGCGATGCAAATTTGTATTATGCATAGCCAAGTATGTTTTATGGCCGTTCTAGGTAGTTGAACTGATTATCCGGAATTCATCTCTCTATTCATTCTCTGTCGTTTGTCATTCAGGGAAATATTATTCTAAAGCTAGAGTACACAAACTATTCTGCAAAACATTCAAAAACAACAAAGACAAGATAAAAGGCTATGTGATCCATACAGGATATCTGATAATAACATATCAAATATCGTGACTGGTGAATCTGCTCGATATTGACGGAAATTGATGAAAATAAATTTTTCGAAATATTGAAGAGATAGACAATGTCCCTATTAAACGTTACCTGTCCATTTTACTGTGCACGTATCACATCCATGTGGGAAAAATGTATCATGATATTCAATGTATCTAATATAACGTTATCTTTGATATGACAAATCCTTAACAAAACGAACTTCACTGAACGCCCCTTTTTCAACCGCTAGATTAAAATAAAGTGCAGCTTAACCTGGCACAGTCATAGTAGACTTAATTCATTTTTACTGTTCTTGTCATAAATTCGCACAAGAAAAGAAAACACTGAAACATAAATCGATTAACCTTACATAGCTCGTTTAGAGTGTCAGTTGGAATGTCACTTTGAGTCTTTGAGTCTTGTAAGCCGAACATCATGGTGCGCAATGTCCGTCATCCGTAAACTTTTCACATTTTCGACTTCTTAACCGTTAAACTTATAGTACTAGTGAACCTCGTGTGTGTGTTTTTATTTAGATCTGTTAATATGTGGCGTAACTATAGATAACACTATGCCACAGAAGGTACCCTCCTTTGAAAATCTTCTTCGAAAGAGATACATGGATTTTAAAATCAATGATATCCGAGAGTTCTAGAAGAATTTCTGGTTCAAGTGTTTTCTTCTCGTTCAAATCGAAAAGGAAGATGTTTTAACATCCTTCGTCTGATTTAATTGTAATCAATGTGATTGGGAAGAAATAGTATAAAAAAATAATTGATTTCTTGGATTTTGCATTTTTTAACATTGGGAGGAGTGTGGGAATATAATATAAATTTGTAATAATTAGAATTCTCCTTCGGAAGAAAGATTTTTTACGAAACTTTGTAGACATGAAGTACTTAAAGTTTCCTACAAATGTTATTGTTCTCGACCAGGTCTGTCAGGAAAATGACCCAGGGCGGGGCAACACACGCCCAAGATGCTTCCATCCTTTGACAAACTTCTACTACAGTAAGCTGCATATATCATCAAGACAAATCTATCAGAGGGATCTAGAGCGGTATTTTAAGAAGTATAAGCGAAATTGTTTCCATTATGAAATCAAATGTTACATTAAAAGTTTTAAACATTCATTATTGTTATTAACTTGTCCAGATTGTTAAAGATAAGTGTTAAGTAATAAATGTTTTAAACTTTCAATGTGACACATATACAGTGTTTATTCAACAGACTCTTTTGAGCTGACGAATACGACAATCATGTCGATTCACTTCAAAATAAATGTTTTTCTTCCTCAAAGAAGCATATAGTATATAGAAAACCCACGCCTTTGATGAAAAACTAACACATTCCTCTTGTATTCTGTTTATAGAAATTAGGAATCACATCTTATTACATGCTGTTATGAAATCATATCTACAGCTTGCAGTTGAAAAGACAGACAGACGGACATACGAACGGAAAACAGCATACGGGGGCATCAAAGTAGCAATTAGATGTCCATAGAATGAACTGAGAAGTTTTTAAGAAAAAGAGTATCATTTGAGACTTACTATACATTTCAATTAAAACCAGATGTCATTAATTAAAGTAAACTACACACACAAAAAAAAAATGAAAGAAACACACAAACAAAACAAAACAAAACAAAAGGAAAGAAAGAAACAAAAAACAAAACAGAAGAAAACAAAAACTAATCTTCACTATGATTTCTCAATGACAAAGTTTGCCTTGCTTGAACTTACAATCAGTCCGCAGGAAATGTGCTTGCTGAAAAAAAAACAAACAAACAAACAAACAAAACTTTAACACTTGATATGAAAAATGCTGATCCATTTAAAAAATCTAAATAATTTTACTTGTGGACTGATAGTCCATAAATATTATTTCAGTCAAGATGTAGCTGCCATATTCATATCCACTCAGTAGTCTCGGATTTTTTATCGTAAGCAGGGTAGTCAAACATCGACATCGACATTCAAAAGGTCGAGGTGTTCCGTTTTGATCAATTGATACCATTCAAGCATAACCCCGCATTATGAACGGGCGTATTGAGTAAAATGTAAATTTCAAACCGGTTACGGATAGGGAGAAAAACTTCTAAGTGGGAAATATTAACATATAGATCTAGTAGCTTTTCCTCGTCGACGCAAAAACTGATATATATCCATTTTTCCGGAGGAGGAGCTACTATGACAGAGATAAATACTGTAAAACACCAGGCGTACGGAATTTTTCCTGGGGAAGAGCTACTATGACGGGGAAACTAGTGTAAAACACCAGGCGTACGCTCTGTCCTGTACAACCGTGTCAGAAATTTATACTGTGTGAACTGAATACAGCATTAAAGTGATTAGGGGGTAGTTTATCGGCTATCGATTCTGTTGATTGTATACAGGATTAATATGCATGTCTATCGTAGAGATCTATTTCCGAGTTATCACACTGGACAGGATATATAATTGTACTATCATGTTTCATTAATAGACTTTACCATGAATAATTCATACATGGTTTATATGTACATGTACAGCAGGTCGGGTCCACTTCTTTTTTTTTCCATTACAAGTATTTCAATACTCATGAATATTATTAAGTTTTTTGTGTATATTTGGAATACTTGTATGGCGGCAATATAATTTGAATTGAATTTGTCTCACTTTCACTCCCAAAAATAACTGATGCGAATTAGTTCAATTCGTTTTAAACTAGTGTGAATGCATTGCAGTATATTCCTAAATCCTATTTCACCTGTTTTGATTTGACAATTCTGATTGGTCCACACATTAGCGTTCCGACATGTATAAATAACTACGATATACCGTCCTCAAATGTATTACGGCACTGTACGTACTTTTGTCCACATTGCCTCTGACTCCAACTATCAAAGATACTGTTTGTAACAACTTCGTTCACTGCTCTCAAAGTCAATCTTAAATCTCATATCAAGGACGACCATTCACGTGCACAATTATTACAATCAAGTTGAACCAACAAAACTGACAACGTACATCACGTACCACCATGCAACATGCTTTCCAACATGTCATTTCATCTCGCCGGGCCGCAGCAAAACTGCTCTTTCAGCTGTTTACGATAAATATAGAACATATATACCTTATAATTTAGTGCACCATATGCGCATTTCGACAACTTATGTCTCTTCAGTGATGCTCGTGGCCAAATGATTGGAATTCTCAAAATATATAAATATTTGAAGAGCAGTGTTGAAACCAAAATGGCCGAAAAGTGAACCAAAGAATCTATCTAAGGTCAGAGCTATGCATAAGGGAGATGCCCCTTAGTTTTAGAGTTATTTACTTAAATGACTGAAAATTTGAAGTATATATTTCATGTCAGTACAAAAGCACAGAAAAGTAGACTTATGATGCCCTCGGGGACTATCAGTCCACCAGCAGTGACACCGGCCTAGTGGTTATAATAAATATAGAACATATATACCTTATAATTTAGTGCACCATATGCGCATTTCGACAAGTTATGTCTCTTCAGTGATGCTCGTGGCCAAATGATTGGAATTCTCAAAATGCGATGCCAAGTCACTCATGTATGAATCAGTTTGTGTTTGATAATTTAATAATAAAATTTTAAGAATATGAAAATGAAGAAACTTCTTATGTCGGTGCACTAAATATCAAATCGTTTCCCGGAAGATCATATGTCGCTATTCGTCCCTTAGTAAGCGTCGCCAGGAAAACTCTGTTTCCAACGGTATAACCACGGTATACCTGTCGGAAACAATCAAAACACAGTAATAATCCTTCATTCGCGGATTACCTTAGCATCATCTATCCAAGTGAACTTGAGGTCAAAGAAACCACAGAAAGTAGTAATTCTACTTCGTATTTAGATATTATGTTGTCTTTCGACATTAATGGTCAATTGAACACCTCACTCTATGACAAACGTGACGATTTCAATTTCTCTATCACAAACTTTCCTTTCATAAGTAGCAACATTCCATCATCGCCCGCATACGGCGTATTCATATCTCAGTTAATAGGTTATTCCAGAGCTTGTTCAAATTACAGTGACTTTGTTCTGAGGGCTAGGCGACTTACAATTAAGCTGCTCAACCAGGGTTATATATGTACTAGACTAGCAACGTCACTGAGGAAATTCTATGGTCGTTACGAGACTCTTATTACTCCATATGATATCTCGTTATCCAGACTTTTAAATGATATTCTGGACTGAGACCGATTCCGATCATTTTACACAGATTTGACACCTTCTATACTAGAAGGTTACCTACTTCGACTTCTCCATATATAAATACATATGGAATTTACACGATCTGACTCTTTCTACTGGGTATATGTGACGGGTGTTGCTAGCAAGCAGGAGATGCTCACTCTCCCCGGGCACCTGATCTCACTCCATCACAGGGGTTCACAAATGCTCTTCAAGTAGACATATTTTGTTATTTTCCATTTGTTTTTCATTTTCACTGATTTTGTATGTCTTCTGGTTTTATGATCTTTGGACTTGTGCTTTGGTTGGTTGGTTGATTGGTGTTTTACGTCGCTTTCAACAATATTTCAGTTATATCGCGACATGGAAGACTTGTGCTTTGGATTTATCCATCATCTTTACGTTTATTATTTATACATGTACAAAAAAATCGAAATAAAACTATTTTAAAACAACCCTGAATGTAGTACAGTCTCAAACTGAAATAATTTTCATATATTTATTTACTTTTTTCTTTCTAAATGACGTCCTCTCTTAGAGTAATTAGTTGGAACAGACGATCTTCATAATTTACATGATATAAGCGGCCCAAGACCCGACATGTCACTTTTGCCAGGGTTTTCATTTTGACGTAAAGAACTAGATAGTGACGTCACCATTTTTAAAAGCAATAACGTCAAAATAAAAATCCCGACAAAGAGTTGCATGTCGGGTCTTAGGCCGCTTATATCATGTAAAATATGAAGATCGTCAATTTACAGGTAGTGAATGATTTCTTTACCATGGGAATGCAATGTGTATTTCATCCCACATAAATTTGTGTGAATGAATCATTAGTAGATATCTATTATGCTTCATTAAATGCCAAGCATGGTTAGACATTTTACCAATTCCGTCCTCGACAACTTATCCGGCTGAATGTAGCAGTTATTGGACGTACACCATCCAGATCAAGAGACTAATAAAATCTACCTCTAATGTCCGGTGATCGAAATTCACAAACCCGAGTATCAAGTTCTCTGTCGAGGCTTGTCGATGCATGGGGTAGTTAACTTGACACGAGGGCTTGTGGATTTTTCGTTCATCACTGGACACTAGGGGTTGAGTGTTTTTCTTCCATTGATTAATTTTTCTGACATTTCCCCCTTGGTTTATGTTGGAAAATGAACAAAGATTATGTCACTTGATATTGATGCATGCCGTGTTTGTTTATGACCTCATGATAAAATTAAGCAGGAAATAGTTCATGTAGCTTGTAATCCACCTTCCCCCTCCCCCTGTTTCTGACAGGCTGATTATTTCACACCTTCTGTAAGGATAACTTTGAATATGGCAGAATGGGATACCATACTTATACCCAGTCGATCTCAGAACTGTATCGTCAAGGGATCAGTATGTGTTACTTCCCTTGTAAAAAGTTGTTTGTCATTTTTGAGATATAAAATATTTCTGCATAAACCAACCAAATTATGTAGGTAGTTTCTCCAAACTGGGGGTAATTCCTGCGTTTTTACAATGCTTATGCAAAGTTTGAAGTACTAGACAATTTACAAAATTTTCTATAGAAGGGTAAATATCGACAACATTCTCAAAAAATCAATTAACTTGGTGTGAATATGAGACAAAATATCATTCTTGACCACAAAACATGGCCGACAACTGGAGGTAAGGCCATTTCTTGTTAATTTTATGTTTTGCGTCACCTTGAAATTAAAAAACCTACCAGCCAGCCAGGGAAAAAACAAAAAACAAAAAACAAAAAAACAAAAACAAAAACACCCCCCCCTAAAAAACATTTTCAACACTTCATCTTAATAAAATATAAGAAAAACTTGATTTGTGTAAAGAAATTAACAATTTAATAACAAATGGAATGTATAATGACTAGAATTTGAGATCATTGCAATGTCTTTGCTTGAATTAAAAATAAAATTAAAAAAAAAAAAAACCAATATGTATTTGATTATAAACAGGTTGGGTGCAACCTCTCATTTGAGAGATAATCACTCAAAAGAGTAACTATCGCTGTTTTCAGTAATCATTTTCAAGATATGAACAGAAGTAAACAAGAACTAAAAAATTAAAGTTTCAAAATTTTGACTTAAACTTAAAAGGGTACATCTTTATAATATACTGTCACATAAAATACAAAAGAAGTTGACCTTTTCAACTTACCATTTTGGAGTTTATAGCTGCAACATTTGTGCAGCTATAAACTCCAAAACAGTAAGTTAAAAATGTCAACTTGTATGTAAACTATATTCAGTATGTTGTAAACATGTGCCCCTTTGAATTTCATATCATAATTCCAAAATTTCATTTTTAGTACTTGTTTACTTCTGTTCATTCCTTGAAATTGATTACTGAAAACGGTGATAGTTACTCATTTGAGTGATTATCTTTCAAATGAGAGGTTGCCCCCAACCTGATATAGATGAGCATTTCTAACATTTTTAAAATAACTATTGGACTCTTAAATCTTGTACCAGAGATGTCCCTAGTACTCGCCAAGTAAAGCCCCTCAAGTATTTGAGAATAAGCTTGCTAATTTTCAGTTGTAAATGCATAAGGCGATAGAATGCTTAATGAGTTTTGCGAAAGTGATACACATATTACCGTCCCAGCCATCCTCACCCTTATTTGGGAGCTAAATAGCAGGGGGTTTTTTTTCGCAACGTGAGGTGGGGCCTTGCAAGTATCTTCTGTGTAATGATGACACTTGTCACAACGTTCAAATGTCGTATTAAAAAGCGTTTAAAAGACTTACTGTCCGCGCCACTCACTTTGTAAACCGAAAAATCTGGATTTTCACTTATTTAATTTTAAAATAGTTTTACAAAGTTAATATCAATCGACAGATCTTGTTTAGTCGTAACTTTTGGTGTATGTTATATATTTCTACGAAGAAGCATTCGTATTTTATAGGGAAAATCATTTTAGATAGGGCGTTTTCTATGTTAATTTTGACGTGATGTCGCCGATGTTTAACATTGAGTCTATAGGAAACTTGGCGACGTCACGTCAAAAATTAACATGGAAATCGCCCTATCTAATATTGAATTTTTTCTGTAAAATATGAACGCTTCTTCATACAAACATATAGCATATACCAAAAGTTACGACTAAACAAGATCTATCGAATGGTTTTGCCTTTTTGAAATTATTCTGAAAATGAATAAATGAAAGTCCAGATTTTCCAGTTTCCAGAGTGAGTGGCGCGGACAGTAATTATTTTTTAGTCTAAGTCTAGTCGCGCAAAAACTTTTCGTCACACAAAATACTTTTGTGAAATTACGATTTTAAAGTGAATTTTAATGATGTTTATTTTTTGTTGTTTTTGGTGGAAATGATTCAAAACCTACCCGCACGCGGACGCAAAACATAAAATTAACAAGAAATGGCCTAACTCAAACTAAGTTTCTTCTAATGAACCCTATATATGGTATCGTATCATTGTGACGTCACAATTAAATTTATGTTTGACAAGCCATTATTCATTGCGATTTAATGTCGACATCCAGTAAACCCTTTCACTATTACTGCGGGACTAAGTTTTGAGTGGCTAATCATCATTGTTCCCACAAAATGACGTAAGACACAATCAATACTATATCCAAGGAACGAAACTAATTTGTTGTTCTTTGAATTGAGGTATATCATGAAAAAAGGGGTGCAAAACTGTATCATTGAGCATGGCACATGATAAGTTTTCCGTCTTTATTTTCATTGTATACCTCCATCCAACAAAAAATAAATTAGATGCATTCCTTATCATTTTTAAATCCCTTTCAAATATGTTTTATATTCCCAGAAATTGTTACATTATGTCTGCATTGTTTCTCAACATCTCTAAATTTCTATTCCGATGGTGTCAATATTGACGTCACAATTACGAAAACACGGGAAACTACATCGTCAGAGAACAAATTTAGTAGATGAGATACCGATATACCTCTAATATATATATATATATATATATATATATATATATATATATATATATATATATATATATATATATATATATATATATATATATATATATATATATATATATATATATATATATATATATATGCATGTAAAATAAAATTATTGCGAGAAAGATTTTACGGGAAACGTGACTATTTTCCACTCAAACCGCTAATCCCGCAGTTAACGTGATTTTCAAGGGTCTCTAGAATGTTTTCCAAAGTATATGACAAAATTAAAATTCAAATTAGAATGGAAATATTTATCATAATCCGCTCATTAAATTAGGACATGAATTTAATCTCCGAATATGAAAGAAACTCTCGGTATTTCTACCCCGAGATCATCGCTAAGACCATAGCTCTTGTATTGGATTCCTGTAAAACCCAATGCACACTTCTGCTTGAGCGTTGCACGCTGATTAACAGGGCGGTGGGGACTTTGTGACGGGCCTTGTCCAAACCTTTTCAGAGGAGACAAGGTCCTGATCCTCGTCCCCTCTGACTGTTAGTTGAGACACCTATTGATCAAGGATCTGAGCTAAGCTTACAGACGGGCAGAGCACGGTTTACTTATGTTGATGTCGCCTTACATATTTTTGATAGCAACATATTATTTTATAAACGTTTCGTGTATAACAAAATTTTTATGACCTCTCTTCTTGAGAAACCTGTTGATCCTTGTTATCTATATGGAATATTATTTATAAATTTTTAAACATGTGTCCTTTTATTGTGCTGCTTTTGCGGTGAGGGGGAAGGTGGAAACCCGTTAACCGGTTAACCACATCAATTGAGTGACGTTTGTTACTTCAATTGACCGTCCTAAGTCGGTATCGTAACCGCAGCACAATCGAATATTTTTGTAACGTCGTTTTTCTGTGTATATTCTACTATTATCATTTTTTGTGTACTTGTCTATGATGATTTTTGTTATACATCTTTGTCAGATGTCTTCAGTTTTCTCTCATCTAAGAGATATTACATATGGAATATTGTTTCCTTCCAGGGAATTATCGTACTTGGCTTTGTTAGTTTCCCTGTCAAAGCTATGAATTCTGACAAATGTATTATTTTTCACCACAAATGAGTCTGATTGGCATATATATACATGTTATTTTTGTGAAAATTTTCTGGTGATCGGACTTTACAGCAAAGCAGTTACATATAGGAATTTATTCAAACAGGGAAAAGATAATAAAATATGACCACCATCCTTCCAAATAAATCAAAAATTTAAACTTTAAATTTTTGTTTAAATTTAACCAATGATAAAATTGTTTGTGATTATTTAATGGTCCCCTATATATACACTATTACATCTGACAGATAATGGGTGGGGATGAATTATTTGGGAATGCCTATTATAAGATTCAAAATCAAGTATGATACCAATGACCAACTGATATGTTAAAAACTAGATTTGACAGATTATGTATTCATTGTTAGTGATTAAATGTCCATTACATGTCTGAAATAGTATCCAACTAACATACATATACAAATGTAAGATTACGTTCTTCAAAGTTGAATTTATAAATTCTGTAAGCGAAAAATTGGGGAAATCTTTTCTCATGTATATAGCAGTTCTAAGACAATATATTTTTATAACCAAAACTCCGTCGTTTTATCATAGCCTGTTACAGTTCTGATATACTCCCATGAAAATGTTACTTTTCATTCTACTATATACCTAACTTCATACATGTATGCATATCATACATAAAACCAATGTGACAATTCACACAGAAAGCGTTAGAATTCGGCAAGTTAATCAATATTTCATTAAGCGAAAGTCAACCCTGACATGAAAATTGATTGTAGATAGTCTCAAGTGATAGGAAACATTGTAACTTGAATACATCATATTTCAAAGAAATTGCTCTGTGCTTTTGCAGAGAGAATATGATTACATGCTGCTCAAAACCATACCATCGTGGATCGTATTAGGTTTTGTAGTTTATGTTACTAATATTCTCGGAACCCCATTGCGCATGCCCTTCGATTTCCGTTAGGGAATTGAGACCCATGTCCAACTTTGTCCACGACATAGCTTTTAGGAGAAACTTGGCGCAATGGTTATAAATTTATGTGTCTCTAACAGCATGATTCTGGTGTTGCTTTAATCATTATTGCCTTTGCATGATTCCATATATACAATGTTAGCGTTTGGTATTCGTGTACAACATACGTCAATGTTTACCAATATTGTTGATCAAAGCTTAAAAGGGTTTGAAATTTATTTATTTTTTAATCTTTTTTAAGATTCCTTTTTTAATTTATGGTAAGAAACAATTTTGATTTAGAATAAAAATGTTCACAGGTGCAATCGTATCCAGACAGAAATAGCTTTGATTCTAGTTACTGATCACGGGACAGGTATATGGGAAAATGACGACAAAAAATGTATTCTATATCAATGGAAAAGGAGGTCACCAACCACATGCATATGCATACAGCCCAGGACTACACCATTCGTATAAGGGAAGAAGTTTTATGTGTCCAGTATTGGGTATTATAAATGTATATTCTACATAACACTTTACTTCGCCAATGTGATCACTATGGTAAGGGGAAAATGTGCACGGATGTGTTAGAGAAAACCGAAAATGATCTGAGCTGGTACTGTATTTGTTGAATTTGACGATATATCCAATGAGTATTTATTTCCGTATTATATTTCTTGCATTAAGGTAACAGATAGTGTTTAAAACTATACCAAGGTTGTTTCACGTATATATATATATATATATATATATATATATATATATATATATATATATATAT
The DNA here is from genome assembly GCA_035048485.1 of Pteria penguin. Taxonomy (NCBI): domain Eukaryota; kingdom Metazoa; phylum Mollusca; class Bivalvia; order Pterioida; family Pteriidae; genus Pteria; species Pteria penguin. The sequence goes on along the minus strand of CM068588.1, from coordinate 43,513,412 downwards.
ATATATATATATATATATATATATATATATATATATATATATATATATGATCTCCATCATAAACACTAAAAGGCCTTCCATGCCATACTCGAACACATGCCTCCATCATAAATACTAAAAGGTCTTACATGTTATACTCGAACACAGATCCCCAACATAAACATTCAAAGGCTTTATATGCCATAACTGAACACAGACTTCCATCATAAACGCTGGAAGGCCTTACATGCCATACTCCACCTGAGTTTTCCTAGGTATAGGGCAGTCAAGTTCCCACAGACCTACATCATAAACAATGGAAGGCCTGACATGCCATACTTGATCTGTTTTCTCCCAGGCATAGGGCACAGTGAGTTCCCACAGGGAAACCTCGACAATTACCCCCCCCCCCCCCAAACAAAAAACAAAAACCAAAAAAAAAAAACCCAAAAAAAACCAAAAAAAAAAAAACAAAAACAAAACCAAAAAAAAAAAAAAACCCCTGAATTAACAAGGAACTTCAATTAAATGTTTTATTTTATTCAAAGAACATTGCTTACTCTTTTGACATTCAGAGACACGATTGCATAAAATCAATGAAACTTATCAATAAAGTTGTTTCTTAGCACTCTTCACAAATTAAATATATACAAATATACATTTTCTATTACTAGTCTTAATCGATAATCGATAGTAATTACTGCGCCTCTTGGTGGAGTACCATGGGATAAGGGGTGGGGAACTGTGACTGGGAGGGATACTGCAATGTGGAGTACGAGTTGTTGTAAAACTGACAACTTGGTAGGCCCGACGAAGACGGAGGAGTTACGAACTGCTGGTTTCCGTGGTATGTATTCCTGTAGAACGCTCGATGATAAATTGGAGTCGATTCGGACACATTTACATTTGTTGACATCAAGTTTGATGATGGCGGACTGTTGGAACAAGAAGACGAAGAACTGTGATCTAGCAAAGATTCCATGAATGGCGAAAGTTGTGGCTTATAATGGAGACTGAAATTATAACGTTTACATGTAGAGTAAATCACACGTACAATCTGTGTCAAAACATGTATGACAAAGAATTTGTGAGTCAAATCATGTATGTATGAATGCAGGTAGTGTAAATGTATCTAAGAGAGCAACCATTTAATTTGAGGGATTTGTGTTAGAAATGTTGGAATGATTTCCCTATAATCCAGAGTTTTCTTCTCTATTCCTCTCTCTCCCTCTATCTCTCTATCTGTCTATCTCTTTTTGTGGGGAGGGTCTTTTGGGGTTTTTTTTTTATTTATTTATTTTTTTTTTTATTTTTTGTTTTGTTTTGTTTTGTTTTTTTTTTTTATTTTTGATGATGATGATCATAATGATCATGATCATAATACATGTAATAAGAATGCTGACAATTAAACGCAGCAATTTTATAAGAAATGCACACATATCTAATACATGTGTATAATGTAAACATCCTTGATCTTAACAGATAACACAAAAACAGAGAATGACCAGGAACACATATTTTGACAATCTTTTTTGAAATAAAAATGAAATATGGATCCTTTAGAGATCCCAAAATGAGACCAGCTATCCAGGAGATATAAGTTTATATTGTTATATATGTAGGATAGTGAAACACAATCGTCAATATAGGTTTTCTAATGAGTTACGTATGTATGCCTCATATCAGGAATGTGTATTATCAAAGATAGTGAAGCTACTTCTTCTAGTCAACTTTATTATGTTGGTAATTCATTAACACTGTCAACTTTATCATTTAAAACAAGTTTTAACAGGGAGACCGTAGTGCTAGGCTTTCCATACCATAAAATTTATCACACACACACACACACACACACACACACACACACACACACACACACACCAAAAATGTTTACATTTCGACAACTAAGGAGGAATTAAGGATAAAGAGTAAAGTACATGTACCAGTACCACTTGCATAGATTTTTTTGACCAGTAAAGTTCTACAAAAATGCATATACTTGTACAAAAATACAATCAAAAATTGCTATTGACGGTAAATTGTCGAACTAAAGATAATATATATATGAAATGAATTTTCATTTGATGCGGTATTTATGAAACGAGTTGTTTGTTTTATATCCTCGAACCTTGGCGAGGGGATATAAAACACACAACGAGTTTCATAAATACCGTATAAAATGATGGTTGGTTTATTGGTGTTTTACGTCGCTTTCAACAATATTTCAGTTATATCGCCACATGGGAACAGGAAGTAAACAACCTCTTAAACACAGTGCCGCAACCCGGGAATCGACCCCCGATCGTCGGCGCCGCAGCCTAGCGCTTAACCACTACACCAAGCCTGTCCCTTCTTATGAAATGAAAATTCATTTCAGATTCTTTTTATCACATGTTTACACCCACTTTAAAGGTTTTTATTTCATCAAACACCGGCTTGACACCATTCTTTTCCACGCTATGTCGTCACCTATGCTATAAATTAATTTATGACAGCGATATCTCACTGTATAAACAGCAAATTACGTGATGAATAAATAAATAAATAAATAAATAAATAAATAAATGAATAAATAAATAAATAAATAAATATACGAATGAACGAAAAATAGATAAAATAAATACCGAAAAACAATCTTACTTAGATGACGGTCTGTTACAAGTAAAGTCTTTCTGTTCGATCTTTAATTCAGGGGGAGACAATACATGCCGTTGAGTCGAGTTGATATTGGAAGTTGATGCGAGTAGCGATCCTTGATCAGTGCCATAAAACTGCTTCCTCATCCAGGCAACATGAGTATCTTTGGATTGGCGCTTGAATTTTGATCGACGATTTTGGAACCAAACCTGAAATTGAAAATTAAAAATACTAACTCTTTACACTACATAATTGAACCTACACTAGCATACATGTACATGTGTCATATGTATGACTTTATGTTTTGTTTTGAAAAGGTAGTGTTTGATTTCCCACTGAGATCATTTACATGGTGAGTGAAAAGGGGGAGGTAACTGGTGTTCCCGGCGAAAACTACAGACTTTAGGCAGATTTATTCCCACTTAGCCAACATTCTGAAATTTTCAATTCCCATCTAGCCAACATTTTGATTTTACACATGAATGCACAACAGGTAAATTTACGCTATAGTCTATGGAGAATGAGAAAGGAGGGTTTTATTTACCTCATACTGTTACAAAAGTTATCGTGTTTTTGGTTAATAAACTACTACTACTGTATTTTAGTTTTCCGACAAAACCAGACGTGGAGAACGGTGCTACTGGCAATGAAATGTTTTTCTTTGTACTGAATAAGTTCATCTACCGTTTGATATGCAATAAAGAACTTGCTAATAGAAATTCGGAGCTTGTGTTTTTGAGAGAATATTTTTGACAAATGTGTAGGCTATCGCCATCTGTGTTAACATTTTAATATTTAATTGATTGATGCAATATCAACATATGCCTATTATTAGTATTTCATACTTTAAAAATTAAACATTTCAAGTTATTTATGAATTTTTCAAATATTGATTGATACATTGTTTATGTATGTCGATTATTAATTTTTGATATGTTTTGTCATTCATGTAATGAAATAAATTACAAGTTAAATTATATATCGTGCTTATCTACATCACTTACTTATCTCTACATTAGGTAGGTACATAATATTGACCTTCCTACACATCTCTACCTTAAGCAGGTATATTAATATACCTTCTGGATATCTCCACGTTAGGCAGGTACATTGACAGACCTTCCTACGTATCTCTATCTTAGTAATATACCTTCTGGATATCTCCACGTTAGGCAGGTACATTGACAGACCTTCCTACGTATCTCTATCTTAGTAATATACCTTCTGGATATCTCCACGTTAGGCAGGTACATTGACAGACCTTCCTACCTATCTCTATCTTAGTAATATACCTTCTGGATATCTCCACATTAGGCAGGTACATTGACAGACCTTCCTACGTATCTCTATCTTAGTAATATACCTTCTGGATATCTCCACGTTAGGCAGGTACATTGACAGACCTTCCTACGTATCTCTATCTTAGTAATATACCTTCTGGATATCTCCACGTTAGGCAGGTACATTGACAGACCTCCCTACGTATCTCTATCTTAGTAATATACCTTCTGGATATCTCCACGTTAGGCAGGTACATTGACAGACCTTCCTAGCTATCTCTTTCTTAGTAATATACCTTCTGGATATCTCCACGTTAGGCAGGTACATTGACAGACCTTCCCACGTATCTCTATCTTAGACAGGTACAGTAATTGATCAATTGACTTTCCATCATATCTCTACATGTACATTAGGTAGGTACACTGACCTTCCTACACATCGCTTCCGTGGGCAGGTACATTAATATACCTTCTTGATATCTCTATCTTATGCAGGTACATTGATCGACCTTCTTACATATCTCTTCCTTAGGCAAGTATATTGATTGATTTTACATATCTCAACCTTAGGCAGGTACATTGATTGACCTTCTTACATATATATCTACCTTAGACAGGTACATTGATAGACATCATACACATCTTGATCGAGGATGGGCTGATTTTATTTGATTATTGTTTTACGTTACCACGATTAATTCTCGTATATTATGACGGCATCTGTTTGAAGCAATGCATAGAAATTTATGCATTTGCAACGGACCCACCTGAAGCAGTGAGGGATCTTTTACGTGTCACATCTTCCGAGACACGGGACCTCCGACCGAGGAGTGAAGGTTAAATATGGAAACAGTGATGGATCCAGGGAAAGAAAACAGGAGTCTAATCGACCTCTCACCTCACCGGGAGTGATCCGATTTATTTATCTACATGTCTGAAGAACGATAGAAGTTTATAGTGCTAATATGATTTAGAACAAGAACCAAGGAATGGAAAGAAGAGATCTCTGACACAGATGACAGTGGCGGATCCAGGATTTCTGAAAAAAGAGGGTGGGGGCACATGTGTATTAGCCATTTTGTGCAAAATCTGGATTTTTACTAGTAAATATGTGGCCAAAAGGAGGGGCCCGGGACCCCCGCCCCCTCTAAATCCAGCCACTGGATGAGAATAGTCGCTTTCGATATACAAGGAATACAAGAAAAAGCACACAAAAGTTGCCACGGATATACCGAGAATAAGCACACAAAAAAAAAAACATCGCAAAAATATTTGATTCTAATTCAGTTGTTAAAACAAACAAATATTAATGCAGGTTGGTGTATTGTAAAGGTCGCAATTTCTGTACCATATGCAATGAAAAAATCTTTACGTGATACCGCAATCAGAGAATCTATCAAAATCAATTCGTTACAACAATATCGTAAAGAAAATGTCCTTGGCATTTATTCCTCAGTGCAGAGACATGTGTATATATGTCTCTGCTCAGTGCTATTAATGATAGGAACCCTCACCCTAACTTGCTATTAATGATAGGGATTGAGCAATGCCGATATATATACCTAATTCAGTAATTGGGAATGTGGTGTGATTACATAGACATATTACTTCCATCCGATTAATTATGAAGGACGTAGCAGAAGATGGGAAACTGCGCCCTGTGAACTGTCACACTGGAACTACTTTTTTCATGAAAACCATGTAGCCAATCGTTACTTAACTGCACGTGAAGTATCTTTGGTATAAGAAAAACTTTAGATTTTAATTTCCTGATTTCCATACTCCCGAGGACTTAGGAACGGGCCAAAACTGCTTAAATGACCTAGGTCTTCTTAAGTCAATTTTTTCGTTTCAATTTATTCCCTTATCAAACATTCAATAAACTGTCATGCAGAATGGTTTAATTCTATTTACTGATAGAATAAAACTCAATAAAATCCAAATCCCAGTTATTAATTCATTGTTGAATGGAAGAATTTGAAATTTTGACTTAAATATTTTCTCAGTTTATGGCGCCGGACCCTAATGCTTTCTTCTCTACTATTGGGCATCTATAGGAAAAAACATACGTAGCATGAAGCCCCCTGCTAACGTTGTGACAATTTAATATTAGAACCCTGGGGCAAGAATTAAGCAACTACTAAAAATTGTGAATTCAAGACGCCTAAGGGTTCTATACAAAGACTGGGGCCATTATAACAATTCAGTTGTAATATACGAAGTCTTAGAAAATTGTTTCATGTATAACTATGGATTATAAATAAATGCCTTGAGATTATGCATGCCACTAATTTTGACCTACCGACCGACTGACCAATCGATCGATTGATGAATAGAGAGAATCTCCAGCTTAAGTGTTGGGAGTGGATGGTTAGTGGAGATTGTTGTTGCCATGTACATGTACCCTTGAAACGCACAAGTGATCCGAGACTACATTTAACCCGGCCTACCTCATGACAGAAGTGTGCGAAGGAATCTGTCAGTGAACAGTGAAGATCTGTAAATTACCTACCGATACTTTCTCCACGGTGACGTCCAGTTGGTCAGCCAAATCTTCCAAAGTAGCAGTGTCTGGGTACTGTGATGTCATGAATGTCCTGTCCAGGAGGTCCAACTAAAAATAGAAAACAAAAAGTTTCGTTTACAATTTTGTGGTGTGATCATTCTGAAAATGCACTATGATCGAGCTATACTGTACAGTATTGGCTTTATTTGAAAAGCATTAGTGTATGTAATACTGTTTGTCAAGTCGTTGATCAGGTCTAAGAATTGTCAATTGTCAACAATTGGCAGATAAGTTTGGACCTCGGCATTACTTATCTGAATGAGTAATTGAAATACATAAAAATAAAAATGTATTACTAAATTCGGACTATCCTCTCACAATCTTTATGTAAAATTCCGTCAGAAATAAGTGAACTGAACTGAACTGATTACTAAATAAAGTTTTAATCGCTTTGGCCAGTGGATATGTATATATGCACATCACTGCCCCCCCCCCCCCCTTTTTTTTTATCCGAGTTTCATGTAGGAAAGACAACTCTTGTACACATATTTTTGTTGTAAGCTTGTTAGCTTTAATATGTTTTGAGAAGTTTGTGTGTTGTTTTGCAGTATGGGAGCAACCATTTCGTTTGAAGGACTAGAGGAAGACTTGTGTCGTGTATGAACCTGAAAATGTTAGACATATTTGATAGTTGGCTCTGAAGGATTGTTGAAATATTAAATGAAAAGGAGTGCTTGAAATAATATCAAAGTATTGAATATCTTATTTACTTAGATGTTGGTCAATTTCTGTGTTTAATACATTTGGGAAAAAAATTAAGAAGGGGGAAAACGCAAAGAAATCAGAAGAAATTTGGGATATCTTTCATTTGTCTCTTTTTTATGTGCATGTCCTTGGTGATTTTGTGTCATATAGCTTGGTCAGATGTCTTCTGCTTTCTCTTTTATTTAGGAAAAATGTTCTGTTTTAAAAACTGATTTTGTACCTTCATTCTTACTTGACATGATATTTTAGAAAATTGACATCACAGGTGCATTATAATTTTTATTTCATTTTTATTTATTCATTTTTAGTTTTTACAAGTGCTATATCTAAAATATGACAAATTTATGTGTAAGGGGTGGGGTTAAAACAACTTGCCATCTGGAATAGAGAAGAGATTATTTATATGAGAATTGTGTCTATCAAATATAATATATGTTATAAATGTACTTCGTTATTGTAGATGTATTACTGATTGCTTTTGTATTGTTAAAGCATGTTTTCTTAAATTATCGTATGCCATTATTTCTGTTCATTTTCTATAATTTACAATGGATAATACGCCTACTTCTTTAAAATTCAATGTTTACATCAATTTGTATATCTTAGCATACTTTGAATCAAAATAACCGACATCCTTAAACAAGAATCCTTTTGATTTCCATGGACTAAGCATCTCGCTGTTGTTTCGCCATATTTGTCATTATATAGCTCTGTACAAGCATGAGAAACAAGCTTTTGAAAGTTAGTTTTAATGATTTGTAGATTTAGTTTTTAGTCAAGATATATAGTTTTAATAAATTCCTCTTATTTACTTAATCTTAAAAGTATAATTCATAAGCAAAGTAGATGTCTGTCTGTTAGAATGTTAGAGTCCTGAACTGCAGGACGTGGGGTGGAGGGTGGAAGGTGCTGAACCGAAGTTTTTTTTTTTTTTTTTAAGTTTCCCCTTCCCCATAAAAATAAAAATCAAAATGGATGCTCCCTACGCACGGTTAACTTAAAGAATATCAAATATTAATACATGTAGGAGAAGTTGAACAAATTAGTTTGAATTTCATATGTTGTTTGTTTCATCTAAAATACTCTTTATATGTTTTCTGTGTACTTTTATATGGTCCGGAATATCAAATCAAAACATATGATGTTACTTTGGTTTGAGGTATCCTTATTCTTTTAGCTTATATTTGGGAACCAATTCTGAATATTGATATGCCTTGTTATCAAGCGACGTATTGTAGATAATTGTATACAGGGATTGTTGTCTGAAATTAATTCATCTCAGAAATTTATCATGTATAGACACCTTATAGATTATGTGACTAAAATGTTATTTATGCAAACCGCTTTTCAATATTAAAAATATGTAACCAAACTACGCCTCTCATCGCACAACTTACAAATTGGGTCTGGTAGATCATCTAATGTGCCTAAAAGTGACAAAAATATTTTTCATATGTAACTCTGATGTAGAGGATGAGTTCAACTTTTCATTAATTTGTACAGCCTATGAAACTCTGCGAAAGAAATTTTTAAAACAATGGATCCAACCGTCAACCTTCAAAATGATCCAGTTATTGAGCAGTAATAACGCAAGAAATTTGTGCAACTTGGGGAAAATATACCCGTGAAGTATTTAAATTACGCGATAGCTAGCTATAGTCTTACCCGTGAATATCTTAGCTTTTTCTTATCTAAATATATGTATATGCATGTGTGTATGTGCGTATGTGTGTATATGTGTACATGTATATACATTGTATATGCGTGTACATGTATTTGTGTTAAATGACTTATAGATGCTATCTGAAATATACATGCTATTTGATATATGTGTTATGTATGTGAGTATATTTAATGTAACGAACGATTACATAACTTTATTATCGCTATCTCTTAAGAAGTATTATGATGTTACTCCTCCCCCTTTCCTCCTTGCTGCCTCCGCCCCATAAGCACTACTTTCACACATATAAATCTGCTGTAAGTACAATACCTGTTCTTGTGAGTATTTCATTCTATTACGACCATTGGACTTCTTACGTGCAGCAGTATTGGGACCCATTCTGAAAAAACAATAAAGTTAATATATTAAGCTTAAATGATATATGTTTGTCGGGATTCTGGTCATTACCAGACCGTTTGATTTGTTTTTCGGGGTTGGGTGTGGGTGTGGGCTAGGATTTTGTTGTGAAAAAATGTTCTTGATTTGTTTTCATCGAAAAAAGAATAAAATAAATGCCCCTGGTACACAAGAAACCAAAAAAAAAAAAAAAAAAAACTCAACCAAACAAACATAGAACAAAACAACAATCAAATCCAACACCCACCCCCCACCCCCCCCCCCCAAATAATAATAAAACTCGCGATGCGTACAATTTTTGTCAAATCTGATGATTTCAAATAAAATTTGGGTATAATTCGAGCTCTAGATCTCAGACTCCTATTCACCAAAAACTTGTGGGCTTCTATTTTAAAGAAATTGAATTTTGAAACCTTTAAAAAACGTTGGTATACATTCCTTTCTGTAATATTTCTCGAATGTTAATCCAACAATGTCAGATAGATAGTCTTAGATTCAAAACAATAATCATGGTTATACGGTCCGAAAGTTTTGCAGAATAACGGTGTCCACAAGACCCTCCCTCTTTCTTTCTTAGTCATATGAAAATCAAGGACAATTCTAGTTTAATTGGTACAAGTGTTTTAAGATTGAAGTAGTGAGATTGATACATGTTTATGATAATTAAAATCAACGTCGCATTCGTAAGAAAATGTATAATGAACTACTAAACTAAGATATCAAGGTTTCTCGGTTATATTAAGGAAGACCGCCATTTTATTGTGCAACTGACGGAAGATCGAAATCAAACATGTTATATATTAAGTAATTCTATTACACTTTGCAGTACATGAATAAATATACAATAAAAGATAAATATAGAAGTAGTTTTTGAATGCCTTTGTGTTTGCATGCTTTATTTTTATCTTTTTGCACGCAGAAAAATACAACACCTAAAATGCATGGTAGTTTTGTGTTTTGATTAGCGTAATTTGGAAGCAATTTGTTTAATATCCCTCGCTGAAAATGTCTATTTTAATTAATAATATATTGTATTGATATATGAATTTTCAAATTCAATAACTCATAGACTTTGATAAAATTCATGAATATTATTTTTTCTGTTTTTATCGACACGAACATGGTTTACACTTGTGCGCGCTCTTCTAAAACCTCCAAAAAATGTACAGAAAGGAACTATGTATTGGAACAGTATAAAACTTTGTGAAATCTTAAGATATCAAGTATTCTTTTTATTTGATTTTTAAGGTGACTTTCATTCAATTTTATGGCTCAGGGGTTAAGTTTATGTTAGTGTGAAGCACATTGTAAGCGAAAATCTATCGTCAGCCATTACACTGCGCGTTGTTGATAAGGTGCTTACTAAGACGTCCGCGAATCATTTATATATAGCAGGTGCTCTATTTCGTGGTTATTCACATTCTGAATTACACTCGTAGAGGTAATCAAGGAATATTCATACAACCATGTCTGACGCAGCACCCGCCAAGGTGAAGACACCTAAGAAGAAAGCTGCAGCTAAGCCTAAAAAAGCTGCAGAGCACCCTAAGTACATCGACATGATCGTCGCTGCCATCAAGAATACAAAGGATAAGAAGGGGGTCTCAAGACAGTCCATCGTGAAGTACGTCAAAAGTAACTACAAAGTCGGAAATGAAGTAAAGAAAATCAACGTTAGAGTCAACCTAGCATTGAAAAATGGAGTTAAGAGTGGAGTCCTGAAACAGCAGTCAGGAGTAGGAGCCCAAGGCCGATTTAAGGTAGGAGATAAAGCAGTGAAGAAAGCCAAGAAGGTAGCCAAACCAAAAGTCAAGAAACCTGCAGCCAAGAAACCAAAGGCAGCCAAGAAGCCTGCAGGAGAGAAGAAAGCCAAGAAACCTGCAGTTAAGAAGTCTCCTAAGAAAGCTAAGGCTGCAAAACCTAAAGTTGCAAAGAAATCTCCAAAGAAAACAAAGACAGCAAAACCGAAGAAGCCAAAGTCTCCAAAGAAGAAGGCAGCTACTAAAAAGTCAGCCAAGAAGTAAAGATATCGGTTCAACTTCACCTACTAAAAGCCCTTTTAAGGGCTACCAATTTATTCGAAAAGTAGCTATCGGCTGATGAACAATAACAGAGTTGTGTTTTACTTCGTTAGAGGGGTAAGCTATGCCAAAAAAAAAAAAAAAAAAAAAGATACGCGGATATGCGTTTATACAAACTGATAGATATGCGACCATTCCTTTGGGGATTTTGCATCTAAAGAACAAAATTTTACTTTTTAAAAGCTTGTAATGAAAACTCAACAGGGCCGTAAGAAGCATTTCAAAAGAGTGTGGTTTGGGAAGGGACACACACCTTAGTTGGTTTCGTAACGTGAAATTGGTCTATGATCGGCGAAAAAGTTGGGAGGGTTTCCTACGCGGGTGTTTAGAACAAGGGGTCACATTGATTGTTAGTATTGAAAGAGTAATGAAAATCCTGATGAAAAAGGCGATTGACAGAGTTTGCATATTCTATCCAAGTCGACACAACCGTAGGGGAAACGGGCTTATAGTAGGGGTGGGACAGAATACATTTTTATTAATCCAGACGTGATTTTCTTCAGTTTCAAAAAATAATTTCAGTTTCTGTTTTTCATTTCGAAATTTTTTCCATAATGTGTTGGATTTTGTAAAAGAAGTAAGAAAACAGGGGAAGTTTAATCCAACTTTGTCAGTGCTTTTCTACATTTTTTAAAAATTAAATCATGTCTATTAATCATTAAACGTCATTAAACTTTTCGGTTACAAATAAGAAATGATATAGTATTTAACTCCCATCCTCAATTTAGCTATCCATAGACAAAGGCTCAATACATCTGATGTTTGACATTACTCCCAGTACAGCGTACATTTTTCTTAGTATTACTGTCTTTAGAACTGCGGAAGGGATTTTGATGAATTTTGAAGTACTTAAGGTCTCGGTCAAGAGTGTTGCTATATTTCGACGAGATTCATTAAGGGGTGGAGTGACATACGCCCATAGAAGATTCGCATATAAATAATAATTATATATAGCGAAATGAAAGCTTTTCATATTCAATTTTTTAAAATAAAAGTGATGAGCAAGGAAGGGAATGCACTATTTGTATCTTATTCTGATCTGCTTCTGTTTTAGGACTTATGGAAGGATTTTGATGAACCGTGGTAGAGATTATGTATTCAAGGTTCAATACAAGTGTTGTATTTTCTCGGCCAGGGTTTAGCGACATACATGTAAGACTCCAGCGGGTACCCTCCTTTGGCAAACTTCATCAGACCGGGTGCATAAATTGATAAAGCAAGTACATCAGAGTAATCTAGAAGGGTGTTAGAAAAAATATTTACTTATATATCCTTTGATTTTGTAGTAACAGATAACTTATCATGCAGTAATTCGGAGTATTTGACAAGTTGTGAAGAATTCTGCTGCAACAATTGTTTCGCCTATTTTTAGACTTGCAATTTCAAAAAGGGAAGGGAGAGATGATTTGTTCTCAGTGTTATGTGAGCGATAAAGTGCTATTTGGTTCGTGTTATTTCTTCCCTTCGTGTGCAGTGGCGGATCCAAATTTTCCGAAAAGGAGGGAAGGGCGCCTACATGTGTATTAGCCAAACTACTAGGCCATTTTTGGTTCTAAATCTGGATTTTTACTTGTAAATATGTGGCGAAAAGTAAGGGGGGCCCTCTAAATCCGCCACTGTTGTGTGTTCAGTGATCGCAATTCAGTTTACAGAGTTGTCGTTCGCTTCTCTCTCGCTCTCTCGATCTGAATGAAAAGGAGCCAGAGAAGAGGTAGTTACTTGATATTCATTATATAAAATAAAGTAATTGAGGAGTAGTTTAGTGCGGGGGGGGGGGGGGGGGGGGGGTTGCAAGGACGTAAGAGAAAGGAGTAATGGGGCACATTCTTCCCCTCACACTTTTCAGACGGTAAGTTGCAGAAGACTTGTAATCTATTTTAAGTGTGATACTTCCTATCAAATATCAGTATGTGTATTCCGTATGTGTATTTTCTTGTTGAATAAATGACGACGGTGTTATTTCAGAAAGATATAAAGAGTATGTGATTGAGTAATTTCATTCTAATAAACTGTAATACTTTATAGGTTAGGAGGAAGAAATTAAAGTAGCATCTGTGTAATGGAGTAGCAGTTTAAGGAGGGTGTTGTATTCTATTCTGTATGATTACTGAATCTAAACGACATTGGTTCGTTTCAATCGTTTCTGTACCGACAAAAAACCCTTGTATTTAGATCGGAAACTCTTTCAATTCAAAATTTATTTATTGAGGCTGCAATTCAATTAGCTTTTGAAAAAAAAAAAGCTGATACCATACTAAACGTATGATAATTTTCGTTGTATATATATATATATATATATATATATATATATATATATATATATATATATATATACACTTACAGGTATGTATGTACATCATTTCATTTGCACCGTTGGCTTTTTCAGATGATGACTCTGTGGTTATCTATTGGCTATTAACCAAATATTGAGACTGGCGAGTATAAAAGTATTCCTTTAGAAAAACTTTAATGTCCTTTATGCACCTTAGATATTGAGGACGAATGTCAGTTTTTTTTTTCTTAAAATGTCCTCCATACAGTTATTTAAGAATTTAATTTTTGAAGAAAATTTTTTTACTAAATTAGACCCTCTGTCTTTAAATTAGCTCAATGTATTTCAATAATTTTTATGGCTGTGATTTGTATAGCAAGACCATTCACACGGGAAATGAATTAATATAAGTGATAGTCTGCTTTTTTCAAATCCCAATGTAATTGTATATTGTTATAGAATGTATGCATGCTAATTGTAATGTTTTGTCTATAGTTGAATAAATATGTTTAAATCAAATTAACTCAACTATTGTCAACACAAAATATCAAAGAATTATGCAAATGGGGTAAATATATTAAGAACTGTTTTGAAATTTAACATATTTATGTATAATAGCACTTCTCTCAAACTGACCTTACTGTATTTCTTTATTATATCTATATTATGAATTTTGTCTATAAGCTGTATTTGCTTTTGAATAATAAACAAACAAAAATCCCCGCTAATCATTAACATTACAAGGAGAAATAAAGGCAATTATTAAGAACAAACATTATTCATATGAGCATTTTTTGGGTAAAGGCATTGAATATGAATTAATATTAATTGTGAGTTGATGGAGGTGCATGCACACATTCTTATGAATTTCCTCAATCCCGACTCCGCTCTGTAGTTGCCAATGTGGTCTGTTTCTAGTGTTAACAGAATGTTACTAACGTGAAAGTATGAATATACTTACGCTGTACTTAGTTACATTATTCAATCATCTAATCGTTATGTCGTTGACTGAATTTTTTTCCCTTTGCAAACATCTATGTAAATCAGCTAAAATCATGTAAAAAATTCTAACTAAGAATGTTTCCTGAATTGTTGCAATTATTATGCAATATTTGTACTATAGAACAATGTAAAACTATTTCTAAAGAAATGTTAATACAGAAACTTTTTAAAAATGATTAAATAAACTTGAACTATGTATGGAGAACTACAGTCAGACCTCGACGAAGACGACAATGTGACCAACTCTTTAGCCACAAGGAAAATGTCTAAAACTCTTATACAAGGACCAGAGACATGCATACATAGGTCACTGACCAGGAGAGTTAAAAAAAAATTGTATTACATTTTAATACATAAATTAGTATTTGACCTGATGTTTTAGGGTGCATATCATCTTTAAGGAAACTCTCGTCGAATTAAGATATTTTGAAAGCAGAGACATATATACACATGTGTATATATGTCTCTGTTTGAAAGGGAAAACTTTTATGAAAAATTTTATGAAAGAATATGAAAATTGAACTACTGTTCAAAATTAAAAACTAAAAATGTTGGATTATATTTGAAATTTTGCACATTTGATTGTCGCAAGGACTTATAAACAAGATCTTGTCTATAAGTCCTTGATTGTCGTTATACAAATTATTCATGCTTTCCCCCCTGTATTACGCAAAAGTCCTAAAAATGAAGTTAAAAATGTATCGTTAACTATATTGTCAATCCAATGAAAAAAAGATATGTAAATGATATTACTAGCATTGATTCAAAAGAATATATATACACCAATACACGAGAACGGAATATAATTTATATATAAACTTACCTTACTATTCTTGTAGCAACTGTTTTCTCGCCGTTTATTTGGAGAATGATCTATTTCTGAAACCATTCTTTTACTTAATTTCAATGTAAGAAAAACACAAGCCATTGGTTTCTTTAAAATTGTGTTAAACGCATTGATGTTTGCCGAAAAACTTTGGGAAGAATTTAAAATCACATTCTCAAAATTAATCCGTCCTACACGTGTGTTTGATCGTTTGTTCAATGATAAGATTCAATCAAGGTTAAAATCACAAGTTAATCGTTTGGTTTTGATTGCAAAACAATTATCGGAAACAAATATGTTAATGTCGAAACGCATGTGATTAATTTGATTAATTATACAAAACAAACACCCGCCGTCGGGTCGACTTTAGAAGTTCTGAAAACTTTTATCAAAATAGCGTGTGTGTATATATATATATATATATATACTCACAAATAAATGAATATATATGTGTGTGTGTGTGTGTTTTATATATGTATGTATGTATATGCTTTACACATTAGTCATTATTTATTATCATACATTTATAAATGCATTTTCATTATCTTCTCAAACTCTAAAATTAATTACATACCATCTTATGATTATTCCTCTTATAATTAATATAGATAGATAGACATTCCTTGTTGAATATTGTTTTATACTTTTTGTCAGCACTCTGATATGTTTATTTTTATAAATCCTATGGAGACTTGAATTTAATCATGTGCATTGCTGGCAATTAATGCCAAATAAAAATCCAGTTTAGATATTCAGCCCATAATAGGCCTCAAACGCCAAAATAAGACATAAACATTAAAACTTTCCATTATGGTTGATTGTTTATAGTGTTATGAATGCCGTCTGCGACACAAGTGATTGTAAGATTTAGGATGGTACAATATGAATGCCCTTGAAAGAGTTATCTCCCGAATGTTACAATATACAGCTAACTAGGCACCCTATATTTCACTTATATTCGTTCCTATATATTTCACTTACATTTTATGCATCCGACCCTCTAACCGACTGAGTTACCCGCTTATATATACATGTATATTTCTTATATATATATATATATATATATATATATATATATATATATATATATATATATATATATATATATATATATATATATATATATATATATATATCCCCGTCGGGGAACGAATATAAGTGAAATATAAAGTGCCTTGTTAGCTGTAATGTCTTTGTGCTTTATACATGTATGTTTGTCTAATTAGTCTTTATTTCTACAGGTATTTCTTCGGAGATCCAAGATTGTATTCCCGGGTATTTCACTGTTTCTATTTGTGCTATATATATATATATATATATACATACACACATCTCGTAGGTATATATATATATATATATATATATATATATATATATATATATATATATATATATATATATATATATATATATATATATATATATAAGTAAAACATAGGTAAATCCCTTAAGGTTTAATACAAAAATTACCTGGTAATGATCCCAGTTTGTATAGAATACTATTATATTCAAAAATCCTTATGGTAAAAAGTCTTCTTTTGTAAGATGCTTCAAAATGATGCATTAAATTTGAAGACAAAAGTTATATCTGTCGAGATCGACTTAGTTTTCATTAGGGAGTGAATTCCTCAGCTTAAAACTGTTAGAGATGTTATAATACAGATTTATTACCATCATCAAGATCATAGCTATACACGACTGCCTGCTCTTATTTTGTTTGCTGGGATATATGATCCACCCTAGGAAGAAAGACTGCTTTTGATGGTTGAGCCTAAAGCACTGTACTTGAACTTACTGTTGCCTTTCCTTTTTCATTACGTCAGTACATCTCCCAATCAGGCAAGCAGAAAGGTATGCCAGCGAGCCAGTATTAGGTACATGGGGTACATATTGGGTATGTTGTTTTCCAGTAGTAGGTACACCGGGTATATTGAGTATGCCACTACTGGGTAATAGGGTATATGTTAGGTATGTCTGTGTACCAGTCTTAGGTACAAGTTGGATATGCCAGTATAAGGTAAATGGGGTACAAATTGGATATGGCCCTGTGCCAGTATTAGGTATACAGGATACACATTAGGTATACCAATGTGCCAGTATTATGTACATGTTGGGTATACCAGTGAGCCAGTACTAGGTACAAGTTGGGTATGCCAATATTAGGTCGACAGGGTTTACACAATGGTGGTTTTCATAGACCCCTGCTTTTCACTCAAAAATTCAACAAGACGACATGAATAGAAATTCTGTAAATCATCAATCCTATTTTCACCTTGATTCCTCTTACAGTCTACTTTCTGTGTATAAACATGTATAGTATATCTCTGATTTACTAGTGAAAATATCAACAGTAGTGTCAATTAACCTCGTTCCCTTCTCAAATATAATGATTGGAAATAATTCAAACTTAAAACAATATTGTACTTTTGAAATATTTTAGTGTCAGAAATTATTCTCATGGATCAGATTATCGGTAACTTGTTATTTAGAAAAATATAACTTAGTTACAACAATGATAATAGTATTCATTTATTATTGTAAGCACAGGACAAGCAATTTCAAATCAACTATCAATGTAATTCCATAAAAGAAAACATTTGAGTCTTAATTTGTATATTTACTATTATAACAATCACAGCATCTTGCAATATCACAAAATATAAGCATAGCATTCCACAGTAGGCTTAAAATTCAAACTTTTTTTCCACTCCAGTCACAATGCCAATTAAGATACCACCATTCATGTATTTTTGGCTGTTTTACTGCAAAGCAAACTTTAAATAAATATAAAACGTGATTCTGCACATTCTCTGTATAAGAAACAAGTATTTTGCATTATCAACAGAGAAATGTAGACCTGAAAAATGAATGTATGTGTTTCTCACTTTCTTTACCCGTACCTATTTTACACATATATCATACATATACAATGTAAAGTGTATATGTAATATATAACATATAGTAAAGGTAATCTTTTTTATCCACTACATCGAAGATCCAATGTATATTACAGTGTAAACTATAGAAAGAAACTAAAGATTTCTATGTATTCAGAGTTCAAAGTGTTATAATGCATACAAAAACAAAACAAAATATGCAAATATAACAAGAGGCCCAAGTGGGCCTATATCGCTCACCTGAGTACCTAGATTATCAGTCATGCATGAAGGAGAATTCATTTATTTTTGCATTAATGTGACTAAGTCAACACAGATGTTGAAAATATGTCAAATTTTATTTCAGGCTAGAATAAAAAACAACACTTTTTTGCACATCCATTCAGGTGATTTTGATATTAAGCATTTCCTTTGTCTCTGCAAGAAGTCATTCAGGGCAACAAGTTAGTCATTTTCTTTAGGTGGGGCCTTTTGTTGACTGATTTCAAGTCTGGGTCATGAACAACAATTGTTTCAAATATTGTCCAGATCTAACTTAAAATTGCCTAATTTCATATGTTGAGTGTTGAGAAACATCTAAAAACTTATTTAGATGTGTAAAGAAATGAAAAAAAAATTTTGACCACAGCTGGATTTGAACCGCTACTCTCCATATTTCAATTACCAAGTGGTATATGTACTATTGTGAGAACTGCTTTTTAGACATGGTGGCATTATCTGTTAACCAATTTGGATAAAATTTACCAAATTGATAGAGGACTTTTAGTACTTCATGTATTCCATGTTTCATTAAAATCTTTCATGTGGTATAACAGCAGAAGTGAAAAATGTGATTGAATTGTTCCTATACACCCTCATTTGGAAGTCTTAAAAAATTCATAGAAAATCCAAAAATTGAGATATTGACAAAATTCTTTCAAGGTAACAATCCTTACCATAATTATGATCACAATAGTCCATAAGAAATCATCATTATCAATTAACTAGGAAATATGACACTTTTTTCTGCACTGAATCACCAAGTCCAAAGAAATGTCGAAAAAAATTCTAAAATTTGATTTTGGAAGGGAACCAAAATGACAATACATCTTCACTCATCCCTCTAGATCATTTCTATGCATTCTGTTTGTCTCTGTATACAGCCCGTATGAAAAAGAATATTGTCAAACGAGGGAACTCTTTTGTGACCTACTCTTGACTATGGTGGCGCCACCTGTAAAGAAGTCTGGACGAAAACAACAGAATTTGAAGAGGATCATAAGTGACTTATTTCTACCAAGATTTATTAAAATCCCTTAAACAGTTTTGTAGAAAAATTTGAAAATGTGAAAAATGGCCAAAACCCCCCCCCCCCCCCCCCCTTTTTTTTTTTTGGAAGTCTTAAACGTAAAATTCCTAATTTCATATGTTGAGTGTTGAGAAACATCTAAAAACTTATTTAGATGTGTAAAAAAAAAAAAAAATTTTTTTTGACCACAGCTGGATTTGAACCGCTACTCTCCATATTTCAATTACCAAGTGGTATATGTACCATTGTGAGACCTACTTTTAGACATGGTGGCATTATCTGTTAACCAATTTGGATGATCCGCACAATAAAAACAAAACCTTTGAAAAGGACTATGAGTACTTGCATCCTACCCAGTTTTATCACAATCCTTCAAGTTGTTCTGTAGATCAAGTTGAAGATATGAAAAATTGTCCCCCCCCCCCCTTTTCTTGGAAGTCTTAAAAAATTCATAAAAAATTCAAAAATCGAGATATTGAAAAAATTCCTTCGCACCAGCATTCCTTACCATAGAAATGATTAAATGAAACCAAATGAATGCATCAATGTTTACTAAAAGAAAATAATAACTCTTTAATGCATTAAAATAACAAAGTCCAAAATAAAAATGAAAAAACGTCAAAAATTTGATTTCGGAATGGAACCAAAAATATCAACACTTCTTCCCATATGCCTCTAAATCATTCCTATGCAGTCGGTTTGTCGCTGTATGCACCCGATCTGAATAAGAAGTTTGTCAAAGGAGGGTACCCTCTGTGACCTACTTTTGTCTGTGGTGGTGCCACCTGTTCATGGATCCTGACAAAAATGACCACATTTGTCGGGGACCTTGAGTATTTGATGCATGCCAAGTTTCATTGAATTCCAGCAAGTGGTTCCGAAGAAAAAGTTCAAACTGTGAAATGTTTACACCAATTATCCCACCCCCCTTTTTCTTGAAAGTCTTAAAAAATTCATAAAAAATCCAAAACATAAAATATTGAAAAATTTTCTTCGCAGTAGTATTTCTTACCATCAAAATGATCAAATTAAACCAAATTAATGCATCAATGTTTACTAAAAGAAAAAAATACCTCTTTTCTGCATTAAAACTACCAAGTACAAAAAAAACGTCAAAAATTTGATTTCGGAACGGAACCAAAAATAACAACACTTCTTCACACATCCCTCTAGATCATTCCTATGCATTCAGTTTGTCTCTGTATGCCCCCGGTCTGAAGAAGAAGTTTGTCAAAGGAGGGTACCCTCTTTGACCTACTTTTGCCTGTGGTGGCGCCACCTGTTGATGAATCCGGACGAAAAACAACAACACTTGTAGGGGACCATGAGTACTACATGTTTATCAAGTTTCATCAAATTCTGTTCAGTGGTTCTGGAGAAGAAGTTGAAAATGTGAAAAGTTGACGACGGACGACGGACGGTGATTGATCACAATAGCTCACTTGAGCCTTTGGCTCAGGTGAGCTAAAAATCAAACAAATATTATTGAGGACTATGAGTATGGACTAAACTTATCAAAACTGACATAGAATCAAAATGCTGGATGAAATGTATCAAAACTGTCATAGAAAGCGAAATACTAGAGTGATCTTAAAAGAAAACAAGAGGCCCAGATAGGCCTATATCACTCACTTGTGCACAATTTGCTCATTGGGAAACAACTCAATAACTTGAAATAAATTGCAAATGCATATATTCTTTTGCTAATTGTGTTTTGACCTCTGAAAATGATTGCAAATTTTCAATCAACAATGTAAGCATGTCAGCACAAGCCATATTAAACAAACAAAAAGTCATACCCACAAAAATCAAACAAGGAAGAGAAGTTTTCAAAATACTGTTGATTTTCTTACATCATAATGATTTACAGCACTTTAATAAGAACAATGAATTAAAGAAATACATAAATTTTGATAAAATACTACAAATGAATACTCACTTGCTTCTCTACATTGAAAAAGAAAGACCCTGATGAAAAAAAAATTAAGTCTGGACCTTTTTTAAAATATTTTTTTCCAAAAAAAACTTAATATGTTGAGTATTGTCAAGTATTTAGAATTTTGTTAAGAGTAAAACTAATGAAGAAAATGTATTTGTGAGACAGGGATGCCCCCAGTAGCAACAAAGCCCAAATAAGGCAGATTTTGAAATGTAGGTCAAAGGTCACAGTCAAGATGTCAATGACCTTGTTGTAATTTGAATGGGCTTTATTAGTGGGGTATGCATACCATATATGAAGTCTCTATCTCTTACAGTTCAAAAGTTAAAGTGAAGGTTAAAGTTGACAATAGATAGACAAACAAACATACAAAGAAAGTTTAACAGACAAACAGGACAAAAAAAATATGCCCCTTATCTATCAATCCGGGGGCCATAAAAACAATTTTGTACGTAACAGGATTTAAACTGCTACCCTAAAGCATTCCAATATTAATCTGTATCAACAAAAGAAATACATGTACAAATCATACAGTATGAAGATAACTAAATTTTGACATTAATAACCTTTGAAATCAATATATTCTAAAATAAAGTTGGCAAGTAAGTGTTTATTGCTTCCCTATCTTGAATAAATCAAGAAAATTCGTGAAACAGTATGGAACTTTATCCATTCTCGAGTATGACTTACTGCATACTGCAGAACAGATAAATAAACTTGTATTAGCTTAAAATGAAGTGGGGTTTTGGGGGAATCACTATCCTTCAGTATGCCAGACTGGCCTACATCAGAAAAAGAAGAATTGATTTATATAAAAAGTCATAAACCAAGAAAATGACACAAAAGACATGAAAAAACTTAAGTAAGAAGGAAATCAAACAATCATCTATCACCTTGATTTCAGAATGAAATCTAATTCTAAAACAACATTTCTTAAGATACCCTTTTAGATCACTTTGGAGCATGTGCCCCCCCCCCCCCCCAAAAAAAAAAAAAGAAGAAAATTTGTAGGGGACAGTGAGTATTTCAGTCTTACCATGATTCATCAAAATCTCTTCTGTTGTTCTTTAGAAAATGAAAATGATAAAATTGAACAAAAGACAGAAAGATGCTGCAAAAAATGCTTATTTGTCTATATAAAGCTGAAACATTATGTCACATAATGTGTATGTATGTATACATACATATGGATACATGAATCACGCAATGTGTATGAATGTATACATACATACTGATACTTGAATCACGTAATGTGTATGTTTGTATACATACATACCGATAAATGAATCACGTAATGTGTATGTATGTATACATACATACCGATACATGAATCACGTAATGTGTATGAATGTATACATACATACCGATACATGAATCACGTAATGTGTATGTATGTTTACATACATACAGATACATGAATCACGTAATGTGTATGTATGTATACATACTTACAGATACATGAATCACGTAATGTGTATGTATGTATACATACATACCGATACATGAATCACGTAATGTGTATGTATGTATACATACATACTGATACACGAATCACGTAATGTGTATGTATGTATACATACATACCGATACACGAATCACGTAATGTGTATGTATTGTATACATACATACCGATACATGAATCACGTAATGTGTATGAATGTATACATACATATGGATACATGAATCACGTAATGTGTATGTATGTATACATACATACGGATACATGAATCACATAATGTGTATGTTTGTATACATACATACCGATACATGAATAACAGATTGAGATGTGATATGTCATTCATATCACATATAAATAGACAAGCATTTCAGAATTGAAATAGAGATCATCAAAATATAAAAGTGCATAATTTTAACTGTAAACTAGTACATACATACACATTACGTGATTCATGTATACATACATATGGATACATGAATCACGTAATGTGTATGTTTGTATACATACATACCGATACATGAATAACAGATTGAGATGTGATATGTCATTCATATCACATATAAAGAGACAAGCATTTCAGAATTGAAATAGAGATCATCAAAATATAAAAGTGCATAATTTTAACTGTACACCAGTACATTGTACATAAACAACTATTTCTAGATTAGTAACAACAATCACGTGAATTCTATATAATTCTTCTGTGACAAATAAAGGTTTATATAATTATAATATATCTAGATCTCTTGTTACACTCATCATTTCTCCTACTGTATCTCTACTTGGTTATATTAGGACACCAGTCCTTCATGCTTCTCAACACTTTTCATCATATATATCCATATTGCTACTATTTATTATGCCCTACTACTGAGACCTCTGGATCATGGCTGGTTTTATGTGACAAATTAAATGAAAACATATACACTACATAATGGTTGAATGTCCTAGATGTGTGTATAATAGTCAATTATCAGGTAATTATGAAGCAATACATAAAATAAGGCTTAAATTCAGCAAAACATGATTGAAAAATAACAAAAATTTTATATGGATGGGAAACAAAAATGAAAGCACTTCCTCACAAAATTCTCTAAACCAGACTGAGCTACGTAATGTACATAATTTTTAATTCATGAACCTCATTTGAAGAAGTTTCTCCAAGAAGGGTAACCTTTTTGGGTTTTTGACCCAATACCTAGATCAAATCCTGAAAAAGCCTAGTAAACGACAATTGTAGAGGACAGTAAGTATTACAATCAATAATTATGGTTAAATCTGAATGCTAACTAAGCAGAAGGGACCTTGAGTGCCTGTTATACAAATATCCTTATCCCAAGGAACATTTGTGTGAAATATGATACAATTCTGATATATGTTATAAGAGATATGAGTTCTTTTCTAATGTTTAAGGATATGTGCTGAGTGACCTTACCCTTGCAGAAATGACCTTGAGTAACCTTTGTCTCTGTCCCAAGGAACATTTTTTTTGTGAAATATGATGTAATTCTGATATGAAGCCTTTCCAACAATTTAGGGATATCTGCTGAATGACCTTGACCTTTCAGAAATGAAACTGATTGTCCATTATCCTAAAGTCCCTGTCCCAAGGAACATTTGTGTGAAATATGATAACTACTTTGTTTTTTACTTCGTACAAGAGGTCTGACGAGAAAGAAAAAATTTCCTCAAATGACGGTACTCTGTTTGACATTTTGACATTATGCGAATGAAAAGTGCTGACGCTTGTAGGGTATCATGAGTTCTTTATTCCTACTAAGTTAATCAAAATTGTATGATAAGCTCTATAGAAGTTGTAAATGCGAACAGTTAACAGATGACAAATGACAAAATACAAACACAATATAGTGAATGTATCAGTTTTTATACTCCATATATGAATGCAATAACTTAAAGAGTTTAACAAACCTTCATTTTCATGTGATCAAAATTTGACTATTTGACACTGACATGCACGTTTAGCTAGAATACTGCAATAAGGCCTGAAGTAGTCCAAAATACATTTCAAATACATGTATGTATTTCATGACTCAATTGTTACTTCGAACAGTGTATAAAAGGAACTGTAGAAAATATTTACATTAGAGAATCTATTATCAACATTTATAAAAAAATTACTTATGATATATTATCAACCAAGACTTCTCTGTATTTGTTGCATTCAGTATTCAAAAATATTTTAAACTTCAGGTGTGCAAATAAACCAAAAAAGATCAGTACATTATTCAGTATCTTGTCTCATGAGAGCACTATGTTTTTAATAAAGTACAAAATAAAATCTCATAAAATCTCACACCTAATTATGGCAAGGAACACAAATAACAGCTAAATCTCTTAATTGTGGTCATTTATCATTTCCTTCCAGGACTGGGAACAGTTTTTCTTGTACCCCTGCAAAAAATGAATTAAGCCTAAGAGCTGTCTGTATTTTCATATTACTCCAATGATGTTCTTCTAAATCCACAGTGTCACGTGTTGACATTGCCCAACTTGACGTCCCTGATGCTGGACCACTCGGAAAGTCAGAGAAGTTCACCCAGCAGTGTGTTAAGTAGGAAAACAATTTTTCAAATATTGCTCCTTCATCTTCCTTATCAAATGGCCTTAATTTTGACAACACTTTCAATAAATATTCAATAGTGTATCTGGTACCCTGAAGTGAAAAGAATACTTTTGATGTAAAAAGAAGAAAAATGTAACGGCACATATATAATATGAAACATGCATGTTTGTCCTTTAGTAATAAATCATATTATGATGTATGGATGCTTACTGATTCTAAGCTTTCTGTATAATATTTTATAATATTTGTTAATTTTCCTGACTTATTTAGTACATATTCTGTAAGATTTAATTACTGAACATTGATATAAATACAATTTTTAGTCATGTTGACAGATTTTGCAGTGAAAATTTCACACAGTAATGTGTTCTACAGATTACAAGATTTAATGAGATAGCAAATTTAAAATAAAGTGTTCGAAAAATCATGCTCTGTCCGAAAAAATTGTCACTCCTAACCAACAGAATGACAGATAAAGCCTCACAGAAAGTGATTGCTGTATGTGGCATTGCTCTGTACATGACACAGAAAGTGATCACTGTATGTGGCATTGCTCTGCTGGTGACACAAAAGGTGATCACTGTATGTGATATTGCTCTGCTTGTGACACAGAAAGTGATCATTCTATGTGACATTGGTCATTGCTCTGCTGGTGACACAGTAAGTGATCACTGTATGTGACATTGCTCTACAGGTGACACAGTAAGTGATCACTGTATGTGACATTGCTCTGCAGGTGACACAGAAAGTGATCACTGTATGTGGCATTGCTCTGCTGGTGACACAGAAAGTGATCACTGTATGTGGCATTGCTCTACAGGTGACACAGAAAGTGATCACTGTATGTGACATTGCTCTACAGGTGACACAGTAAGTGATCACTGTATGTGACATTGCTCTGCAGGTGACACAGAAAGTGATCACTGTATGTGGCATTGCTCTGCTGGTGACACAGAAAGTGATCACTGTATGTGACATTGCTCTGCAGGTGACACAGAAAGTGATCACTGTATGTGACATTGCTCTACAGGTGACACAGAAAGTGATCACTGTATGTGACATTGCTCTGCTGGTGACACAGAAAGTGATCACTGTATGTGACATTGCTCTGCAGGTGACACAGAAAGTGATCACTGTATGTGGCATTGCTCTGCTGGTGACATAGAAAGTGATCACTGTATGTGACATTGC
The DNA here is from genome assembly GCA_035048485.1 of Pteria penguin. Classification (NCBI taxonomy): domain Eukaryota; kingdom Metazoa; phylum Mollusca; class Bivalvia; order Pterioida; family Pteriidae; genus Pteria; species Pteria penguin. The sequence goes on along the minus strand of CM068588.1, from coordinate 43,486,626 downwards.
TCTGCAGGTGACACAGAAAGTGATCACTGCATGTGGCATTGCTCTACAAGTGACACAGAAAGTGATCACTGTATGTGGCATTGCTCTGCAGGTGACACAGAAAGTGATCACTGTATGTGACATTGCTCTGCTGGTGACACAGAAAGTGATCACTGTATGTGACATTGCTCTACAGGTGATACAGAAAGTGATCACTGTATGTGGCATTGCTCTGCTGGTAACACAGAAACTTTTTTTTTTTTTTTTTTTTTTTTATTGGTATAAAGTTTAACACATACATGTATAACACAAATAACAAATACATACATGTACATATACATACATACACACATACATACATACAATACTAACACATACTGGTACAGGACAATATATAATTCTCTCATACGAATACATTTACTTATAAAATGAACGGTACATATAATAATATTATCTTTCACCCATCATGCATTTATACATTTATTTATATATATATAAGCTCACAAATAATATTGTCAATAAATATGTATTGATATAAAACTTGGAATCTACATTATATATCTTAAATCAAAGTGGGAATTCTCTCCATACATTCCATCTTATATTGAATTTCTCAAAATTTCCATTTCTATGATACATGTATTTCTCGCTTTCATAGTAACTTGACAGATATTTTCTAAATGAGTGGAATGATATACATGTACTAGCACTACTTTGTCTTGACTTTGAATATATGAAATATTTTATCAAAACAATGATAAGGTTTAGTATAATAAAATTCTTTTGATGGACACCGAAAAGTATATTAGAAGGGGTTAAGAATATATTGATATTTGTATTAAGACGAATCCAGTTATTAAATTCTGTCCAAATAACCTTTACAGGTGTACAAAAGACTAATAAATGGGCAATGGACTCTGTTTCTATTTTGCATAAATTACAAATTGGAGAGTCCTTGATTTTAAATATATATAACATTTTATTAGTAGCTAATATTCTGTGTAATAATCTGATTTGAAACCATCTAAGTTTAGTGTAACTAGTAATTTCAAATGGATTCAAGTATGTTTGTTTCCAAAAATTTGTATTTACACAATCATTTACCATATTCAATTCAGGGTCATTCAGCCATTTAGGTTGACATTTTGGCTCTTTATACTTAAAACTGATGAAAAAGTCATAAATATCTTTACAACCTTTATCAGATGCGAGAATAATTTTCAAATATGAAGGAAAGTATGGTAAGTTACATTTAAGAATATTGTTTTTTAGAATTGGCCAACACTTTGTTATGCATCCCACCATACCCAAATATGTTGTAAATGGTAATTCTATTGAGTAGAAGTTGATTAAATCTTGATGAGAGAGGATTTCACCATTATCTTTAAATAAGTCCTGAACAAGAAGAAATCCCCTTTTATATAGTTTTTCAATGTAAAATGACTCATTATTTATTTTGAGTAAGGGATTGTACCAAAGTGGGGAGAGCAGAATATCTTCTAATGAATTGGAAAATGATTTTGATTGGAGCTCTGAAAGGGAATTTAGGACTTCTTTCCAAAAAGGATTCGCAGTATTTTGGGCTAATTTCTTTGTGTAAGATGCACCAAAGTGACAAATGGTCTGCATATCACTTTTGACTATAATGTTAAATAGTTGAATCCAAATGCATTTTGAATTATTATAAAGTCTGCGAATCCAGGTGATTTTCAGTGATTTGATGAAATTTTCTACATTAATCATTCTGCACCCCCCTCTCTTGAAATCTTGAATAATAATGCTACGTGAAATTCTGTCTTTTTTGTTGTTCCAAATGAAATTGTAAAATAATTTTTGAAAATAATTTAAATTATTAAGGGAGGGATTTGGTAGTGAAATAAAAAGATGAGTTAATTTAGGTAAAAGAATGGATTTTACAACTGTTATTTTACCCAGAGTGGTGAGATTTCTTCTTGACCATGATTTAATGTTTTTATTGATATCTTGTACTCTCTCATCAAAGTTTATTTTTTTCAATATTTTCAAGATTGGCAGTAAATGTTATGCCCAGGACATTAAAGGATTCATTTGTCCAACATAAGTTATAGTCAGTACATAAATTATTTCTACAATTATATCTCGAACCAATCCAAATAGCCTTTGTCTTATCAATGTAAGGTTTTAAACCGGAGTATTTAGAAAATTGAAATAAAAGATCTAATGCACTTTTAAGACTTTTCTCGGTGCCATCTAGAAACAAAGCTGTATCGTCAGCATACTGTAAAAGACATATATTACAAGTGCCTATGTTAATACCTTTTATATGAGGGTTTTGTTTAATAAGGATACCCATGATTTCTACACAAAGCAGAAAAATATATGGTGAAACCGGATCACCTTGACGACAGCCACGCCCAATTTTGAAGAATTTGGAGAAAATACCATTTTGGAGGACACATAGAGAGGCTTCATTATACAAAACTTTTACCCATTTAATCAGATTGTGGCCAAAATTAAAGAAGGAAAGAGATTTATACATAAATTTCCAAGAGACAGAGTCAAAAGCTTTCTCAAAATCAATCAATAAGAGCATTCCAGGAATTCTGTTTGCTTTAGCTGAATATAGGGTGTCATAAATAATGCGAGTATTTTCTCCAATGAATCTCCCTTTAAGGAAACCTTTTTGATTTTCATGGATGAGGAAGTTTAACACTGATTTAATTCTATTTACAATACAAGATGATAATAATTTGTAAGTAACATTTAAAAGAGATATTGGGCGCCAGTTCTTCATATATTCTCGAGGTTTGTTACCCTTGGGTAAAATTGAAATGATACCTTGTTTTTGAGTATGGGATAAATTTCCTTTACTAAAAGCCACATTTATTGAGTTAATGTAATATGTTGATATGTCTTTCCAGAAAAATTTGAAAAATTCCACAGTAAATCCATCAGGGCCGGGCGACTTGTCGTTTTTCATGTTTTTTAATGCCATTGAAGCTTCTGAATATGTTATTGTGCTACTCTCCAGAGAATTAGCTTGAACTTCAGATAAAATATTGATATTTTCCCTGTTAATAATATTTTCTAAATTGACATCTTCAAGGTAACTATCTTGATTAGAATACAATTTAGTATAAAAAAATTCAATTTCCTTCAAAATATTTGCCTGATCCACAATGACCTCATTTGCAGAGTTTACAATTTTTATTACAGTTTTGTTCACATTTCTTTTTTCTAAACTAAGAAAATATTTGGAAGGTGTCTCACCATCTTCTATCCATTTTGCTCTTGTTCGAGTGAATAGACCTTTAACATAAACTTGCCGAGATTGTTCCAAAAGTTCATTAAGGTGAGATATGCGTGTTCGAATAGATGGATCATTATTTCCTGAAAGCTTTTGATTGAGTTCTTATAATTCTTTTTCGATATTTTTAATATTTTCGTCTTTTTCCCTTTTCTTAGCTGATGAATAGGAGATGGTGAAACCCCTTATTTCAAGTAGAATCATTTCAAACAATAGCTGATCATCAATAATATCTTCATTTTCGGGGTGGGTAGCATACTGTTCAAGAGTTGTAGATATGATAGATTTTACTTTATATACATAATCCTTGTCTTTAAGAGAGAGTTATTAAACTTCCAAAAACCTTTTCCTTTTATAAAATCACTAAGTGTGATGGAAAATTCAATGATGGAATGGTCTGTTCTATAGCCTGGTATAATATTAGTGTTATCAATTAGTGACATTAATTCATTTGATGTTAAAAAGAAATCTAACCTTGCCTTTTTGATGGGATTGTGGCAAAACCATGTGTATATTTTAGAGTGTTCGTGTTGTATACGCCACGGGTCACACAAATTGGCGTTTTCTTTGATGTTAAGTAATTTCTCCCTCGATTGAGGATTATTAATACGTTTATAATTATAGCAATCTATTTCTGGATCTTGTACCAGATCTATATCGCCGCCAAGAATTATGAAATCTCCATCAAACTTGTCTATTCTATTTTGTATATTATCAAAGAAGTGTGGACTATCTTTGTTCGGTCCGTATACATTGATTAACAGATATTATACTTATTTTCGATATGGACCTCCAGGCAAAGCATATTTCCATTGTGATCGGTGTCCTCCTTAGTGACTTCTAACTCAAAATTGTTATTAAACAGTATGGCTACCCCCTCGCATTAGATTTACCGGGGCTAATATATATATATTATATCCCCATAGAGATCTGACAAGGTTCTCATCTTTTGCTTCGAAGTGGGTATCCTGAAGAAAATATATTGAGCAATTCATTTGTTTAATATAGTTAAGCACATCTCGTTTTTTCTCCAGGCTACCCAGTCCTCGGCAATTCATGGACATACATTTAATACTCATTTAAGGGTTGAAATAGATAAATCATTAATACAGATAACACGAAATTATTCGGAATGAATTCATATGAAGGCAAAGAACAAAACGAAGTGTCAGCACACTAGCACAGAAGTTGTATAATATTGTATAGGAACATAGTATACAGATGTACAGTATCGGGGTTGATATAAGATTGCAAAATGTAAGTAACAATGCGAGCGATAAAATGTAGTCAAATTGTTGTAAATAATAGTAATAAGTCATTGACATATAAAGTTTGGAGCTTACCATGATCTGAGAAATGTTAATTCCACACACAAACAAGTAAAACACACACATTACACAAATACACAAAGTCATGATGACAAACAACACACATGTACTATTAAGGTCACATGTACTTTTCATTGCCCTATATACTCAACTGTTCGTGGAATATTCCATTTATTAATAGGTAGAATGGGTTTAACCATACACGCGTTTATCTCAGTTTTGCGTCTATGTCATCACATATATCAAAACGGTGTCGTTTTTTCTTTCAAAGATTTCAATAAATTTGCGTTCATTTGTGTGACATGTTCGTACATCATAAATGTATTTTTCAATATCTGTCGTAACACAGAAACTGATCACTGTGTGTGACATTGCTCTGCTGGTGACACAGAAAGTGATCACTGTATGTGACATTGCTCTGCTGGTGACACAGAAAGTGATCACTGTATGTGACATTGCTCTACAGGTGATACAGAAAGTGATCACTGTATGTGGCATTGCTCTGCTGGTAACACAGAAACTGATCACTGTGTGTGACATTGCTCTGCTGGTGACACAGAAAGTGATCACTATGTGACATTGCTCTGCTGGTGATACAGAAAGTGATCACTGTATGTGACATTGCTCTGCAGGTGACACAGAAAGTGATCACTGTATGATAGGAATGCTTTGTTCTGTTGAAATTAATTCTAAGGCTGACATTAAGTCTGGAGTCAATATCAAGGATAGGAATGCCATGTTCTGTTGAGATTATTTCTATGGCCGACATTAAGTATGGAATCAGTCTCAAGGATAGGAACGCTATGTTCTTCTGGGGTCTAAGTGAAGGATAGAAATGCCAGATTCTGGGTAGTCCATTAACTTGGTATATATGGAAAGAGATTTATATAAATAAATGCAATATTAATTCAGGTTTATTTTTGTGCCACAATATAAATGAACATTCTATAAAGTTAATGAGAATAACAAACGAGTAACACATCCTTCCTGATGACCATAAAACAAATTGAGTGTGCCATATGCTGATTAGTGTGACATTCACTTGACACATGTGCCAAAGTACTAGTTATATCTATTAGTTGATTTATAACCTAACATGACATAGCGTCTCTAACGATATCGTTTATTCCTGATTCATTAGCCATATGCTGAATTTTTATTTATGTTTGCTGTAATTATACTTTGTCAGAGTTAGTATTGTGAGCTTTATGCTTATACATAAATATACAGGCTGTATTCATAGATATTTACGAGACACGAGTCATGCTTATTCATGACTATTTAATTACAAGCTGTATTCATAGATGTTCATGAGAGACACAGGTCATTCTTACTCATAACTATTTTAATACAAACATTGTGAAAATATTACTAAGGCAGTGCATGTCCTTTACCATCCTCAACAAACTTTAGAATGCACATATTTATCAGAGGCTGATACTGTAAATACATTTCTTGTAATATATAATGCATCAGCGAATCATATGATTACTGATGGATAACATTTTTTCCCACCTTATGAACTGCAACAAAATTCTAATTTGATCTGTAACTTATCATGTTAAAGCAATGTACCAAATATCAAAATAATGATAATATGCAAGCATGACGAAAAAAAGTGCAGAAAAATCCAAAGGCCATAACTCAGCAAAAAATAAACTTACTGGAATAATATTTGAACCTGATCTGTAACTTGTCATGGTAAGGCAATGTTTTAAATATCAAATGAACATCTGCAAGCATGATGAAAAAAAAGTGATCTGCCAGACAGACAGACTGACTGATGGATGGATGGAGTGCAAACCTAAAGTCCCCTTCGGAGAAATTTGCCAGCAGGGGACTAACGAGCTGTATTCATAGATATTCATGAGAGACAAAAATCATTCTTATTCATAACTCTTTTAATACAGGATGTATTCATGGATATTCATGAGAGACAGAAATCATTCTCCCCAAGGAAGAGTAACTTTGGCTGACTGAGCACTCTTCTTTAAGCTGTGCATTATCAATTTTACTATCTTATTATTATTATTCATAACTATTACAATACAGACTCAGTTTTATTCATAGAAATTCACAATATAAGTGAAATGCTGAAGCATGACGTTGTGATGGATTTTACATAGCTCTCTATTTCTATCGTTTTGTTCACTAATAAAGGCCAAGAGACTGAATATTTGTGATATTACGCGTTTCTGTAGTTTTCAATACAGGCTGTATTCACAGACGTTCATGAGTGACACAACTTGACATGTGTAAATTTATAAATAATTTAATACAAGCAAGCTGTATTGATAAACATTCATGAAAGACACAACTCATGCTAATTCATAACTATTTTAGTACCGGCTGTATTCAAAAAAATTCACCAAAGACACAAGTAATGCTAATTCAGGATAATGCTGTTGCTTAATATATCAAGTGTACTGTTATATTTCTTTGTGTGATAGAATTTGTTTATACTAAAATAATTACACACACACACACATAATTATATATATATATATATTATATATATACATTGTATATATATTTATATACACATATGATTAATTTGGATGACATAATGGATGAAAGAGATGGGATAAATTGCCATGTAACATACCCTCTCTAACTTCTGCAGCCCTGTGTATGGATCCTCCACATATCCTAATATTTGGTTCAAATCTTGCATTCTAAGAACAGGTTCCTATATTATTTGAAAATACATATTATTTAGACACACAAAAAGTTAAATTCTAGATTTGAAAAATTTATAGTTTTAAGTTTTCAATGCCTTTTACCTAAATATTAATAGGATTTTCATATTGTAGTATCATGCATGTTTGATTTCATATCAGTCTCAAAAGTGTTTTGCTTTCATTTTTGGATTTCTTTTTGTTCTGAATTTAAAGTTATGTTACAATGACCTTACAAACCGTTCAATCTCCAATGACAAGAAGACAAACAAAAGTAATGCCTAGTGTGACATAATACGTCCATCACGCAGTTTTGATGGGAAAGAATTTTAAAGTGTGGAGGCCACCACTCCCCAATTATTCAGGACTCAAGATAACACATGCTTGGCCCAGGGCAATAACCCTGTGTTATATTATTGAAATCCATAAAGGCAGTAAGAGGTTATAGCCAAGAGAAGAATTAAACACCCCCCTTTTTTCATCTATGTCAAAATGTGAGAATACAGAAGAAATAAAAACCAGTAATATATATTTATATTAAAGTTCATATATAATTCTAGCACAAATTTAAATTTGAAAGAGATTGAGTGAGAAATGAATTTTTGATAATTTTCTACAAAAACCAAAGACCCCTAACTTTGAACTGACAAAGGGGATACTTTTGAAATTGAAAGGCATATTCTTTTGTTTTATCAGAGTATTCTGTAATGTGAACTGGTACTTACCCTCATTGATATAAAGTTATGTGCCAAGTTTCAATCCAATACCTTGAAAAACTGCGGAAAAGTCTGGAAAGCACAACCTCGGAGAGATGCATGGACTGACAATGCCATAACATAATACCCCCTATTTATGCCAGGCATATAAAAAACTCGCCAGAATGGGGTCACTTTTAATATGTTGCAATTATTACATACTATTCCACAACTTGACTAAGAACTAAAACTGAAAGATGTCCTTGATTTTCAGATCACAGATGCAGTATTAAGTTATAATGATAAAAGAATATTATTACAAAATAAAATATAGGTCAAACATCAGGTTTATACCACATTATAATAAGTGAATGTCTGAACCTATAGAAAATATGAAAGCCATTATCCTTTACAATTCAAATATCATAACCCAAATTAAAGTTTTTTGAAAGTAGGTCAAAGTTCATGGCCAAGATCACTAGGGTTAAAATATATGGTACCAAATGAAAGCTCTGATCCTGAGCAATGTATATGTGAATGAAAATCCTATCTCTTACAGTTCAAAAGATATAGCTCCCCTTAAAGTTTTTTAAAAGTAAATCAAAATCACTTGGTCAAAAGTCATCATATAAAATTAAAGCTCTGGTAATGAGGAATCTATATGTGAAATATCAAAGCCCTAATCCTTATGGTTCAAAAGATATATAGCAGGTTGAATAATTTTGAAATGTAGGTCAAAGTTCCAGGTCGAGGTCACAACCTCAAAAGTCATGATCCACAATAAAAGCTCTGGTCATTAGGAATTTATATGTAAAAATTCATAGCCTTGATTTTGAGGTTAAAAACAAATAGGCCAGTATTTGAAAAGAGGTCAATGTCAAAGGTCATGATCATTACCCTAAATGAAAAACTCTAGTCAGTCTATACGTGAAATATCAAAGCAAATTCTCTTGAAGGATAAAAAATATTGCCAGGTAAATGTTTTGTCCATGGATACTGATGATGCCAACAGCAACCACGCAAGGGGTATGGCAGTAGCTCTCCAGACTTTCACCCAACAAGCTAAAAATCTTTTTTTTTTCTTGCAGATTAGAGATTTTGTTTACCTTAAGATGATCTAGCCAGTCCCACATGACCTGTGCCAACACTTTTGGATCATTTTCATGGGCAAGTTCTAACCATGTTGCATCGTTTTTATTCAGAGCCTCCTACAGAAAATTAACACATTACATAAATTTAACTACAACAAATGACTTGATAACTCAATATCATAAAGATGATTAATTCATAGAAGGCTAGATGTGTTGTTACGCAATGAATGCCCTACTGGCATCAACGATTAAGAATTTTTCTGAATCCAAGGAGAATAACTCCATCAAATATTATTCGACCATTACCAAATTAAAACTTGACCTAGACATTCTGTAATGTATAACAAACTTCAGTTCAATATGTGCATTCATTGTTAGAGATAGAGCAAGGAATCTCTTAATTATTGGAAATTTTCTATGTCCAAAGGACATAACTCTGTCAAAACTTATTCAATCATTTATAATCAAATATAAACTTGACCTAGATGATCTCATGATTTATTAGTATACCAAATTTCAATGCAGTATGTGCAGAGATAGTGCAAGGAAATGAGGTAATGAGCTGAAACTATGAATTTTCCAAATTTTCTAAGTCAAAGGGGTACATGTATAACTCTGAATGACAACAAACTAATTCTTGACCTACATATTATCATGATGTCTCAATACAGATATTCATATTAATATTTTTTGTAGACATAAATCATGGAAACTGTTAATTATTGGAAATTTTTGAGGTCCAATGGACATAAGTTCAGAAAAAAATTATTCAATTCAATACATGCCCCTGTTGCAGAGACAAACGAAATGATGACAGAAGAATGGAAAGGAGTAACACTTTATGCCCAAATCACTTTCAATGGTAAGGTTTCCTGGGTTGCACCATGATTAAGAGGTTGGTTACTTCCTGCTTCCATGTCGCGATATAAATGAGAAATCGTTGAAAGCGACGTAAAAAAAACACCAATCAACCAACCAATCAATCAATGGTAAGGCATAAAAAGGGGTAAATTAGACTCAAAAATACATGTAGGAAGTTTAAAATCCCATATATGGAAGCAGACATCAATGGTGTTAAAACATACATATAATTGGGGTTTTCATATCTAATGCCATTTCTTATTGCTCATGAATAATTTGATCATTGCTTACTTCGTAATTTACAGATTTGTCTGCCTGATCTTCACTGATATCATTAGTTGCCAAGGCATTTATGACCTCTTTAACACTGAGCAAAACAAAGTCACTGTCACTGCATATACTATCAATATCTCCGTTATTTTGCGGCAACGTAAAAGATGGTTTGCTAGATGAGCTGCTATCAGACTCATTCCCATCTTTAAGCACAGTTTTCAGTCGTTCATTATCTAAGTCTTCTAAACTGACACTTTTTCCTTTTGTGAGTTTAAGATGAGAGTTTGTCATATGTTGTAAGGAATTCTTTGAGTTATTTCTTGGCAATTCTGATGAACTACTAGCATTCATCAAACTGATTTGAGACTGTTCACTAACTGATCGAGCAAAGCTGGAATGCATCTTCGTTAAAGATTTTCCCTTTCCAGCAAGCTGCAATAGCTTTTCACACACGATATAAATAACCTGTAAAGAGATAAGTAAAATGTTTCAAAATAAATCTTAATGCAGTGCCTTATTATAAATAATCTATTGGATTTCATTGGTTGTTTTTTTCCCATTGTTTTATGGAATGATACTAAAGTCTTATTAACAGAAATATTTCACAGTGTGTTACATAACACTGTAAACAAAGTTATTTATATCACATACTATGAACTACAAGTTCCTGATGCTGTAGTCAGAATGTCATGACATAAGAATTTTGCAAATGAGTTTAATTTACCAAATCTAATCTTTTTTTTAATTGATGATATTATTGGTGTTATATTTTGGTAAGCTTGTCATATAAAAATTACATCAATAATATCCTAGACGTTTGTCCATGAAGTGGATTATTAACCCTTGCCACACAAATTTGGAACAGAATAAAGTGTATGTTTTGTACTTGATGGGGCGAACAATTCATGATTTACAATGTGTTTGTGAAACATGAAAACCTTGTCTTATACAGTATAGGCAGATATATTTTCTTAACCAAATCATCATTACAAAGTCAAAGTTCAAGGTCAAGGTTACAAGGTCAAATGACTCTGTATCAAAATGTAGATTTTGTTATGGTGTATGTGTGTGTGAAATACGAAAGCCCTATCCCTGATATTGTATGAGAAATCTGCTTACAGAACCTACTGAACAAGTTATTTCTACAAGGTCAAAGTCACTAGGTCAAATGTGTGGGTGTCAAAATGTAGTACATGCTATGGTGAATGTTTGTGTGTGAGATATGAATGCTCTATTACCTATTCTGTAAGAAACATCTATTCATAGAACTTCTTAACCCAGTTATTATTACAAGGCCAAAGTTCCAGGGTAAGGTCACTCAGTCAAATGTTTTGGAATCAAAATTTAGTACTTGTTATGATGAAAGTGTATGTGAAGTATGAAAGACTTATGAATCATACTGTTAGAGAAATCTGCTTACAAAACTTTTCTGAATGGGACGGATAGACGGACGAACAGAAGGAGGATGTAATAATGACCAGTTTAAATCTTACTGATGTAATAAAACAGAAAATTACCCCTGATGAGGTTATGATGGCATTACTCTTCAGCATGCCAAAAATGGCCTATATCAAAATCAGAATAAAGACATAAAATCTATTATGAAAATAAAAACCTTTGACATGAAACTTTCAAATAACCTTTCAAATAGATATTCATTATCATCATGATGGCTTCTCCATATAAACTGAATAAATCAAGAAAATGACATGTGAAAAATGTGTGAAGAAACACCAAATCAGTCATTATTTTTCTTATATGACTTACTGAGTGCTGCAAAACACTTAAAACTTGTTTAGGTGTAAAAGTAATTGAACATAATTTTTTTGCCTCTAGCAAGGTTTGGATCACTAACCTTCAGCATGCCAGAACTGGCCTATATCAAAAATACAGTCAAAAGCAAGACGCTCCAAAGAAAAATTTATGAGAAATCCATATCTGCAATTTCAACCCCCATTCCTATACAATTCAAAATACATAGTCAATATTAAAATTCTTGAGAAGTAATTGCCTTTAAATACAAAATTCCTACCCGTACATTCCAAAAATATAGTCCAGATATAAAAAATAAGGCAAATTTTTGAAAGGTACGTCAAAGTTCACAGTCAAGGTCACAACAAATAAAATTATTGTATTGACGCGAAGGTCTTGTCACAAGGAATATACGATTGAAATATGAAAGCCCAACCTCTTACCAAATGAAAAGTTAATTTAACCAATGTTAAAGTTTTTGAAATCTAGGTCATAGATCAAGTGAATGTCACGAGATAAAAAATTATGATACTGACCGAAAGATCTTGTCACATGGATTATACATGTGAAATATGAAGCCCAACCTCTTACGATTCAAAAGTTATAGTCAATGATTAAGTTTTTTGTCACATACTTACAGACAGAACAAAAACTAAATCCCTGAATCTTTGGTTTCAGAGGCTTAAAAATAAGTATAAGTCAAAAGTCAGGGTCAGTAAGTCAAAAGTCATGAATCCAAATTAAATTAAAAAGCCAAGTCACAAGGAATCCATATGTGAAATATAAACCCTCTATCCTTCATGGCTGAAAAAATCATACAGCCCAAGTTAAAGTTTCATAAAAGTGGACTGAAGTTCAAGGAAAAGGTTACTAGGTCAAAAGATTTAGTATTAACTGATAGTTCTGGTCATGATGAATCTATATGTAGCATGTCTTAGCCCTCTGTCTTGTGGTTCAAAAGATATAAATGAAGTCTATAAAAGAGTTAAAGAAAAGTAAGTAAAGGTTAAGCTCATTAGGTCAAAAGTTGACCACTTGATTGAAATACAATGTATAGATCTTCAAAAATGGAACACTTCTAAAATCCTGTTATGAATACCTACCTTTGGCACATATTTTAATTTTCTGGCTTCATACCCATGCAAAATATGTTTCTGTCTGTTAAGAAATTGCTGAAGAGTGAATTCATGGCTATCTGTTGTTCTGAAAATATATAAATAGTCAAAGGTACATCTGTTAGTATTTGTTTGAAATAAATAGATAGTAATAATGCAGGACATGTTTGCTACAAATTCAGTCTTATATGCAAAAACAACATTTATTTATCTTATACACATGTATAATAATTGTTTGTTTTGGTTTTGATCACCTATGTGATAAGCTTTACTCATCACCTAATGGTAATAAGCTACCTCAATCACCCAATGGTGATAAGCTACCTCAATCACCCTATGGTAATAAGCTACCTCAATCACCCAATGGTGATATGGTAATGCCATCACAATTTACATTTTCCTTTGCATTAATGCTATAAGTGTCACGCATAATTTACAAAATAACTATGATATGTCTGTTTCTTTTTCAAGGTTGCATTACTATGTCTTAATTCTCAAACTAAATCAATATTACAAAAGGAGATGGTCAAATTTTCGTATCATGTTCTAAGAAATATGTCATCTGCATACTATTAGGAAATTCAGAGATGTACATTTAGTAAGACAGACAATGAGCATTTTCAAATATCAAAGTGACAGGAAATTGAGTGTAATGATATCAAAATGATACATAAATCTGTATGTACCTGTACACTCCTACCAAGCAATGAACCTTGTTGGTATCCTCCATGTAGTTTTCTATATATTGGCATAGTAATGCTTTGTTTTCTAATCACAATTTGGCTCTCTTCTATTCTTTATACTGTACAGGCCAGATATATGATACATGTACATGTATTATGAAAATGTCAATAAACAGGATTCACTTACTTTGAAGCGAAAACAATTCTAAATGGTTTAAGATACTGCTCAAATTCTTGAACACATTGCATCTGTCCCCTAGTCTGGATGGAACCTTTCCTAAAAACATGTTACAGAATCAAATACTACATTCACAAATAAACTGTCTATATACAGACGATATTTTACAATGCATTTTTAAATCAATATATCATTCTTTTGAACAGTGGAGAAGTCTGATCTTACAATGATACTGTATCACGATGAATTTACAGTCCAGACATAGCTAGGTGGTTAAGGCATTGGATTAAGAAGCGTAAGTTCGAAGACACAAAAAACCTATAGATGTATTAGCTACTTGGTATCCTGTCTACCGATGAGACAATACACAAGTCCAAAGTAGAGAGAGACTACATACAAAAACCTCTTATTGCTCTTGCATGTTCAGATGGGCCCATGTCATACTAGATAAAAAATTTTTAAACTATGGATCAAGCCGATTTCACCGGCACAGAGGAGAAAATTCCTGGAATGGTGATAAATTGAAATCAAGTAATCATAACAAGAACTTGCCCGCACAAAAGATGATTTTTACATATTTACTTTAGAGCTGAAATAATGATAATTTAGTGACAATCTTAGAAATATATACAATAAACAACAGAAATTTTAATTATAATTTTATACAGACCTTTGGGATCTTACATAGTGTATTGCATCTGATCCAGTCATGCGATTGGTAAATACTAAATAACATGCTATTATAACACCTGTCCGACCTTAAAAAAAAACATACAAAAAGCATGACATCTGATTATCATAACTTATCATATGAAAATAACACAAGAAGATCATCTAAACATCTTATCATGTCTCCAGCTAGATACTACCAATCAGTGTTCAGAATTCTTTCCACATGATGACAAAATTTCTTGGTCACTAGGTAAATTAATATTTCAGCAAGAAATGACCTTATACCTAATCTGGGTCTGAAGTACAATAGACACCAACCTTACAACTAATCTTTTGAGTTACTTTATATCACAGAAATTTTATGTGACCTTTCATGTAATTTTTCAAATATAATTATTTCAAATATATGCATAAATAATGCTATATCTGGTATGTAAAGATAAAAAATGCAAATGGGCTTTCCTTTGAATATATCTAGTATTTCAGGATGCAAGACACCTAAGGTAGTTATAATGAAAAACTAAGACTAAAAGCACTGCACTGTTTTTCAAATATTTGCTCCTATTACAATGTGAATGGAAACTCTCAGTCTGAAGCCAAAATTTTGTCTAGTTCACATACAAATTATATGCACAAAATTCTATTTAACATAATACGCTCTGGCATTCAAGTGCATATGAAGTCAAAAAGGTGATAGGGGTAAAGGCAGCAGATGGATAATACATATCCAATGGATCACTAGGTTAAAGTCATACTAAATCATCAAGCTATACATGAACCTGTACTTTGATCTCTTCCATTTAAATCATTAAATTCTTTTGCATATGATAGATAGTATTGGAGAAACAAGACAAAATACAGTTATGCCTGATAGAAAAATAGATGTAGTAAAAAGAAGTAGACAGAAAGATGGGTGGGTAAACCAAGAGACAAACCAAATGTCAAATGTATGTGAATCAATGAGACACATAACACCTGAACACCATTATGATTACAATCTATAGTAATAAATAAGTAAATAAATAAGAAATTGTTTTTAGATAAAATATAACCATTAATAAGCATTCATAGATTTCATAACAACCCTGCAGTTATGGTTTTAATATTTCATACATGTATATAAAGCAGCTGAAAGATAGTTTTCTCTCCTGTTATAATGCTAAGTGGATTGGATATCAAATGCATGTACTGGTATTTGTTTTATTGAGATACAGTACATGTATTAGCTTCTGTTGACCTATATAGTAAGATATCTTGTTTTTAGTATCAACTTATAATGACTAAATCTCTTAATCATCAGTAAAGAAACCTAAATTTACACAATAATGTTTTATTTATTGAAGTAGTTGATAAAATAATCTATAATCTTACCTAGACCTGCATGACAATGGACAGCTACTTTTCCCTCCGTAAGAGAAAACTGGATGACCTTCACTATGTCCAGGATAGTGCTCAGAGCAGCCACGCCATAGTCTGGCCTAGAAATACATCATATAAATAATAAGCACTATTAATGCAAAGTGTAATTCAAGTACATGTATCTATTATCACATGATGAAATGTTCAAAATCTATTGGATGAATTAAAGACAGTCACTATGAAGTAATATCAACAACTACCACATTTCACATGAGTATTTTCTATCCAATACTGAGAAAATGATAAGAAACATTTAATCATTAAGCATAGTCTACCTTACATGTAAAATATCTACTAAATTGTATAAACTGATATATACCAGAACTTGCTTAACACTATAAATCATTAAATGGCTATGTTATATGCAAACTTCATCTTAATCAAGCTCATATCCTCAAGGCTAAGGGGCAGGCGTGGTGTAGTGGTTAAGTGCTTGGCTTGCGGCGCCGACGATCCGGGTTCGATTCCCGGGTTGCGCCACTATGTTTAAGAGGTTGGTAACCTCCTGCTTCCATGTCGCGATATAACTGAAATATTGTTGAAAGCGACGTAAAACACCAATCAACCAACCAACCAACCAACCTCAAGGCTATCTGCTTAAACCCCATATTTTCATAAATTCTGAATCTTTGATGGATAAAAGTCTAGGATGGACAGTAATTCTGCTGAAGTGAATATTTCATTTGTTTCAACTTATTAACAAAATACTTAATACCATTGGGACATTCTAAAGTTGACATGACTTGTAAATATTCAAAATATTCCTGAACAAAGGAAAAGATTCAGGTAAAAATGACAAGATAATTATTAAATGATATATTGATGGATTCTCCTGATATGGCAAGAAATCTATTTTTTTGTGGTTTTCAATGTAATTTTAAGACAAGAAAGGTCCATAACTCTTTTAGAAAAAATTGTACTTGGCCTAAACTTTTAATATCTAAGTATATAAAATATCATCCCCATGCAAACCTGTATTAGGTATCACAATCATTATCCCAGTGCAAACCTGTAATATGTAACACCATATAGGATAAATCCAATAAAGAATCTGAGCAAAGACTCTGTGTTTTTAACCAAGGAAGACAGTTTTCTTGAAGATAGGCTTTGTAGAGCAGCAGGTGTGCAGACCACAGGAATGCCAAGAAAGTAAAATGTCATTCGCTACCATTTTTGAAATGAATTAAAAAGTTTCAATTCAAACTTGTTTTTATTATTCATGCAAGACATTTATTTCAATATGTGTAGTACTTCATAATGCATGTGCATATTAAATATACATAAGTAAATTGGTGCAATCTACTGTCTGGCAGGGTTGTGTGTAGATTTTAAAAATGCAATGTTGACACAGTGTGCATTAGAATATGGGTAACATGACTGCTTACTCAAATTTTGATGAAAAATTTCATTGCACTGAAAACTGATGCATCGTGTGTTTTGCACAAAGATACAGTTTTCCATCTATTTTTTCCCTTTAATGACAGCATCAAGCCAGCAAACATTTGAACCATTTCTTAAATTAGTTGGGACATTCAATAAATATCATGAAATATATCAATTAATACTGTTGTTATAAGGATATAAATCAAATTGTGATAATTTATGCAAACACATTTAGTGTCCTGGAGAGCATATTTTGCTTTATGTCATTAGTGAACTTCAAACAAATTCAATAGATCATACACTTAACACAGGAATGACACTAAGAAAGAAAATAAATCCTTGACCTCTAATAAGACAGTTGTTGAACAACACAAAAATAATGCTTAACTTACCATCCAAAATTATAGAAAAATACTGAAAAAAAAAGCAAAGGAAATATCAATATGATTTTTAAATAACTGAGTCAAAATATCAAATTGATCACAAAGTACTAGCATTATCTCTACAATATTCAAGACATTGACATTATATAGAGGAAATCGAATGTCAACTTAATATCTAAGTAGTATACAGCTAGACAATTAATGAAGACATACACAGGTACAAAGACTATCTATACTTCTCCTTTCATATTAATCTAAGTGAATTTTTGTTTTATTGTAAATGTGAATGTATGCATTTTGTTAACCGTAAAATATCAAAAAGCAATTACAAACAAAAGAAAATTTCACTCTGTTACATTTAGACAGTACAGTAATGCCAAAATTAGATTCAGATTTAGACTTGGTGCTAGACTACAGGGCATTCATTAAAAGCGAAATTATATTTGTTTTAAAATGATACTTGTATGAAAATATGTGAGCTTTACATGAATTTGCTTCACAATTAAAATGTCCTACTTTTATTTTCCATGAATTTTTGTGGATCATATGAGAAACCGCTTTTGTCATTTCCATCTCCACAATCTGCATGTTCTCCTGCCTTTTGTAGATTAATAACAGTTCTGATCTTATGCCTGTAAGAGGTACTTAGTTATGGGTAACAAGATTCTATGCATGAGTATAATCAAAACATTGCAATTATAAGCCAGTGTAATTCAACTGGAAGTTTGTTTTATAGATAAATATCTTAAATTGGAGACTTACCATCTGCATCTCTCTAGTTTGGAATATGTTAAATTATCAGTCGTTTACTTCATACAAATTGAATGTACTTTTCTTCAGCACAAAATATGTATTACAATATGTATCAAATCAGAGGTCATGTATTGAAATACATATTGTATTCTTGCAACACTAGAGGATATATATACGTGTATTATCAGGCAAAATGAGACCTTCATGTCGACGTAATGATATTGTCCATTTTACTGATGAAAAAAGGCTATGTTTTCTATGTTTTAGTCAACTTAACACTGAGATATAAAATTTATCTTTCTTTCAAGTTGACGAGTGGATGAACCATACAAATTTATTAAATCCAAGTAAGTTACAACTAGATCCATCAATGAGGCACCTATAGTGCATGTATAAAATATCAGGTTCAGTAATGATGACTAAGTCTGACTGGAAAGGTACATTGAAATTTTAATACTTTTTTCATGTAATGATTTCTAATTCTGCATGTATGTATGTAACCAAACTAATTTACAAAATAATATAATTATGAAACAATACAACATCATTTTCTGTTAATTTGTTTTCAATAAACTCTCCTTAAATCACATACTTCTGAAACTGCTCTATGAATTTGTGTTTTTCAATGCCACTGTTAGACGGTCTGGCCATGGCAAGGATATTGTCTGTCACCCTGGAAAAGAAAAAAAGTCAATACACTGTATTATGATCCATGTGTAGATATATTTTAGGTTTTGTTAGCTGTTCTACAGCAATAATCTTTTTAAATTTCAATCATTTAAACTTCCAGCTTACAGAAAAACTTTTTTCAAATAGAATTATTTTTCTCTATACTAAAGTGACATACCATTCAGAATAAAGTCCTGTTATAACCATCTGCTCTGGTGTCCAGTGTGAATCTGTGCAGTATTTACATTTCTTGCCTCCACAAAAGAGGGAGCATTGTTTTTCACCCGAGATGAGAGTTCGAGCATGCTCTGAGAACTTAGTATAACTTGCCAATGGTCTCTGACCTGAAAACCTCATTATCATATTTCATTTGTAAATAATTAAATTTCATATCTTATATACATATACATATCCATATATGATAGATAAGACACACTGCTGAATGATACAGATGCCTTCACATTCTATATGTCTATATCATACTGTACTTATGACAGTCATTATATTCAGTAAAATATTCCTAGTTATTAAATATTGCTTCTAAGTTAGAAAGTTAAGACAATTAATACTTTTGGTACTAAATATGAAGTAACTTCTCTCACTGAGAGTTTTTACCTTGGATATCACCGAGTTCAGATTTGAAAAGAAACATTCTCTGCACCTACTTATACATTATACACTACATATATCAAGTGAGTGGTCGCAATAGAGGTATCATTCTGGACTTCGTATGTGATTGTTAGCACTCAATCACAGCTGTCAGGAAGATCTTTTCTGATAATTACCATTTTCTTCCTCCTTAACTATCCTTCAGATGATCAATATAAATCAAGTCTATGTGCCACTCACATTAGTTTGTGAAGATTTCTCACTACTATGAATGGGTATATGTATACTAATATACTTATTGTGGAGGTAAACTAAACAAACAAAATCCCAACAGATAACATAGTAGATATTTAAAACAAGTAAAAGATGAAAGAAAAAGGATAAAAAAAATAAAACAACCCCAGTTTACATAATGTAGGAGTTCAGGTACGAACCTTTGATTCCTTCTTCATGTTCTTTAGACCACTGTAAGAATTCTGAGCCTGGATGCACATGCTCATCTGGATCTGGTTCCATGGGCAATGGCCAAATACGTCCTGCAAAATGCAGATATAACGAAAAAATATATATCTAAATCACAAATGTTAACAAACATACTGACTGATTAAAGATTTTTTTATGAATGCTATGCTAAGAATATTTCAGATAACATGGGGTTAGCTTTACAAGCAAGAATTTCTAATTAAAAAGGAAATAATGAACAAATTTAAGGTTGCAGACCTCGTATACATCATGCCATCAAATCAGTGACTATATGAATGAAGAGATTATAAGTAATGTCTAAGAGGTTGATTACCTCCTTCTTCCCTGTTACATTATGACTAAACAAGGCAATCAGAGAAACATTTAACTAACATTTGTATGAAACATGATCATTGCCTGTTGGAAATTCACTAAAAATATAAGCTCTTTTAAGTATTTTTTCTCTTATATTTTGAAAGATTTGACCTTTTGAAAATGATGTTCGTGACATTTGTCCAAAAGCCAAAATCTTGAGTGACAATTGTGTGACGCATGGTTAAATTCTGATAAACTATTTGGGAAGAAATTAGACAGACAGATACAGAAAGCATAAAAAGTGGGGATGTATGCATTCTTTATAGTAAATATGAATATAATAATGCTGGTGAAAATTTGCTAAAATGTAAGCTTTGTTTTTGCCAATGTAAGTTTTAATGCTGAGTGACTTTGAAATTTCAAAAATAACCTGATCAACCTTTGTCTAAAAACCCATATCCCGAGTGACAATTAACTTAATTTAACATGAATGCAGTATGAAGTAAGATTGCCTATTGAAAATTCACTAAATTGTAATCCCATTTTGGTATTATAATTCCCTATTTTCTGAGTGAATTTGATCTTTCAAAAATTATGATCTTGAATTAACTTTGTCCAAAGGCTCATATATGAAGTGACAATTATTTGATGTATATGATCAAATTCTGATGAACAGATTAAGAGCTATAAGTTCTGATAAATGGACTGACAGTTGTTTGATGAATAGACTGACAGTTGTTTGGTTGACTGGTCTTTTAATTATCTCGCTTTCAACAATAATTCTAGTTGTACATGGAAGTAGGAGGTCTAAACATGGTGGCAAAATCTAGAAATCAAAGCCAGATTGGTTTGCACAGGAGCAAAGCAGATGGATTAACACACATGAAAGTGACCATACCCATATTTTTCCGCAAAATTAAAAAAAAAAATTGGTATATCTATTATAGTTCAAATCAACCAAATCAATTTATATATGTTTTGCACATGTACTATGCTATTTACATTATTTGATTATAGTCTATTTTTCATATATGATAATCAGGGTAGAGTTTTTACATAATCTCAAATAAAAAACTTGACAAAATCAATGCTGACGAAGTTGTATTAATAATTATTCTAATGCACTTTCTTTGCAACACACATTCTGATTGGTTAAACATTTTAAAAACTGTGAGGGGATTCATAATTCACTGCAGTTTTCGCTACTACGTCACATGCCCCTTGGCAACATCATTAACAACATCGTTCCAATCTACTGTAATATGTGTAAGCCTTTTAGAACAGGGTTACCTAGCTTATTAGTGTTTTACAACAACTGACAGGGTATCTGCAACTCCCCTTGTAAGAAATATCCATTTCACACTAACATCTTGTGATGAAACTCAATTTCCGAATGATGTAAAGAATGCATGATTGAAGATTATAGTTTTGGTATGGAATAAAACTTGATGTAGATACCTATGATTGCCCTACCTTGAATGCCAGCCATGTAGGGTTCAAAGTTAATCACACACAAAAAATCTCCAGACATATCAAATGAATACTCTGTCGAACATGGTCACCATTGCAATGTTGATGTCTAGGAATGATTCCACACAAGTTATTAAGTCATACTCCAAGAAAACAAATTATTCATTGAGCAAGTTCTCCTAAAAAAAATCTGCAGCCAGGAAAGTAACTTTTGATTGCCTATGTTGAAATGAGCACCTGGACAGATTCCTAGCAGTGATGTGTTGCATAATTAATGACAAGGTAGGAGCCTAAGGCTACAATTATCAAGTTTATAACTGTGTGTATTGATTGAAGATCTACATATATAAGCTCCTGATCAGATAAATAATTATGTAAATTGCATACAGAATTTGTAATATTTTATATACATGGATGATGTGTTATTTCAGCACTATTGAAATGTTAATCATAATTATAACTGAGAAAAGAACTTTGCAATATCTGTGTATTTTAACACATTACTTCAGACATTACTCATCTGTCGGGGGTTGCATGGTCATGCAACTGAATTACTGCATTGATGATTGATTCTGTGAGCAAATACCAGCAAATACATCAATCTTCAATGGAAGACACTAATTTGTGCTATTGATCAAGACAGAAGTTTTACTAGCATTTTGTATTAAAAGATTGTCCTGTAACACATTTCCCTTATAATTTCCCTTATAATAAAGTTATATGAACAAATGAACTGGTACATGTAGTAACTTTTAAGTAATTAAAATATTTTTATTTCTAATCAAATACAATGAAAACAAACAGAGTTTGTCACAAGTACATGTATCTAAAGATGACAAAATCAATAACTTTTTGAAGCCATTAAGCAGTGCAGTTCAGATAAGGAGGTGCTCAGCTTGTAAACAAGAGGTCATAATTTGACTCTAGCCATATGTACACCGGTGTCCTGTCTTTCTGACACTGAAGTTGCATGTCACAGTTTACGTTACAAGTAAAGATCCCTCACTGCTCTGGATGAATCTAGTGTAATTAGGTATAAATTGCTATGCAATGCATCAGACAGATGCTGTCATTTCATGTTCATTAAATAATTGTGGAGTGATGTAAAACAATAATCAATCAAGCTACATCAAAATCTTTCAAGTGGTTCTGCAGCAAAAGCGAAAATTGTGGAAAAATGTGCCTCCCCCCTCCTTCTCCCCCATTTTTTTTCTTTTCTTTTCTTTTCTTTGGCTGCCTTAATTAAAGCAACATTGTCAACTAAAGGGAAAAAAGTACACTTTTCTGTATTGAATTCACCAAGTCAAAAAAAAAAAAAAAATTGACAAAGCATAAAAACTTTGATTTCAGAATGGAACCAAAAACAACAACACTTTTTCTCACATCCCTTTAATTCATTCCATTATGTATGGTTTGTCTCTGTATGCAGTTGGCCTGATGAAGAAGTTAGTCAAAGAAGGGTACCCTCTGTGATGTACTTTTGCCTGTGGATGCATCACTAAAAAATTCATAAAAAATCCAAAAACTGACAAATTGACAAAATTTTTTCACAGTAACACTCTTTACCATAATCATGATTAAAAGAAACCAAATTAAAGCATCATTATCGCCTAAAGAAGAAAAACTGCACTGTTCTGCATTGAAATCACAAAGTCCAAAAAAATGTTGAAAAAATACCAAAATTTGTATTTTGGAATAAAACCAAAAACAACAACACTTCTTCACACATCCCCCTAGATCATTCCTATGCATTCAGTTTGTCTTTGTAAGCAGCCTCTCTGAAGAAGAAGTTTGTCAAAGGAGGTTACCCTCTGTTACCTTCTTTTGTCTGTGGCACACCATCTATTGATGAATCTGACCAAACACAACAACACTTGTAGGGAACCGTAAGTACTTCATGCCTACAAAGTTTAATCAAAATCTTTCCAATGTTTCTGAAGAAGAGGTTGAAAATGTGGAAAGTTTATGACGCCAGAGGATGAATGGATGACAGACGAACGTACGGATGCCAGACGACATGTTAAGACAATAGCTCACTTGAGCCTTTGGCTGAGGTGAGCATAAAGGAAAAAAAAAACCTGGAAAAGTTCATGTCTCTGGAAAACAAAAAGTCCCAAAATGAAAAGTATACATCTCCCAAAATTTCAAAAACACACACACAAAAAAAAGTGTTGAAAAATGGCTAAAAAAAGATGAAAGTGGAAGGTATACACTTTTATGTGATAATGAAATTAAATCTATAATTTCCAAGGCATTTATGGGAATGTATATGAGAAAAATTCCGGACAAGGTTGCATCTATAGAACAAAGCTCCAAAAGGCAAAAACACCAAAAAATGTTGAAAAATGGCTCTATAGAGATGAAAATGGGAGGTACACATCTTTATCAGTTTATGTGCTAATGAAGTTAAATTTATAATTTCAATGAATTGTACAGAAAGTTAAATGAGAATACTCTGGACAAAGTTGCATCTGGGGAACAAAGTCCCAATTATGGCAAAAATGCCAAAGAATGTTGAAAAATGGCTTCAAAGGAATGAAAATGGGAGGTGTATACATTTTCAGCTATTATTAAGCTAAATCTATAATTTCAAAGGAATCTATAGAAAGATAAATGAGAGAAAACTCTGGATAAAGTTGTATCTAGAGAACAAAGTCCCCAAAACGGCAAAAACAGCAAAACTTGTTTAAAAATGGCTTCAAAGAGATGAAAATGGGAGGTGCACACCTTTAAGTACTTGTAAAGCTAAATTAAAATTTTCAATGGAATGTATTGACAGAGAGACAAATGGACGAGTCAACTCCAATATATACCCCTATTTTGTTGCGAGGGGTATAAACTATAATCAGAAATATGTAAAACATGACAATATATTCAAAATTTACTTGTTTGAATGACAAAATATTTCAATTTTTCTTTTTTTCAACAACTGCTTCAGGAATATGCATTGATCTCTATGATAAAGTCTTAAACCCATGCTTTAACCCAAATCAGCATTTTTTTCCTCTTCAAATCAGGTCATTATAAGGACTCCTCCGAACGGAAATTTCATTGATTTTTCCAAATATTGTCTAAATTTTTTTTCCAAACATTGATCTTTTAGCATTAAACAAATGAGATAAAAATAAAAAACAGAAATGAAAGAGAAAAAAAACCCACTGCAAATGTTGGGAATGCTTTTTATAAAATTAAAATACCATGATGTCCAACTTTGAGAATACATAGCAATAAAATATATTGATCAGTCTTTGCAACACATTCAATTCAGTTTCGAAACAAATTCACAATAAATTAAAGGGTAAAAAAATAAAACATGCAAACTGATATGTTTCGAATCCAACATTTTTTGAGTCCGACTCCCACTAATAATCTACAGATGAGTGCAGTCCAAACAAAACATGTTAACACGAAAAGCGGTCACGAGGACTGCTTTACATGTAGCACACATACCAGGATTGCTTGATTGGACATGTGTGCGCTCCTCGCATTAATGCAGGAGGAAATTCGTGTTAACGTGATTTACTTGTGTGCACTTGGTCCAGTTGTAGGTTCACATGTCTACATTTGTAATTCTTTCTATGCAGATGTACAGATGGATGAAATAAAATGGATTTAATGTAATCAGTAGAATGTCATCATATATACGTGTATTAAACGTAATGTAAAAATGACACCTCATATTAAGGGTTTTACATGTAATATAACAAAGGAAGTTACTGCATAGACATACAATAAAGTATTTATGTAGAATTTCGTCAGTTTATACTATGAAGAAACTAGAATACTTACTTTTTAAGATTTTATTGTATTTTAATTTTATCATTTTTATATGCCCGTCATTAGACGGGACATATTATGTTATGGCGCTGTAAGTATGTACGTACGTCTGTCCGGGGTCATGTTTTCCATACTTTTTTTTGCTGTCTTTCAGGATATTGAGTACAAGATTGAGTTTTGTTACGATTGACCTACTTTTGACAGATTTATGGCCCTTGGACATAAATTTCAAGATTTTGTTTTGAAAATTCATTAAAAATCTATTTTTTGTCAAAACATTATGAAATTTATCATGAAACAAGTAAAATGTATCGACTACCACATATGTTATGAGTTTTAATATTTTTTTCTTCATTTTTGAGAAATTTATAATTTTAGGGGGGAGGGGTGGTGACCATATGTCTTAGGTCATGTTTTCCGGACTTTGTTTTGCGTCTTTCAAGATATTGAATTGAAATTTGGTATATAGCTTTATTTCGAACGGCGTCAGTACCAGTTTGAGTTTTGTTACGATTGACCTACTTTTGACAGATTTATGGCCCTTGGACTTATAAATTTCAAGATTTTGTTTTGAAAATTCATTAAAAATTTAATTTTTGTAAAAACATTATGAAATTTATCATGAAACAAGTAAAATGAACCAACTTTCACATATATTACAGGTATTGATATCTTTTTCTCAATTTTTGAGAAATTTACAATTTTAAGAACTAAAAAATTTCAAGTTTTTTTTTGCAGGTCAAGTTCCCAGATGTGTTGGATAGGACCATTTCTGTAGGAGTTATTACTCTTGGACTTATTCCTATGATAACCTGCTATGAAACGCAATTAACTTTAGTAAACGTCAGACGTTTTTCATGAAAATCATGCTAAATGCGAATTGATCCCGTCCGAATTAAGCAACGGGCGTATTATGCCACGCAAGACGTTGCTCTTGTTAATTAATTTATTTATATATAATTTATTTTTTTAACTATTTATCTATCTTTATCTAATTTATTTATGTATTTATTTCTTATTTATATATGTATTTATTGTCATTATTTTTTCTTTTGGTAATTTAGCTAATTTGTATTATCTAAGAGTATTATAATTATTATCATTATTTTCATTAAATCTATTATTATTATTATTGTATTATTACTATTATTATTATTTTTACTATTATTGTAAAATAAGAATAAATGTTTTTATTATTAATGTTCAGAATTTTTCTTCAGAATCTTTATAATTTCATTCCTTAAAGTTGTATACCCTACAATTCGGTATAATTTCAAAAATAAGGGTATGTAAAACAAAAACTGTATTTTTCTCGTATGGCTTAAGTTATTAACTTTGCGATTATAACATTTTTTGTTGCTTCAAAACCCTAAGATATCAAAATAAAAAGAAAATACTTCGTAAATAAAGAGGGTATTCCATAAATACAACTCTATTCTGACTTCGCGCATGCGCAGTTTAATCAAAAGAAATACGATGAAGGGAGACTCCAAAAGAAAAGAATTTCAGTGAAAACCAACTTTAGCAGACTTGAATGCAGACTTTTAAAGTTACTCGTCAAGTTTATCTACCTCGCCCTCCATGATGCGGCTTCCAATTTAGATCACGTGATAAGTTGGTTGTAAATATTCTGTTTACAACATCGGGTTTTAGACAGCCGTATCTCACTTAATACGACGAATTTGATCACAACATTTGCAAGGGCATTTTTAAAATATGTTTTAGGCTTATAAACATAATCAAAACAATTAAGAATAAATTTACCTATAATATGCTAACATAAGGTATACAGCTTTAACACGAAAGGTTTTTATTTAATTCTAAAAATCTTATTTACACATGTATATGTTCTTATAAGTAAATTTACAATGTATATAGTGATCCTCCTTAAAATCCTTCTATATGTACATGCTAATATAAGTTTTAAGTTGTAAGCAAGCGAACATGGCTGTCAAACATGTTCACATATTCAGGCAGTTGAGCATGATAACTGCAGACTGGAAATCATGTTCACATGGAAACCTGCATTAATGTAAACGTGTCCTGACCACACAAGAAAGCAAACTTCAAGTTAATGCAATGTTAACATAATGCTATGTTAGGAATGCACCTCACTGTAAGTGAGGGTCCCTGTTCAGCTTTCGAAAATTGTTGAAATAAAAATTGTGTTAATTTCCTTGTGATCGATATAGACTAATAGTTAAATGTTACTGGTCAGTGATAAGCCTGCTTCTCCTAAATCCTTGAAATGGATTAATAAGAACACTGCAGTGACTGTCTCTAAAATGAGTTGTCTCCAACCTGTTTTTACAGGTATTCTAATCGGTAAATAGCTCGATTTTACAGCTAAATATTATTTGACTTGATTTCATTTGTTTGTTAACTGGTGCATAAACTGAACTGTAATGTTGTAACAGCCCCCTCTCCTCAGACACACTGAATTTTTTTTTTTTTGTGTATGTCTGAGGAAGAAGGTGATGAGGTGGCATTTGCGATGTTGCAGTGCAATTTACGCACCAAATATCAAACTCTTGTGTAATATGTGCTGTTCGATATGTGGGTAAAGCTGATCGAAACTTTAATCACTGCTTTAGTTAACCAATGGTTAAATTTCGTCTGAGTATATGAGAAGACTTTAAGTCATAGTCTAGGGATTTCAATCCAACATGGCAGCCAGTAGTGGATCATTAAAATTAAAAAAAATAAAATTTTTATAAGTCTATCAATTGTTGTTTACTATATCTGAAACTTGCTATAAGGGTGAATGATGGTCCTATCTATTTATATATCGGTGATTTTTGATAAAGTAATGGGGATTTCTGTGTTTTTTGTGGGGATTTCTGTAAATACACGGGGATTTCGGTGATTTCTGTAATTCTATGGACCCCTACATATCAATACACAGAGTGACAGACTACAGGTTTTGCAAAAAGAATTACTTGAGGAGGCAATTTAGAAAATTTTCCCTAAGTCAGATTAATCACATGACACAATATGTGCTAAATTAGTTGGGGGATAAGTCTCTGGATTTATTCAATAAATGTATGTATTATATTTTGGTGTCGCTTGTTACGGTGTTTGTTAATTTCAAACGTATATAATTAAATGACTTCTAAGATAAAGTTGTACTTAACTGTCTTTGCTAGATTTTAACCTTACGATAGGTTTATGTTAATTTACAAGTAAGAACATCTTATACAGTTTATATTATAAAGTATAACAAAATTCTGACACTGTTATGTATACTTCCAATCCAACATGGCCGCCAGTAGCGGATCATTAAAATTAAAAGAAATAAAATGGTTATAAGTCTATCAATTGTTGTTTAATATATCTGAAACTTGCTATAAGGATGAATGATGGTCCTATCTATTTACATTGTATATGAAACAAGCTTTGAAATGTATTTTAGATTTTTGTATAGAAATCATAAAAACTAAATACAATTGTCTCTAAAACTTTAACACCAGTGCCGGCAGTGGTTAAATATTCGATCAACTGGCTCCTGTTCCCTTAAAATTTTTCGAAAAATTGTGCGCACAAATTCGCGCTGATTACTTTGCTATCAGTACAATTTTAATGTAGGGTCAAAATTATGAATTATACTTACAATATATCTGAAAATCCCCTTTGTAGTTTAAAAGGGAAGCTAACAAAACATATATAGAAATACTGAAATCTGTTGCCAGTAAACTATTTCTCGTCTCTCTTGCATTACGATAATTTTGATTGGACAACTCTAGAAAGAATCCGAAACATAAATCCAAAAAGACGATTCTATCAAATTATATTTCTTACTATAACATACTAATGAATTATGTTTTTGTTATAAGTGAACTTGTTCTTAAGGAGAATTTCATGAACATTGATTTGACCAATAAAATAATAATTCAGATAAATAACGGAAAGTGCTTTGACGATTTTTATATATTACTCATCGTCGATTACGATTACGTTATATTTTGTATCTCGAATACGAGTTGTCTAAAGTACAAGTTGCAGTTGTGGAGTGAGTGTGCATTTTGTGACAGCGGTCATTCGATCTACTTGATCAAATTAACTTTCGATTTCATTGACCTGGGCCAAATTCGGTAAGCGGTCTTATTGACTTTCTAACCAATAACGGCCAATCAAATATAAGACAGGTAAACCTAACTGCAAAAAATGTGCTCTTCTCCCGACTGTTTTATTTATCCTCAATTTTCTTTTTCTCTTTTTTCTTTATTTTTCTTCTTTTCTTTTTTCTTTCTTCAGTTTTGAACATTCGTGCTTTCATTTGCAGTTGTTTAGGAAGGGCTTACAGTGCGAGAATGTAAATTTAGGTATTAGGAGAATTTAAACACATTTGATTTTATTTGTAGTACATGTTTTGGGTATCAGGAGTTTTCGTACCTAGGAGAATTCGTACCCAGGAGAATCCGTACCCAAAATGGATGGGTACAAATTCTTTGGTTAATTCGTACCCTGGGTAGGAATTTTCCAGAGAATTCGTACCATACATATAGCCTGTGCTGTTGTCTTACCTAATTTTTGTCTGTACTGTACAGCGATGTATTGCGTCTTTCATGTGCTTAGTATATGTCATAGTTGCACGGATCGGGAAAGTTAGTGCCCTGCGAGATAATCCCATACAGACTGAAAATGGTGCATTAAACCTCTTACTCGGTGCGCCCTACTTGGCTTACAAATTTCGAAGCAGCGAACATTGGTTCCGCGATGTGCGTTTTCGGTTTTTGACAGAAGTGTCTTTGTAATATCGGGCTTGATAAATACGCATGATTTACAGCGATACGATCTTAACGATGTTCTCAGAAACGATTCCCAAAGCATAACCAAAGCACTTTAAATAGCACTTCTATTCTAACTTGTTATAGAGTGAAAGCCTTATAACTTGGGTTTACGATTATGATTTTAGGTGAAATGCATTTTCATTGAGTTCAACTACATTTACAGTACGGGTTTACCAGATTCTTAATGAAACAGGCTACCGGCACCGAAAGATCATGGTTCTACTTAAAATAAAAGTGTTGGGGGCTGGGTCTTAAGAATATCAATGTTACCAAACTTCGCAATAGACAAAGTCCCACAACTTGGGAGAAATTGTTCAGAGTCAGAATTGAAGGCAAATTAAGGAATTCTCAACCACAATTTTGTTAACTCACCGCAGAAATTCATAACAAAAACATATAATTAAATCAAACTGACTTTCCCCTCATTGTTAATTTGATTTGTTTTTGTTGTCCTGTCCCCTGAATTACTCGATAGTTACATCTAATAAACATGACACAAAATACCACTTTGCAAAAATTGTATTTTCTAAATGGCCCTTTCGTAGTTAAACATGGCCCGTTGAAATTGAAAATGGCCCATTGAAGTCTGAGCAAGGGGGCCAGAGTCCCATTGATCCAGTTTGCCTTCCCGATCATTAAAAAAATCGGTTAAAAATTTTTAAATAAATATGACATGTACTTGACTTGACTGATTGTTTGTCTAATTCTGTCCCACTGATACATAAAGTGCTGTCAAGATTAATATGAATAAAATTAACATGGAAGTATACATTTGTGTTTTGTTTCTCTTGTTTGAAAAGAGACATGCTGTTCCAATCTAATGGTCATAATTACATGCATTTCAAAGTTAAGTTCAGTAATCATCATAATGACTTACGTGCTAAAAAAAACAAACTTGCAAATTATTTAGTGTGTTGAAATTCCATGTATAGCGAGACTAACAGTAAATTGCAACATGTGTATACTGCAAAATATAACCAAACTTTTATTAAAAATAGAAAATATCAAGTATGCAATTATACCAAGGATACTGAATACAGAGTTTATATATAATACATATTTCTGAATTATACATGTATGTAGGGTACGAATTATCCAGAGAATTCGTACCCAGGGTACGGTACAAATTAACCAGAGAATTTGTACCCATTCATTTTGGGTACGAATTCTCTTGGGTACGAATTCTCCCGGGTGTGAAACCTCCAGCAGTCATGTTTTGGAATCAGGTTATAGGATTGCTGGAGATTTTGTACCCGGGAGAATTCATACCCTGGAGAATTCGTACCCAATTTGATAAGTCGCTCTGAAGATATTTGCCCTTCTTCATACGAGTCCCATACTTTGTTAACTGAACATTTTGATGATCTTCTTTGATATCTAGACAATTTTCCTTCGCTT
Organism: Pteria penguin; assembly: GCA_035048485.1. Taxonomy (NCBI): domain Eukaryota; kingdom Metazoa; phylum Mollusca; class Bivalvia; order Pterioida; family Pteriidae; genus Pteria; species Pteria penguin. The sequence goes on along the minus strand of CM068588.1, from coordinate 43,454,607 downwards.
ACTAACTTCTTCTGTAGGGGAAGAAGATTTGCTTCTTTGTGAAGAAGATCCAGGAGGACATACAGGTTTAGATTGACTCTGCCCTGAAAAAAGAGAAAAAAAGATAATGTTTTCAATATTCATTTCATGTTGTAAAAAGAAGAAAGAAAGAAAGAAAGAGGGAAATAGATGATGAAAGATACAAAAAAATTGTACTCAAAATATATACCTGGGCCTTGTCCACATTCATCCTGGTGTGTCACCCCTCTTCATCATTATTGGTACGTATCGTCTTTCTGTAAATAGACCACGCGAGCAGATGGTGCTTTTAATCCACGTGTCCTTTACATAATTCATAAGATACGAGAATGCTTCTTGGTCGGCTGTGTGTCTGCAAGTGGTCAAAGACCAGTCTGATATGCTCCGATGAAATTAGAAGAAGGGCCATAACTTTCTGTACAAACTTATTAACATCATCTCGTTCATTGAAAGCAATCTAAAAATAAAGATAAGATTTAAACTGAAGTCGATGTCCATTTACAAATTATTACGGACTTTTTACAAAGAGTTTATCGTACCTGCAGACCGAGGTTCTGAACCTTGGTGAAGACAGCCTTAGACCAGTGGAATGCACAGCCAGTGATGACAGGATCGGTGAAAATTTTGCGTAAAGCTTTCCACATGCCTTTTTCAAAGTCTGCCATGAAGGAGATGACAAATGGTTGGTCAGGTAAAAGATCAATGATGCATTGTAGGATTGGAATAACAATACAGAAGCATGATTCATTATAAACTGAACGACACGACAGAGACGGTACTATGGAAACAAAATTGAAAATACATGTACAGTGGACTCCATTTTATCTGATATCGTATAATCTGATATTTCGTTTTATCTGATATGATATTAAAACACCAAACCGTTTCTATGTATTTCCGTAATAATTTATCTTTTTTATCTGATAGTGAAAAGTCCAAGTTTCGGATTATCTGATAGTAAATTTACCGTTGATAAAATATTTCATCCCGAATTTAGCCTATTTTAAGCCCGGATATTGTTGTGAAACCACTCAGCTGTGACAACATAGGCATATAACAACACCTACGGCAATACCACGACGACTAGGAATAATAATTGATTGTTTGTGTACACAACTATTGACGTCTCATTGAAGTACCTGTACCGGATTAATTAGTGATCGCTGTAGCGTCACTCGTAATTAATTAAATACGTTGATGACCGAAATTGAGAGTAGATGTACCGTAAATACTTGAATATAATACGCACCCGAGTATAATACGCACCTAAAAATGGCCTTCCAAATCACGAAAGAACGTCTAATTCGGTGTATCATACGCAGGGAAAAAATCCAAAAAATAGTGTCATTTTCGTAATGTCACAGCAATTTGAGCAAGAACGCGAGACGCAATCGATATTGCTTAGCACGTGTATATGAGTTTGTTTTGATGTTTAAAAATTCGTCTTTTGTGCGCCTCCTCAATTAACCTGTCATTTCATCGTTGATGTTGTCAACTGAATTCGCTTTGCCGTGTTTCTATCACAATGAGATCGCGTTACGTACATTATCATGAAAAGCGGTACGGAACGACCAGCCTTTATTCATCGTGTGTTATCATCGCTTTTCTCTCATTCACATCATTTACGATCAAACTCGCATAGACTTAAAATTTCTTTACTATTGCGGCCGTACTAGTAAATGAACCCTCGTCCCAAACGACCGCTTCAATTTTTTCACGTTAGAATGAACGTTCGTGTCCACATAAATTACGCGAACTGTACGCGGGTATCGCCCATATTGGTGAAGACATAATAAAGAAAGAATGAATGAATCTAGTGTTATAAGCAAAGTTCAATTTAAAGACAATTCTTAAATTAATCTAACATTCTTATGATAGTAATCCACACTGCCGATGATCTTGCCGTTACGGTCAAGTAATTTCACTTGCTGCGTAACTATCAATTAACCAATTAAGGTTAGATTTCCGGTACACTTTGATAATCAGAAATCATTGCTAAATAAACACAGCGCAAGTCTTCTATTGTATTCTTTTTGAACAGCACTCTGTAGACATTACTCCTGTTATCGTCTTGGTCATTTACTACGGGAAGCAGACAGTATACAGACAATAGACATATCTCACACCTCGTAGGTTTGATTGACGGCTTTAGGTACTTTAACACCATGTAAGCGGTCGTGTATCTCTAAATTAAAACAACCGCTATCAAACGTCCATATGAGTAGACATCTATGACATGTTACACAACATAAAGCATCAACTTTCCCAATTTCGTCTAATCTGATAGCCCGCTTTATCTGATATTTTATTCGCGCAAACAGACTATCAGATTAAACGGAATCCACTGTATATACCTTCTTATTGTCTATGGTACTTTTGCCGGACATCATAACGAAGACGAGAGGAACCTGTTTCATATTGTCCTTGGCTCGGATGAAGCACTGAATGGTGAAAAGCTGGGTAAATGGCTTTTGAACCAACTTGAAAGTGCCATCCATGAACCATGTTTTTGCCTTCTGCAGGGTGGAGATCATGTGTCTGCGTTCACCAACTTTGACGTCTTTCCTGAAAAACCCAGGCTGGAGGAAGTCCTCTGCAAACTGCAAGTGCAAATATATGTAAAATATCTAAGTCCTACCTTTTACGGTTCAAGAGATATAGCCAAAGTTAAGGGTTTTTTTTGCCACAAACAAACAAACACACCCCTCTCAATTACCTCAAAATCCAATGGCTTCGGTTCCTCGGGTCACATCTTCTGCCTGCAATAGTTGGCCATGCGAATGAGATTGGCCGGCTTTGGTCTCGCGGTGTCTGGCAGTCGGAGGTCAGCATTCTCGGTCATCACCTGCTCAACAATGGAAGGGGCGGATGTGAAGATTCTGCTCCTGGCTTTCGTTTTCACCTGTTGGAATATTGGTAAAGTTGTTGTCATGACAAAAACACATGCTAATGGAAATCTTGTCTCAATCAACGGTCTTGTAGTTAACTATTTGAAAAAGATAAATTATTGTGCATGCCAAAATCACGTTTACCTGCTGCATGATTTGACTGGCTAGTTTGACACCAGGTTTGCCAGTGTGGCTATGTGATCTGGCACCAGCTACAAAATTGTTTCCACACTGGATGACCGTGGCTGGATAGCGATGAGTGGAAGAGCACACACTGCACCACCAGTAGGTCCTCTGGGGGGTACATTTCTTAATAGTGTAAGTAAAGCCATCAGAATCTATTAACTTGTCTTTGCCCCTCTTCGACCCACTCTTCTCAATATGATATTGGATTATGTCATTTGGCTCCTCTGGTTGTACTGTGGATTCCATAATACTGTAGGCGATTAAACTGATGATGAAAAAGATAATTATATTATGTTTGTGAAAGACTTACATTCTGTGCAACGTCATTAAATCTATAAATTTGAAATATGTTATTACATTGTATTTTAATTTACACAAGGAAAAGTTACATATATGATTATCATGTAATTTGCAAATCACATAATAATCATGTAATTATTGAATGATCATCGCATAATTCAAGCATAAGATGCTCATGTAATTGTTATTTGTATTCATATAATCAACAAAGAATTTGGTTTTTGTTTGTTTGTTATATATATATATATATATCAATTTATATCATGCGTGGATACAGAGGGGGGTACCAGGTGTCTGGACCCCTCTGTCCTGGAATCCGAAAATTTTACCCAAAAAGGTAATATGTGGGCATTTTTTGGTGTCTCCCCCTCCTGTCTAAGTTGAGAAAATACCTTTTTTCGTTGGACCTCACCCCTTGACAAAAAAAATTCTGGATCTGTGCATGCACATCTTAAATTCTTCAAAAATCAATTTAATGTCAACTTACTCTTCATGGTCAACTGTGGGCCTTGTAAAGGAACAACCAACATAGAATGATCAGTCTTCCTCAGACAGGTCATGGCTAGACTCGTTGATAGTGCTGTAGTCTGGTTTTGGAGCCTATCAACGTTGGTGCAGGGTGCACATCACCACTGTATTTCTGTGCCTCCTCTCACAGCATCACGTTAGGCAGCCCCACCAGCTGTCTATCCATTAATTGGTAGTACTTGCTTCATGTAGAAAGACTTGTCAACTATTTCCAATCTTGTATCTTCTCACAGAAAGGACTGAAAAGCGAAAACGTGTCCATTTTCAGTTCCGAAGTCTCCTTGCAGAAAGCTAGGGCATCCTCGTGTTCAAAAACCGCGTCCAAAAAGTAGCCTCCAATAATTCTGGGATTCTTTATAGTGTTGAAAACGTTTAGCCATATATTTTTCCTTGATAAACCGCATATGTAGCCACTGATGCGTAAGACATATGGTTTAAGCTTATGGTAACCGTCCATAATCCATATACATGTACATATACATGTCATGCCATTATTATGTCCCTTACATGTCATGCCATCATTATGTCCCTTACTTGTCATGCCATCATTATGTTCTTTACAAGTCATGCCATCATTATGTCCCTTACACGTCATGCCATCATTATGTCTCTTACAAGTCATGCACTCATTATGTCCTTACAAGTCATGCCATTATTATGTCCCTTACATGTTATGCCATCATTATGTCCCTTACTTGTCATGCCATCATTATGTCCCTTACAAGTCATACCATCATTATGTCCCTTACTTGTCATGCCATCATTATGTTCTTTACAAGTCATGCCATCATTATGTCCCTTACACGTCATGCCATCATTATGTCCCTTACAAGTCATGCCATCATTATGTCCCTTACTTGTCATGCCATCATTAAGTCCCTTACAAGTCATGCCATCACTATGTCCCTTACTTGTCAGTCTGTAAGAAGTCTCAGCTTAGACTGATAATGAGAGAGTTACAGGGTTTCTGGATGATAACTCAAGTATCTGACAAGTGAATTAAACCATATTTTCAATATTTTGTAATTTCTTAAAGTCACAGCTTCTGATTTAGAGTGCATTTCAGATGTTTTGGAGAAAATATACACTAACAACATTGGGCATATTGCACAAAACACAGAGAATTTAGATGTAGATTTGCCAGTGTTAGTTCTCACCGTTGTATAAAACCACAATGTTTTGTGTATTTTCTAGATAGATACCTAATCCCTCAAAGAAGATTTGGATCAAAAGTTTTAAAAATGAGAAAATCAACTTAATTTACACCTTCATTAGGTGTACAGTGTTCTTTGTGAAAAATGCAAAATACCTGACCTTCACATTATCTAATCAAGATGTTATAGTTGCTATTACCTTTTACATTTAGCATAAAAAAGAGATGGGCAAGGACTGCATTTTATGCCCCTGTATCGATAGATTGGGGGCATTTTGTTTTTGTTCTGTCTGTCTGTTTGTTTGTCTGTCTGTCTGTATGACAACTTTAACCTTGGCCATAACTTTTGAACCGTGAGGGATAGACTTCATATTTCACATGGGTACTCACCTAATGAAGCCCTTTCAAATACAACCAAGGTTGATGACCGTTTTTTTGTCCTAATGTTTGTCTGTTTGTTTGTTAGTCTGTTGTCAACTTTAACCTTGGCCATAACTTTTGAATCGTGAGGGATAGAGACTTCATATTTCACGTGCATACTCAACTAATGAAGCCCTTTCGAATGACACCAAGGTTGATGACCTATTGACCTTTACAATGACCTTCACGCTAAGAATAACTTTTTCGGACTTTGTTGCCACTGAAGGCATAGTGTTTCACAAACACATCTTGTTTTTAATCAAAAAGGCCTTCATTAGGGGCATATGTTTTACAAACCTGCTCTAGTAACAAATTTAATTTTGATTTTGTAGATGGGTACTTATAGCACAGTATAAACAATGGATCAGGCAGCTTTGAATACAATAGCAGAAACTTTAGATGTAAAATATGGTGTCATCGATAACTTGAAGTATGGCAAATATACCTATGAGGCTCATATCTCTTTGACAAATTATGGAGATGTCCCTTTGTCCTATGAAGGAAAGTGGAAAATATATTTCTGCCATAATCGAATGATTGAACCAGATGTCCTTCGTGATAGAAATGAAGTAGAGCTGGAGAAATATGGTATTCTTTTCACTCATATAAATGGATGTTTATTCACCTTAGAACCTTTGAAAAGTTTTAAAACTCTCAAGAAAGGGGACTCAGTCAATATATTGTTTCATGCACAGCATTATTCAGTGTCTCGAACAGATGCTTTGCCCAATTGGTACATAGATGTGGATGGTTTAAAACCTAGATTGATTAAAAGTACATGTGGTACAGACTTGGATTATGTTGAGCCTTTTGATAAACCGGAGAAGTGGAAGAGATTTAATTATCAAATGGATTCAGGCATTCAGCGATTTGATCTTTATAATCCGTATACACCTCAAGAACGTTATGAAAAGCAGAAAGTAGAAGATTTAAAGAAATCCGGGAAACACCTCATTCCTACGCCAGTAGACATGAAAATAAACATGGAGGAAACTTTGGATCTTGGCGATGGAGAATGGACAATTCGTTATCAGGAAGGCTTAGAGAATGAAGCAACATTTCTAAAAGGTGAGACAGTTAAGAAATGCAATGATATACTAGTAGTGGTGTACATGTACAAACAGAACACATAGCATTATGCTTTATATACACCCAATGTGGACAATGTACCAGTATTATGGTATGATATGGTACATCCCACACATTGATATTTATTTTTTTAGCTCAACTGAGCCAAAGGCTCAAGTGAGCTATAGTCATAGTGTGCGGTCTGTCGTCGTCATCATCCGTCCGTCCGTTGTTAACTTTTTCACATTTTTGACTTCTTCTCTGGAACTGCTTTGCAGATTTGGATCAAACTTTGTATATATGATGTACTCATGGACTTTACTAAAATTGTGTTCAGGATTCAGATTCCCTTAGGGGTGGATCCAGGGCGGGGCCCAAAGTGCCCAAAACGGTACCCCTCTTCAAAAATCTTCTCCTCCAGAATCAGCGCATAAATGGGGAAACTCATTGCATTTCAACAATCTATAAATATGGGTTGTCAAAATTTTTGTTCAGGATTAAGATCTGTCAAATAAAAATTTACGTTTTTGATGTGTTTTTGGACTTAGTAATTTCAATGCAGAAAAGTGTCATGTTTTTCAGTTAATTGATACTGATAATTCTTCATGACTATTTCGATCATAATTATGGTAAGGAATATTATTGTGAAAGAATTTTGTCAATATCTCAATTTTTGGATTTTTTATGATTTTTTTTAAGACTTCAAAAAAAAAAAAAAAGGGGGGGGGGGAGGGTTGGCCATTTTTCACATTTTCAACTTTTTCTGCAAAACTGTTGGAAGAATTTTATTAAATCTTGGTAGAAATAAATCACTTACTCTTATGATCCCCTTTAAATTCTCTTGTTTTCGTCCAGACCTTTTTACAGGTGGCGCCACCATAGTCAAAAGTAGGTAACAAAAGAGTACCCTCCTTTGACAACATTCTACTTCATACTGGCTGTATACAGAGACAAACAGAATGCATAGAAATGATCTAGAGGGATAAGTGAAGACGTATTGTCATTTTGGTTCCCTGCCAAAATCAAATTTAAGAATTTTTTTTCGACATTTGTTTGGACTTCGTGATTTCAATGCAGAAAAGTGTCATATTTCCTAGTTAATTGATAATGATGATTTCTTATGGGCTATTGTGATCAATATAATTATGGTAAGGAATGTTAATTTGAAATAATTTTATCAATATCTTAATTTTTGGAATTTTAAAGACTTCCAAATGAGGGTAATTAGGACAATTCTTCACATTTTTAACTTCTGCTGTTATACTACATGAAAGATTTTAATGAAACATGGAATACATGAAGTACTAAAGGTCTTCTATCAATTTGGTAAATTTCATCCAAATTGGTTAACAGATAATGCCATGTCTAAAAAGTAGGTCTCACAATGGTACATATACCACTTGGTAATTGAAATATGGAGAGTAGCGGTTCAAATCCCGCTGTGGTCAAAAATATTTTTTCATTTTCTACACATCTAAATATATTAAGTTTTTAGATGTTTCTCAACACTCAACATATGAAATTAGGCAATTTTAAGTTAGATCTGGACAATATTTGAAAAAATGATGTTCATGACCCAAACTTGAAATCAGTAAACAAAAGGCCCCACCTGAAGAAAATGACTAACTTGCTGCCCAGAATGACATTTTGCAGAGACAAAGGAAATGCTTAATATCAAAATCACCTGAATGGATGTGCAAAAGTGTTGTTTTTTATTCTAGTCTGTAATAAAATTTGACATATTTTCAACATTTGTGTTGACTTAGTCACAGTAATGCAAAAATAAATAAATTCTTCCTTCCTGCATGACTGATCATCTAGGTACTCAGGTGAGCGATATAGGCCCACTTGGGCCTCTTGTTTTTTTCATTTCTTTACACATCTAAATAAGTTTTTAGATGTTTCTGAACACTCAACATATGAAATTAGGCCATTTTAAGTTGGATCTGAACAATATTTGAAACAATTGTTGTTCATGACCCAGACTTGAAATCAGTCAACAAAAACTTGAAAAAGGTCCCACCTAAAGAAAATGACTAACTTGTTGCCCTGGATCACATCTTGCAGAGACAAAGCAAATGCTTAATATCACAATCACCTGAATAGATGTGCAAAAAAGTGTTGTTTTTTATTCTGGTCTGAAATAAAATTTGACATATTTTCAACATTTGTGTTGAATTAGTCACAGTAATGCAAAAATAAATAAATTCTTCCTTCCTGCATGACTGATCATCTAGGTACTCAGGTGAGCGATATAGGCCCGCTTGGACCTCTTGTTTTTTCTTCTTTTAAGGTAAAGATTCAAAGGTCAAGATCACATTGAGAAAATGATATAACATAAATATAGCTTGTAGAGATGACATATAGACTGATCTGTTTGGACTAGAACCAGCAAACTTACTCCTCATCTACTGATACTGAGAGGACGACACCTTTAAACTGCCAAAGCCGTGTTGGGAGGGGGGGGGCCTCAAATGTCAAGATCACATGCTAAATATATTGTTGATAAATTCTATAACAAAATACAGACCAGACTGTTTGGGTAAGACCATACATCTTGTTACATATATTTAAGACAGGAGGACATGCCTTTTTTTTTTTTTTTTCAGGGTTAGAGGTTGAATGTCAAGGTCACATGCTAAACATTGTTATTATAATAAGTTTGTTAACATGATTTAGACCAAACTGTTTTACATACTAGGACTAGGGGTAGGCTTGGTGTAGTGGTTAAGCGCTTGGCTTGCGGCTCTGACGATCCGGGTTCGATTCCCGGGTTGCGCCACTATGTTTAAGAGGTTGGTAACCTCCTGCTTCCATGTCGCGATATAACTGAAATATTGTTGAAAGCGACGTAAAACACCAATCAACCAACCAACCAACATACTAGGACTATCAAACTTGGTACACATACTACTTATGCTGATAGAATGCTGCCTATTTTTTTCAAGGTCACTGGTCAAAGTTGCAAGTGAATCATTGTTCTCTTTTAAACAAGATGCATAAAGATCCTATTTGGTTAGTACTATCAAATTGATACATGTAGTGATAATAACAAAAGGACGATTGTTATTATTGTCCGAAGTTAAAGGTTAAGGTCACACCAAATATTGTTGATAAAGCTTGTACAAGAAAACCTGTCCTAACGGACACTTGGGATTAGCGGACACTCGCTTATAACGGACGGATTTTAATAGAACCAATTTTTTTCTTCATAAAGTCTTGAAAATATTTCTCTATATAACTGACACTGTCTACTACGGGCAATGGACACTTCTTCCATACCAAATGCTAATAAATCACTTCAAAAAGACCTGGTTTAAACGGACAGTGTAACAACCATGCATGTATGTTTTACAAACACAAGCCGGTGATTATCCAATTAAGTTTTTGTGTACAAAGTACACACAGTGACAATGTCAAATCGTTAAACCGATAATTAGCCAATTAAGTTTTACCTGTACATGTATACAGGTAGATAATGATTGTTTATTGATATGCAATGATTGATATATGTTCACTGTAGTATCAAAGGGTGTTTACGGGTATACCCTGGGGCTGTTGAGAGTAGAAAACTGAGTTGATTCTTATTAAAATAAGACAGTTTGGAAATATGGCGTCCAAACGAAAGGCGTTATCATTGAAAAACAGGTAGATTTGATAAATTCTGCGGCAAATGGAAAGGGAGGTCGTGAATTGGCAAAAGAATTTGAAACTGGAATAACTCAAGCTATACATATAGGGACATTTTAAGCTGAAGGCTGAAATTTTGGAGGACTTTGAGTGCAATTCTGTAACTTGGGTGCATTATTATGTGAACCTGGTTTAAACGGACACCTGTCTATAACGGAAAAATAAGGTATAGACCAAAATGCTTGGGCAAGGACTGTCATACTTAGTACACATACTTATAATGATAAAAGGATGTTGGTTTTAAAGGTCAGAGATCAAAGATCTAGGTCACACACACCAAATATTGTTGATAAACTGCTTTTTGTTAACACTTTACAGAGCTTGAAAGGATATACAGACAGGACTTCATACACAGTTACACATTCACCATTACAAGTGCTACTTTTTATTACCAAGACATTTGACCTAATGGCCTTGACCCTGAACTTTGGCCTTGTGAAAATAACTTAGTTAAGAATTTCTGAAAGCAGATTTCTCTTACAGTATGAGTGATAGGGCTTTTATATTTCACACAATAATACTCACCCTATAACAAGTTCTACGGTACATTGCTACACCAAGTCATTCTTATAATGTATGCGAGATGGGTTTCATATTTCACATTCACATTATGAATCTTGAATTATTCACCATAACAAGTACAACACATACACTTTATCCTATTCCAAATTTATCATCGGGGAGGGAGGGCGTATTAGTTAAGTTCATAGACAAACATCTAGTTATTTTCGCTGTGACACTAAAATGTTTTATCAGTGAATGCTATCTGAAAATCAAAAAAAAAAAAAAATAATAATAAACATGTAATACTTTTTCTTCCAACCTGCAAAACTTGGATCCTTTGATGAATTTTGTAACTTTGTAGTTCCTGATTTAAAATTTTAAAACTACTGCCTTGTATATATATAGATATTTCATGTACATGTATATGTATATTACATGTATATACTGTAATATTTCTGGCTTATTGTACAGGTATTTGCATTAAATTTTGAATACAGTTATGTTCCCTTAACAAATTGAATACAGATTTTTGAAAGTTTTGAGTATTATTTACATACAGTCTCTGTGATTGATTATCATCAATTACCCGTTACCAAAATTATTCAGGCCACTCATTACATATTCAATAAATATGATATCTCAGCTATCAATATACAGATATCAATAAATATGATATCTCAGCTATCAATATACAGATATCAATAAATATGATATCTCAGCTATCAATATACAGATATCAATAAATATGATATCTCAGCTATCAATATACAGATATCTATGAATTGGACATTGTATGTAGTACATCTTTGTGTTGTGATTTTATGAAACAAAATCTACTGTATTACAGATAAACTAACAGCCTCAATAGATAATCTACAAATGAAGACAGGAATTCCAAAAGATGCAACACATATCATTGCTATATCGTTAAGCAACATCACCTTGTTAGATGACTTAGAAGATAGTCCAGAGGGATACCAGGTCTTAATTAAACCTCAGTACACCAGAATTGAGATCCATGGTAACTCATCGGCAGGAATATTCTATGGTGTGCAATCCTTACTTTCTCTATGTGATAATACCTCCCTCCCTTCTGTTACTATTGTGGATGCACCAAGATATAAGTACCGAGGAATGCATGTTGACGTCTCTCGAAATTTTCATTCCAAACAGGAAATACTGAAGCTTCTAGACATCATGGCAATGTACAAGCTGAACAAATTTCATTTTCATCTCACCGATGACGAGGGATGGAGATTGGAGATTCCAGGATTAGAGGAACTTACCACAGTAATTATTTTGTGTACAGTCAAGCACATTTATGGTCTAAAGTTTTTCTTTGTTTTCTTAAAATGTACTTTAGAAGTAAACATACATATATCATGTAATTTGTTACCATCAGTTTAAAAAAACCAATTCTAACAAAACTTATTGTGTATATGAAGTCAAGTAGTAGTTTATACATGTAGGGTTATGGTAGAATTTGCTTCATGGTCATGTAAACCTTCCTGATGGATTATACACATAGGGGAGCAGAATGATCTTCTTCATCTTCAAGGTCCAAAGATATCTCAAGTTGGCCTTGTTTTGGTTTATACATTTATAGCTTATATTCTTAAGTTATGTTCTAGTCTGACAATATCTCTAATCTGTAAATGAAGACTTGTTACATCAAGAAAACTGAACTTGAGCATTGTATTAGATCATAATGTGACGTTATAGAAAAATGTCGGAATTCATAATTTCTCTTTCTAAAAAGGCATCAAGTATTGTTATTGTTTACTTTTCCCTGTAGGTTGGAGGCAGGAGAGGACATGATTTATCAGAGAAGACTTGCATTCTCCCTATGCTTGGATCAGGTCCTGATTTTGATACTTCAGGAACTGGACATTATTCTGTGGAGGACTATCGTGAAATATTGCAATATGCAAAAGCGAGACATATAGAAGTAATTCCAGAAATAGATATGCCAGGTCATAGTCATGCTGCAATAAAGGCTATGCAAGCACGTTATTTAAGATACAAAGAGAAAGGAGAGATAGAGAAGGCCAAAGAATATTTAGTCAGTCCACTTCATACAAATGGTTTCCACTCAGTGCAAATGTTTTCAGAAAATGCCATGGACCCTGGTATGGAATCCACTTATAAATTTGTGGATAAAGTTGTGATGGAAGTTAAGAGGATGCATGAGGATATTGCTCCTCTGAAGACTTTTCATTTTGGTGGAGATGAAGTTCCATACAAAGCTTGGGAAGGATCAGATGCTTGTGAAGCCCTTGTTAAGTCAAAAACTGTGAAATTTTTCTCAGATCTGATGGAATATTTTGTGAAGCGTGTGTCAAATATTGTTGCAAAACATAAGCTTTATTTAGGTGCTTGGCAGGATGGAGTGATACTGGATGACATGTCATTGGAACCACTAAAGAGATCTAATTTTCAGAATGAAGATGTACTTGTTTATGCTTGGCAAAATGTGTGGGAAACAGGACTGTCTGGTTGTGCTTATAAATTGGCCAATACTGGTTACAAGGTAAGATTGAAGATGAATTGCTTCTTAAGCTTATTCCCCCCTCCCCATGGAAGAAATATTTTTTTTCTTTTAAAGGCTGTTTTTCTGCATCTCTCCATAGTTAAGCCTACCAAATGAGTAAGTTATTGAAAACATATCAAAGCTGGTACAAAATTTACATTGTATCTCTACAACATTTCACAGGAATGACTGCAAATTACATTATATAATAATTGCTCATTACTGAAGGATATGTACAGTGCAGCTCTAGATTGTTGGAGAAAATACAAAAAACTCGGTGAGATTTAGTCATATATTTACTTGTATAAGTTCACACCTTTGTATAAAATCACACTTTTCAAAATATCTAAACTGTACTGTAGGGATCTCATGACCAAGTTTAAGTTCACGTCAAAGGGCAGTGACATATTGAATTCAATCATGTCTTTAACTTCTGCAAGCATCCACAGCAATGAATTAAAATTTTAATATGTTGTTGTGTAAGGCTTACAGATACATAATAGCTTTGACATAGATGGAGGTATTAGTCATTTCTCACATTTCTCAGTGATAGTGGCTCCGTATTTTCCAATTTATGATCTACATGTAATGTCTTTTTGACTTTTAAGCTGCATTATCAAAGGGTCAGTTTGGTTGAGTGGTATTATTCTTCCCTGGTTCCTAATGGTTCGTTATAGATCAAGAGATAACACATAAGTTTAAGGCAGTATCAGGCAGATGTTGCTGCTGCATAAGTAAGGCAGTATTAGGCAGGTGTAGTTCAAGTGTAGGTAAGGCAGTATCAGGCAGGTGTTACTGCTGTGTAGGTATGGCAGTATCAGACAGATGTTGCTTCTGTATAGGGAAGGCAGTATCAGACAAGTGTTGCTGCTGTGAAATCTAGGTAAGGCAGTATGAGGCAGGTGTTGCTGCTGTGTAAGTAAGGCAGTATCAAGCAAGTGTTGCTGTAGTGTAGGTAAGGCCATATCAGGCAGGTGTTGTTTCTGTGTAGGATAGGCAGTATCAGACAGGTATTACTGTAGTGTAGGTAAGGCTGTATCAGGCAATTGTTGCTTCTGTATAGGTAAGGCGGTGTCAGAAACAGGTTGCTGCTGTATAGATAAGGCAGTATTAGGCAGGTGTTGCTGCTGTGTAGGTAAGGCAGTATCAGGAAGGTGTTGTTGCTGTGTAGATATGGAAGTATCAGGCAGGTGTTGCTGCTGTATAGGAAAGACAGTATCAGACAAGTGTTGCTGCTGTGTAGGTAAGGCAGTATCAGGCAGGTGTTGCTGCTGTGTAGGTAAGGCAGTATTAGGCAGGTGTTGCTGCTGTGTAGGTAATGCAGTATCAGGCAGTAGTTGCCACTGTGGAGGAAAGGCAGTATCAGGCCGGTGTTGCTGCTGTGTAGGGAAGGCATTCTCAGGCAGGTGTTGCTGCTGTGTATGTAAGACATTAAGCGGATATTGCTGCTGTTTAGATTAGACAGTATCAGGCAGGTGTTGCCGCTGTGTAGGGAAGGCAGTCTCAGGCAGGTGTTGCTGCTGTGTAGGTAAAGCAGTCTTAGGCAGGTGTTTCTGCTTTGTAGGTAAGACATTATTAAGCAGGTATTGCTGCTGTTTAGATTAGATAGTATCAGGCAGGTGTTGCTGCTGTGTAGGTATGGCAGTATCAGTCAGATGTTGCTACTGTGAAGGTAATGCAGTATCAGGCAGGTGTTGTGCTTTGGAAGTAAGACAGTATCAAGCAGGTGTTGACACTGTAGAGGTAAGGCAGTATCAGGCAGGTGTTGCTGCTGTGTAGGTAAGGCAGTATCAGGCAGGTGTTGCTGCTGTGTAGGTAATGCAGTATCAGGCAGTAGTTGCTGCTGTGTAGGTAATGCAGTATCAGGCAGTTGTTCCTGCTGCGTAAGTAAGGCAGTATAAGGCAGTGTTACTACTGTGTAGGTAAGGCAGTATCAAGCAGGTGTTCCTGCTGTGTAGGCCAGGCAGAATCAAGCAGGTGTTAAAACAGTATAAGGCAGGTGTTGCTACTGTGGAGGAAAGGCAGTATCAGGCAGGTGTTGCTGCTGTGTAGGGAAGGCAGTCTCAGGCAGGTGTCACTGCTGTGTAGGTAAGACATTATTAAGCGGGTATTGCTGCTGTTTAGATTAGACAGTATCAGGCAGGTGTTGGTGCTGTGTAGGTAAGGCAGTATCAGTCAGAAGGTAATGCAGTATCAGGCAGGTGTTGGTGCTGTGTAAGTAAGGCAGTATTAAGCAGGTGTTGCCACTTTAGAGGTAAGGCAGTACCGGGCAGGAGTTGCTGCTGTGTAGGTATGGCAGTATGAGGCAGGTGTTGTTACTGTGAAGGTAATGCAGTATCAGGCAGGTGTTGCTATGGTGTAAGTAAGGCAGTATCAGGCAGATGTTGCTGTTGTGTCAGGCAGTATCAAGCAGTGTTGCTGCTGTAGAGGAAAGGCAGTTTCAGGCAGGTGTTGCTGCTGTGTAGGTAATGCAGTATCAGGCAGGTGTTGCTGCTGTGTAGGTAATGCAGTATCATGCAGGTGTTGCTGCTGTGAAGGTATGGCAGTATCAGTCAGATGTCGCTACTGTGAAGGTAATGCAGTATCAGGCAGGTGTTGTGTTTTGGAAGTAAGACAGTATCAAGCAGGTGTTGACACTGTAGAGGTAAGGCAGTATCAGGCAGGTGTTGCTGCTGTGAAGGTAATGCAGTATCAGGCAGGTGTTGCTGCTGTGTAGGTAATGCAGTATCAGGCAGGTGTTGCTGCTGTGAAGGTAATGCAGTATTAGGCAGGCATTGCTGTTGTGTAGGTAATGCAGTATTAGGCAGGTGTTGCTGCTGTGTGAGTAAGGCAGTATCAGACAAGTTTTGCCGCTGTGAAGGTAATGCAGTATCAGGCAGGTGTTGCTGCTGTGTAGGTAATGCAGTATCAGGCAGGTGTTGCTGCTGTGAAGGTAATGCAGTATTAGGCAGGCATTGCTGTTGTGTAGGTAATGCAGTATTAGGCAGGTGTTGCTGCTGTGTGAATAATGCAGTATCAGGCAGGTGTTGCTGCTGTGTGAGTAAGGCAGTATCAGGCAAGCTTTGCCGCTGTGAAGGTAATGCAGTATCAGGCAGGTGTTGCTGCTGTGTAGGTAATGCAGTATCAGGCAGGTGTTGCTGCTGTGTGAGTAAGGCAGTATCAGGCAGGTGTTTCCGCTGTGTATATAGGGCAGTATCAGGCAGATGTTGCTGCTGTGTAGGTAAGGCAGTGTTAGGCAGATGTAGGTGCTGTGTAGGTAAGGTAGTATCAGGCAGGTAATGTTGCTATGTAGTTAAGGCAGTATCAGGCAGGTGTTGGTACTGTGTAGGTAAGGTAGTATCAGGCATGTAATGCTGGTATGTAGTTAAGGCAGTATCAGGCAGGTGTTGGTACTGTGTAGGTAAAGTAGTATCAGGCATGTAATGCTGGTATGTAGTTAAGGCAGTATCAGGCAGGTGTTGGTACTGTGTAGGTAAGGTAGTATCAGGCATGTAATGCTGGTATGTAGTTAAGGCAGTATCAGGCAGGTGTTAGTACTGTGAAGGTAAGGTAGTATCAGGCAAGTGTTGCTGCTGTGTAGGTAAGGCAGTATCAGGCAGGTGTTGCCGTTGTGTAGGTAAGGCAGTATCAGGCAGGTGTTGCCGTTGTGTAGGTAAGGCAGTATCAGGCAGGTGTTGCTGCTGTGGAGATACAATAATCTTGCTGTAATGTGAAACAAAGAGTCCTTATTATTGCATTATAAAACAAACAATTATCTATAGATGCTATTCAGTTTGTTTTATTTGTTTGATTCTTGTATTATGCCACACCACTTTTATTGCATTTATTGAGGGTAAATGGTGATGGCATCTGCTTGATGGAATGCAGAGATACATATGCAGCAGATCCACCCAAAGCAGTGAGGGATCTTGAACATGCCGTGTTTACTGTGGTGTAGAACTTCAGTTTTACTGTCTCATCTGAAAGAAATCGGCAAGATTTAGATCTCTTGTTAACAAGCCAAACACCTAACTGATAGAACTATGCCAAGCACATAGCTAGAGCTATGCCAGCTCTCTATACCATATGAAAACATTACATTATCTAACCATAATGTTGCAGACTGTGCTGTCACAAGGAACCCACCTTTATTTTGACCATCCTTATGAGCCAGATCCAGAGGAAAGAGGTCTTTGCTGGGCAACCCGTTGTGTAGATACACAGAAAGTCTTCGGCTTTTTGCCAGATAATATCTATTGGAATGCTGACTACAAACTGACAGGAGAACAAATAAAATACTGTGATCTAATGAAGAATAAAGAAGACCATGAACCATTGAAGAAAAAGGAAAACATCATTGGTCTGCACATTTTATTTTGCTTACATTTCAACAAGCAAGTAAAAGTGTAACTGTTTGTAGATTTTTGCCTGAATCAGATAACAAAGCAACTCTAATATGTAGTTCAGCAATGTCTGTATAATGTCAGATTTACGCAAATGTCATCACTAGGAAGTGATACAGGCTTCAGATTTGGTAAATAAGAAAACACTATTGAGTACGCACGACATAAGATGTTACTGGGCCATTGTGGCTCACTTTTAACACTTAAGTGCAGCTTTGAGTTCCAGCTATACCATTTGCCTCAAACAGTTAAATTTTAAGACAAATGAAGTTGTAATATAGACACTAAGCTCACCTCATTGTATATACGATGTACATGGTTTGCTACAGGAATGCAGGGACAGCTTTGGTCGGAGTTGGTGCGAACAGCAGATGAGATGGAATGCATGATATTCCCACGTCTCATAGCTTTAGCAGAACGTGCCTGGCATAAAGCATCATGGGAAACTGTAAAAGATGAGAAAAGTAGATCTTTGCAAAGGAAGGCTGATTGGTGTATGTTTGCAAACTGTCTAGGATACAAAGAATTATATCAAATGGATAAAATTGGGGTGGCATATCATCTACCACCACCTGGTGCTAGGTAAATTGTAAGTTTTGTCTCTCATACTCAGAGGATTTCAGTCCTTGGAGGATGATGTGAAGGAGTCATGGTTCCTCTCTGTTTCGTCATTTGTTTAAAGTCAAATTTCTGTTAATACATCAGCTGGATTCTGTCATCATATAAATGAAATAATCTTGATGTGACGTAAAGTGAAAATAAAAAAATACAAAACTTGTCCTCAGGATGCTCAGGATAGTGAGATAGGTTTATTTAGACTTCTTGTTTCTACACTTCTGTTCTTGGATCGGTATGTTAAATTATGATCTGAAATTGTTTTATGTCTTATTTTATATGTACAGTAAACTCCATATACAGCGTTCACGTTTATTAAGAATTCATGATTATTACGAACCAAGATGAATTCCCTGACCTTATCGTCATGTAAATTTATGGATAATTTTCCGTTTTTTGGCCAATTCTAATAGTACGAACTAATGCATATTGCAAACCAAAACCATTGGCCCCTTGGCTAAATTTCTTCATAAATACACACTGTTACTACGAACTGATTACCTG
This sequence comes from Pteria penguin, assembly GCA_035048485.1. Classification (NCBI taxonomy): domain Eukaryota; kingdom Metazoa; phylum Mollusca; class Bivalvia; order Pterioida; family Pteriidae; genus Pteria; species Pteria penguin. The sequence continues at coordinate 43,435,821 of CM068588.1, read as the reverse complement.
TGATTACTACAAGTGCGTGATTAGTATTACTTGTTTGTCACCATAGTTCAGATTTAAGGCGATAATTGTTTGACAAACAAAAGCGCGTCTGTCTTATAGGTTTACAGCAATAATACTACCCATGTTTATAAACACGACGAGTCTAAACTTCATCATAACAGAGGAGACAGGTTTATCATGGTCAAATATTCCTAAAGGGTATAATAGTAGATTTTCACCTCAGCTCATAGTATCAGCAGTGGCATACACCAGGATGAATACACCAGTTACTGCTAAGCCACATAGACTCTTATTATGATGTTTAAAACACAGCCATTTAAATGAATATTGGTATGTATTTGAAGAAATAAACTTTGTTAAACACCCCTATAATTTGATAATGGAATCTTTGTTTTGGTTTCTTTAAAAACCCGGATGAGCACAGTTATATATACCTGTGTTCATCTTACATTTGAGTGGATATTTTAAGCTTGGTAATTGATTCCCCATCTAGGAAACACATAGCGATATCATTAGAAACTAAATACCAAATCATTGTTAAAGTTGATGAAGAATAACAGACAAAGAAGGACGCTGCGGCGGATTTCGATATTTGCAAAAAGGAGTACAACACTTAAAAACCGTGATATAATGTTGACCTTTTCAACTGTCTTTATACATTCAAGGAATTTGTGTCAGATAAAACATAGATACAATGACAAAGAAAACAATTAACTGACTTCTGATGAAAATTGGATGCATTGTACAATCTTTGAATGCAGACTACAAACACTTGTATGATATATTCATCGTTTATAAATGAATTAAGTATGTAAACGGTCTGCCATGTTGTTCCTTAATAAAATAAATAGGATTTGCTACATATTTTGGTTATAGTGAACTTTATTTCTTCCCTCGGTAAATTTACGTATTATGCATATGGTGAACTATGCCTAGTACAAACCAGCTTTATTGGTCCCTAGAGATTCGCTATAAACGTGTTTCACTGTATAAAGACACAACCAAGAAAATTATGTTGTGGTTCAGTATTTGTAGGTCAGTTTAGTTATTGACAATGTTTCCAGTAGTATGTTATCTGATGTAGGGTGTCTGTTAAGAATTGAGCATTTTTAACCTTGTTTTGGAAACTATCGATACTAAGCCAGTTGTCACCTTATTTCACTCAAAGTATTTTTAGGATATAAAATTAAGAACTTGATGAACTCATCACCCCTGAGGTGTTGGAGTGTGTCCAAAACTTTATAAATAAAATAAAATAAAACATCTTTGAGACTAGTCCAAAATATTCTCTATTCAGGTGCATTTGGAGGAAAATGTATGCATAGTTATAAAAAGCATGTCGAAACCATGTTAAGTAAATTTTGAAATCATGACCACTATGGCAGGATGTCTCTTGGATAGGACCCATTTGGTTATCAACAAAATATATTTGATATGAGAAAATCTTCTTTACTCCATTGCTTCATTATAATGTACTGTATGCATGATAAGGAAATCTAAATATAGTTCTCTTTATGTTCTTTTAGGGTAGAGGATGGTAAGCTGACAATCACATGTGCATACCCTGGATTACCTTTATTTTACAGTCTAGATAGTGGCTCCACCTGGGTAGAATATAATGAACAAATTAAGGTTACTCCTGGAGTGACAGTTATAATGGAAACAAGGTATTGTTCTTATGTGAAGTCAACATCTAATCACTAAAAGGTGACCACTAATTCATAACGAGGCTGACCTATGTTCAAGTGAGGCGTTATCGGTTATTTTTATCTCACTGGATTTCGTTTTGTTTCATTCATTTAACCTAGAATCAACAAATATTGACAAAGTTAATTACATCCTCAAGGCTAAACATCACGAGCCTCTTGTAAATTACATCAGGTACTGTATACCTATGCTGTGTGTGCTACTGCAGACGAATTTTTAAAATATCTACACGCAGTGTGTACAGCATCTTATCTGCCCTTACCGCCTGTGCTATAAATAACACTTGCTGGACAGGGAATAGCCATTGGTCACTTGTCTCTTCGCGCAGAGGTAGCAAGCAAGAGCAAGTGACTCCAGTCTATCTTAAATAAGCATAGCTTTTTAAAAAGCTTAGGTTGCAATCAGAAAAGCATTAAATGTTCAAGATGTTTGTCACAAAGCCAAATAGCTTTTTGTAAATAGGAATTACTTGTATTTGAAACCATCTTTATTTGTGCAGTTGTGAATTTTCCCGCTAAAATTTCTAAAGCTACGCCTCATTTTTGGCGTATTAGGGAAGTAGCACGTGTATATATCACATGGTCTTCCCCATATTGGAAGAAGTTCTCATGACGGCATAAAAAATGGCAGCCAAGAAAGTTTTCAAATCGCCTACAAAATTTAATGCGGATGTAAAGGATGATGGCATGGATTAAGACAGAATTTTAGATTGAATGCATGAAAAATAAATTAAGTAGAATTCACATGTGAAGATTTTATTCCAAATCAACCGATAAAGTGCTATTGTGATTCACAATTGGCTTGCGTCATTATGGCAAATGGCATGGCGTTGCAGCCCTTGCACTGCACATACAATAGATAGGTTTCAGTAGTATGAAAATTTTTTGGAGTTACTTCCCTTGAGATAAGTTGTCCGCCATCTTTGAGGTATAGAACTGAATATTTGTTCATAAATCAACCAAATTATGTAGGTAAATTCTCTAAACTATGAGTAATTCCTGTCTTTTTGCAATGCTTATGCAAAATTTGAGGTGTTAGACAAGGTAAAAAAAAATTTCTAAATAAGTGTGTATATTAACAACTTTCTAAAAAAAACTTGATTAAACTTAGTATGAATATAAGGTAAAAGCTCTTGCTTGACCACAAACATGGCCGACAACGGGACGTAACTCTAACTAAATTGGTGCTAATGAAACCTATCTGTAAACGACCGAATAATAACTAGTGTGTTAGGACGATATATAGAAGCTGTTGGCCCTAGTGTCAGTGTTAGTTGCGTAGACAAAAACTGTAACCTAGACCATATCTTAAAACAAATAAAGCATAAGGCTTCCATATTTACAGGCAATGGTAACAACTTGTCCATTTCTATCTTTGTAAAAAAAAAATGGCAATGGTGTTCCATTATTTTCACATGTACATTCTTTGGGATAAGACATATGACATATTTCTGCAAGAATGACATGAAGAACAATAAAATGTTATGATGACGTCATAATTAATACCATTTATAAACCCTTGACTTCCTCATGATAACGGATAACATCAAGAAACTGTTTACCATACATCTTACTTTATGACAAAGCCCCACCGGAGAACTATGTTGCCCACTGACAACTTTCATTCACATTTTGATATTATATGATATATGGCTGTTGGTCCTTAAACTTTTATTTTTACTTTATTCCAAAAATTATCAGAATTCAACAAAAAATCATACAACTGGTCAATTTCTGCTACTTTTGACAGCTTTAAATCAAATTTAGCTCGACGCCTTTGTGGCTCTTCAGGCCTTTGATTTCCATATAAACTTCAATACAGTTCATTCTCAAGAAGTTGAGGTATGTTATGCCTTGTAAGGCATCATAACAGTTTTGAACGTACCATGAATGTTTTAAAGCTAATTTAAAATTTTACTATTGTATTCACCAGTAAACTTTATTGACTAATATTTAAATCCTGAATATATACATTTATGTAATTGACAGGAAAGATTTGATTTTCTGTAACCATATTGCGAACAATTTTTTTCAGTATAAAACAACATGAAATATATGAAAGTTATACGTTCAAAAGTCCCTGAATGCATTTCATTACTTTTTACAATCGGTGTCTAATATCTTGAAAACCCTTTGCTTGATAGTGATATTTCATATGTAGGTTGTTTATGTGTAGTAGATGACCCCTACTGATTCTCAGGTCAAAAGGTCAAAGGTCATTGAGTGCATGTAGTACTTATACAATTGTTCAGTATAGTACAAGAAGGAAGACATGACAAACATCTCTTGTTAAATGTAAGTTTTAATAGCTGTCCTTAGTGAATGTATTCATGTTGATACTACTCAGTTGAGAGGTTTTCAATTTAGTATGTAAAAAGTTGTTTTATTATCTTTACAGGTCAACAAATAAGGAACGAAAAAGTCGACCTGTGAAGCTGACAGTATGATAGTTTGATATGTAGATATGTTTACAGAGAGACCTTCTTGCTGTATCAGAGTTAATTGAGCTTGTAGGCAACAAAGTGATATTGAAATGATTTACTAAGCATTATTTATATTATCTCTTATCATACATAAGTGCTGTGTTTTGTGAATACAATGTGTTTATTTATTCAATGCTTTAAATGAAGTACTGTTTTGCTACTGAATCATTATTATTATTATTAGCAAATTTGTATGTGTGAAGAATTCACAACAACTTGTTAATCACATTTAATAGTACTTAAAAGAAAGTTATTATTGAAAATCATAGTGCAATGTTAAAAAATGAGGAGTGAGGAAATGGAATGATGCATGTTATGTATGATGTGTTCTGAAGATTGTATAACTAATACAAAGTCACACATTAAGATTCAATGTCCTCAAAATAATGGAATTTTAAAAATCATAGGTTTGCTTTAGATTCACAGTATATATAATTATATAGAAATTTGGAATTATTTCTAACAATCAGATGTATTATTTTAAACTGTATGTATTTTATATTTCAGTGAAAAATAACACTAGTTCTGTCTGTGCAAAGAGTTGCAGATCTGGAATGTAGTTATTTCTGATAATTTCAGAGAGGGTGTTGCAACTTCTTTTTTTTTTTGAAATGCTTTTTTCCTTCCTTTCTCTTAACTTTTAACTGATTTAGAAATTGATGTCTTTTAGCTATAATGAGTGTCATACTCAATCTATAGATTTATAGAATCTACTGGAAAATTCACATTGCGTATGTTTGAAAGTTTGGTATGTGGGATTAATTTTTGGTTTATAAATTAAATTCAAATGTAAATTTTATTTATTTTACAACGATTAAGAAACAAGTTAACAACAATATAAATCCTGCTCGTTGGCACAGACCTTGGTGTAAAGGTGTCTTTTGTGTGGGAGGAAACCGGAGTACCCAGAGAAAACCCACGAAGCTAGGTTGATGACAGCCTCGCCACTTCACATACCACACCAGGAATCAAACCAGGGTGGCAATGGTGAGAGGCCAACGTGTTACGGACTGCGCTACCTGGCCCCCCCAATATATATTAACATATATATTAGTTACTGTAATGAAAATTCAAGTCAGGCATTGAGGGAGGGAATATATGATTGCAGTAAGATATTGAAGGAAGGTATGTACAATTCCTGTCAAGCTGTAGACTGAGCAATTCAAGTAAGGTGTTGAGGGAGGGAATTAATGATTGCAGTAAGATTTTGTGGGAAGGTATGTACCATTCCTGTCAAGCTGTAGACTGAGCACTTCATGTCAGGCATTGAAAGAGGAAATTAATGATTGCAGTAAGATATTGAAGGTATGTACAATTCCTGTCACACAGTAGACTGAGCACTTCATGTAAGGTATTGAGGGAGGGAATTAATGATTGTAGTAAGATATTGTGGGAAGGTATGTGAAATTTCTGTCAGACTGTAGACTGAGCAATTCATGTCAGGCATTGAAAGAGGAAATTAATGATTGCAGTAAGATATTGTGGGAAGGTATGTACAATTCCTGTCAAGCTGTAGACTGAGCAATTCAAGTAAGGTGTTGAGTAAATTCCTGTCCGGCAGTAGACTGAGCAATTCAGATAAGGTATTGGAAGAGGAAATTAATGATTGCAGTAAGATACTGAGCAATTCAGATAAGGTATTGGAAGAGGAAATTAATGATTGCAGTAAGATACTGAGCAATTCAAGTTAGGCACTGAGGTAGAGACTGAACAGGTCCAGCTTGGTACCTCGCTTTTTTCCATGGTAGGGGAGGGGATTGCGTTTGACTTCTTTGTGTTTCATTTTACATGTTCAAGATCATTCTTCTACCCATGTGATTGACATTAAAGAGATAATTTATCATCTGTTTGGATATGTCATTGATGTTTTTGCATATTTTAAAGTCTGTGGCAAACTTGCACAAACATGACAGTTCTGTGCATTAGCACAAGGTCAGCCATTTAAAATAGAATATTTATTTTATTAAGAGAAATGTAAATGTTTACATCATCAGAGTCCTTGACTTTGCTGCTAGTTCAGTGTCTGTGTAAGAGAAATGGTTAAATGGTTATTTTTGTATAACAGTGGAATATGAATTTCCTTAAATTAAAAAAGGGGCACACTCATTTTATGATATTTAACTTGCCATTGTTATGAATTTTGGTTTAGTGAGTTTTTGTTTAACATAGGCTTACTTAGAGAATGACAAAAAAATTATCGTTCTGTTTTAAAAATGACGTAAATGACTCCATAATTCCAAATCTTTAAGGAATATTTTGATTGGTTGGTTGTTTTATTTATGTTTTACGTCGCTTTGAACAATTTTTCAGTTATGTGGCGACATGGAACCAGGAGGTAACTAACCTCATAAACGTAGTGACGCAACCCGGGAATCGAACCCAGATCATCGGCAAGTTAAGCGCTGAACCACTACACAAAGCCTGCCCCTATTTTGATATGAGTTGCAACTTCCTCTCTGAGAAATACCGAGATACGTGCTGACTGCATATGTTTATTTTGTTTATGTTTCCTGTTCAACCTATCAAGAGGCATCATAATCATATGTTTACCCATCAAATGATTATCCTTGATTTAACCAGATAAGGGGTATTAAATATGTAAATCTTGTTTTTTGCACGGAGACTTGCTTATGTGTGGTTGCAAAGTCAACACATCTGTGTGCCCAGAAAGGCCCAACATGTCTAACGAAGCAAGAAATCCTATGTTTGTCATTTGGAATTAGTCACAAATGTACGACGTATGTATGAATGAACATTAATTAAGGAAATGAACAGTGATTTGTTGATTTCTTTTTTATTGCAGGTTGCTTATGATACTTGAATTTTGTGTATTTTATCTAATTTTAAGGAAATAAATGTTATTGTAAAGGCTTTAATTGTAAATATTTTAAAACATTTGTCATCTGTCTCACTTACATTTGTAAGTAACCTGTTGCGATTCGCCTTCTATCTTAGTATGTAAATTAATACATTTTCCATATATACTCTGTATTCTAAATACCTTTTTAAAAATATGTCGCCACATTACTAATGAAATATCTTAATGATAAACAACATCGTTTTGTAAATGTTTTTTCATAATCCTGGTTACCCGGGACCTTTTTGGCAGGGTCAGACAGCTAGTAACTAAATTTAAAAAATCCCTTCACTTCTCTGGAAAAAAGACTGTGTACTTATGAAAAAGCAGACAACAAGAATGTGAAATTCATAACCGCTGGAACAGGGGAGCAGGCCCTTTGGCAGCGCCTGTATTTCTACTAAACTAAAACGTATTTCATCCTAGATATTTTCTTTACTTTTGTGTCTTGTGACGTTAAATTGTATGCATGTTTATGAACAGCAGAATCTCCTTACCACCAAAATTGTGAAATTCTTCACCAGTGGTCAGTTTGAATGATAAAAACTCAATGCATAATAATGAAAAGAAGAAACCTCATACTAATATTTATGAAATTAGGGACCCCTAAACTATCTTGTCAGAACTTGCTATTTTGAAACATATGTTTCCTGTATCAGGAAGTCTAACCACCCTACACCATCCTTCAGACAAAAGTGCATGTAGTCCATAATTCGGCGATATCGCGCTCTTTGAAACGACATAAACACCATATATATGTTGCAATGTACATTTGCAACAAAGATTAGGTATAGACTTGCTGGTACAAGTGAAGTCTTCCAAATATTATTCTAAATCTACTTGTACCGGAAATATCTTCCGCAATCACCATTACCGACTTGGCTACAAAGTCACAAAAGACAGTGTGCTAAATTTTAAAGAATCCAAATGCCAATATCAGATCTTGGAAAGTGACTTTTATCTTGCAAGTACTGAATAGGTATTGTAATGTCCCTAAAAAGAGAGAAAAATGGCATCCCACATCGCCGACACTACTACAGAATCGCAACTTGCATATCGCGTCAGCTACTCAATTTCTAATGAAATTCTAGAAACTAATTTATTTACCAAATTAAAATTAAAAAAAAAACCATTGGAAGTAAAATACATTTTACCGAAAAAGAATTACAAAAAATGTTTGGAGGGTTTTTCAGAGATTTGATTTACCTACAGGACACTTCCCATCCCTGAAAAGAAGGGTGGTTTATGAAAACATCAATATTCAATTGCACTGCAGTACCGACTGAAGACGGTAAAGCGACAAAAGGTCATTTGGTGTCGTTTTCTGGTTTACCTGCCCAAACTGCCTACTTGCTGTGAAATGTAAAGATGATGGATAAATCCAAACCATAAGTCTAAAAATCATGAAACCAGAAGACATGCAAAATCAGTGAAAATGAAAAACAAGTGGAAAATAACAAAATATGTCTACTTGAAGAGCATATGTGAACCCCTGTGATGGAGTGAGATCTGGTGCCCGGGTAGAGTGAGCATCTCCTGATTGCTAGCAACACCCGTCACATATACCCAGTAGAAAGAGTCTAATCGTGTAAATTCCATATGTATTTATATATGGAGAAGTCAAAGTAGGTAACTTTCTAGTATAGAAGGTGTCAAATCTGTGTAAAATGATCGGAATCGGTCTCGGTCCAGAATATCAATTAAAAGTCTGGATAACGAGATATCATATGGAGTAATAAGAGTCTCGTAACGACCGTCGAATTTCCTCGGTGACGTTGCTAGTCTAGCACATGTATAACCCTGGTTGAGCAGTTTAACTGAAAGTCGCCTAGCCCTCGGAACAAAGTCATTGTAATTTGAACATGCTCTGGAATAACGTATTAACTGAGATATGAATACGCCGTATGCGGGCGATGATGGAAAGTTACCACTTATGAAAGGAAAGTTTGTGACAGCGAAATTAAAAGACATTATAATATCTAAATACGAAGTAGAATTAATACTTTCTGTGGTTTCTTTGACCTCTAGTTCATTTGGATAGCTGATGCTAAGGTAATCCGCCAATGAAGGATTAGTAATTTAAAGCAATTCATCTGTATATCTGTAAGTAAAATTGAAGCCAAGAGCCAATTGTTTTTTTCCTTGCAAAAGCAAAGACTAAATGAATTCAGCTTCGTATGAGTACAGGAATATGTCAGCCAGAAGCGGATCACAGTTAGTGCCCATTGGAGTGTCGACAATTTCTTGAAAAACCTTTCCTCTAAACACCACAAAAATGTTATCGATAAGAAATTTCAACATCTGGATGACAGCTGTTTCAGTGTATTTATTTTTGGAATCAGAATTTTCCCTAACAAAGTAAGTTTTATCAAGGCCTATAACTATATATTTGAATTTGCGGCATCCGTTTTTACTAGTAAATGCATTTTGAATAATTTCGGCTAATCTGTCTTTTAATTTCTGATTAAGGATCGTTGTGTAAAGAATCGAAAAGTCAAAAGACTTGATAGAGTGAATCAAAACTAATCAGAAGGACACATATATAACACTCCCAGACACGCCATAAGTCAACAAGAGGGGATGTAACACACACACACACACACACACACACACACACACACACACACACACACACACACATTCCTTTGACGGAATGTTAGAGAAGAGGGAAGACAGAATACATTTAACGAAGCTGTATGCCACAACTCACCAAGGACATATACATAAAATGATAATAGTCAAAGAGACACGGAAATCAACAATACAAAAATATTCGAATGTACTGAAGTTGCGATACCGATTTAGGACGGTCAATTAAAGTAACAAACGTCTCTCAGTTGGTATGGTTAATGGCTTTACGGGCACCTCAAAAGGAGCACAAAACGTTTTATGGAATAATATGTTATTATCAAAAATATGTAAGGTGACATCAACATAAGTAAACCGTGCTCTGCCTGCTTGTAAACCAGCTCAGATCATCGATCTGTAGGAGCCAGACTAACAGTCAGAGGGGACAAGGCTCAGGAGCTTGTCTCCTCTTAATAGATTTGGAAAAGGCCCGTCATAGAGTTCACACCGTCCTGTTAGTCAGCGTGCAACTCTCAAGTAAAAGTCTATATAAGGCTGTAGAGACCCAATTCCGAACCTATGGTGTTTTTATGATCTCGGGGTCATACTGTCGATGTCGATGTTTGATAATATTAGAACCAGACGATATAAAATTATCGGAACCTTTTACACTCCTTAGTTTGTACACTAGATTACTACAGAAAGGAGGAGAAATTCCGCTGGATACTTGTTGTTGAAAAGTAACATTTCCGAATTAAGATAAAGAGTCTGAATAAAATATATAAAATGTTCCAAAAGTTCTACCAAGTTTATGATGATATTTATAACCCTGAGTCAGAAATTTCAAAATAATTTGATTTTTCCCGAGAAAATCCGGTACGATAGTGCTTTCTTTAGCAAATCGAACGAATTGACTACTACTAAATGATACATGAAATAGAATAATGTCTAGACGTCAAATATCCGGCCAGAAAAAAGGGGTATCAAGCTGCAGTTCTTAAACTAGTAATTGAATGCGTTTCTAGAGGTTTTTGTTTCCATTTAAAGTTGCATTTTATTGGTTTTGAGGTTCTACATTATGTTCAACATCTTTCGTTGGAGGAAGTCCAGTACGTCAACCGAAGGACTTGCGCCATCTTCACTTTCTTTGGAAGCTGTATTCACGTTCAGTAGTGCATAGACCGTAAATTTACAAATATAGTATCTGTAGTTTCAAGTATCTTACTAGACGTTATACTAGCTGAAATATTTTATGGCACCACGGTGGGTGTGTTCGCAGGCAGGGAATGCTTACTACTTCATGACACCTGATTCTCTTGTTCTTTTAGGGGTCCGTGATTGCCTGTATCTCTATTTTGTATCGTTTAATGGATAGCATAGTGACTACAGTTAGGTATCGTAGCACATTAATAGTGTACGTATTTAAACACATTTAGGTATGGCAATGCAGAAATGCGTAATAAATAATGCAGAACAAATGGATTACTTATAATGCAAATGATGAAATAACAACACTAGTGGATAAATAGGGAATAAAACTTGATGCGCACTCTGCTGAGGTTGGTGCATTACAGGGACGTGTTGAAGCGTTGTGCATAGCCTAACAGTATAATACGTATAAAGCTTTCAGATTGTTTGAATGTTAAAAAACACAAAGTCATGAAGTCTGTCTTAGTATGGTATATTTGGATGACGGTGTTTTCCGTGGCATGTTTTAACACTGAAATATACGGTAAGGTTTTACAGTATACATTTGTTTTGTGATAGATTTGATTTATTTTTATAAGATATACTTAAGTAAATGATATTTTGATACAAGGAAGATGTTGTAAGTATAAAAAGTATTTTTATATGATTTGCAAATGTATGATTGATATGGTCGCATATGAACACATCTATACAGACATTATGTACTTATTTCAAAACATCTTAACAAATATGCTTCTTAATTATTATCACTTTCTATCATCATCTTTACATTTCATTTATATATCAAAAACAAATTTAATTTGTTTAGTCATAGTAAAGACCTTAATACTTGTCCCTTAATGAAATTTATATATAGCGAAAATGAACATTTAGGTTCTTTGTATAATGAATATGAAAGCATATAAATCCATCCTAAACAACAATAAATTATCTTGAGCATTCCTATTATTAACCAATAGGGTTATTTGTTTTGGACGTAATAGACCCCGGATATATACCACTTAATTGCTTTGAAATGTTGAAAAGGCAGCAAGAAATCTAAAGTTAGAGGTATGCATGCAGAGACCCTTAATATTGTGTAACTGAAATTATCTTTGAGTAGTTGTTTTTTTTTTCACCAAGTAATATGAAAATGTACTCTAAAATTACGACTAATTTAGTATTCAAATATTAAGTTCGTAGTCATCATGTTTATCGTAAACTTGGATTACATTGTGTAATGGTGGCTTAGGAAATAGCATGAACAACTCACGAATAAAGAGTCATAGATTCGAAGGACGCTAAAAATTCAGTTTGTTAATACAGATGATCAATACCGCTGGCAGAAATGGCCCGTAGATGAACATGGACCTCTCTCGTCAATGTGTTAAATTCTTACAATCTGTTTTGACTTACATAGATAATTTGACTTATTTGTTTGTTAGCAGAAGAATGGTTCACATTAAGACCGTAAAATGTGGTTTATGTTGTACTACATGTGTAATATAGGTATTGCGTGGGCATCTCCAACTGGCATAATGTTTCGTAAAAATCTCTCGTGCTTGGTAATAACGTTACAGAAGTAATTTGTCAAATCGTTAAAAGGACGTCACTGTACATGATTCTGTTCAGGAATATCATTTAACCTTCCGGAGAGGAAACATCGTACTATACAACAATCGTATTAGCAACCATAAAGCTTCCTCAGTAAGAATGCCATGCTTTCGATTTCGAAGCCCTTTGTGATCAGCAGTTTAGTTTTAGTCTTCTGGCCCAAACACCATTAAAGAGACCATGCTCTGGCACAGCGTGTAAGTTGTGAAATTAAAATGGTATAGGCAGGCAAAGATGGGATATTTCTCATTGAAAATTGATGATATGAAGTTGAAATGGTCCGGTTTTTCATTACCTTAAATTGAAATATAGTCCCATGGACGTCGCTGGATTTCGTAGAAATTACACTAGGGTCGACCTGTTGCAGATAGCCTAGAATAATGGACGTAAAAAGTATTTGTTTGCCTTTCCACTGTCCTGATAACCAGCTTCAAAGCTATCCTAGATGGATTTGATCGTAACTGTCTACTTTACATTGGAAGACTTGGACATCAATCAAGTTTGTTTTGCAAAGCGTACCATCGGCCGAATGGTCAAGATGTGAGTCACACCTATTCCTTCATGTTTATAACAAAATGAACAATTTCCACATTACTTGCAGTATTGCAAGATCAGTAATTCTATGATTAGAATGATTTATTCTAATTATTGATACCAGAGTATCAAAACTATATTTTCTGTTTGATCAAATGTTTATGTTTCAGTACACTTTGCAAAATTCGGGCATGGATTGTTTATTTGTGAAACCATAGTGGACTATAGATTTCCACTCTGTCTTTTCGTCCGTCAATCTGTCCTTCTGTTCGTCACTTTGTCCTTCTATCTGTCCGTCTGTCACGCTGGTTTTCTTGGTCGTGCTTACAGATATCAAGCTGAAACATGGTAGCAAGCTTCTCCATGAGGAGTTACAAATCAAGTTTGCCTTTGGTCACGTTTGACCGATTTTGCCCTTTGTTCAAAATCGATTTTCCACACTTTTCTTGGTGATGCTTACAGATACCAAGTTTGAACGTAGTGGATTGCTTCGCCATGTTTGATGAAGAACGCTTGGACTCTTTTATTTCAACAACCCTTTGTTTGAGGATCACCTCAACATCATATGTCCAAAGGAACTCGAGATAAAAGTAGCAACTAAGAGTGCATCTTCTGCTTCATACCTAGATATACTTCTAGCAATTAGTGACGATGGTTCATTAGTAACCTCTCTCTAGGACAAACGTGACGATTTCAATTTCAATATTACCAACTTCCCTTTTCTGAATTGCAACATACCTTCCTCTCCCGCATATGGCGTCTTCATTTCACAACTTATACGCTATGCCAAGGCATGCTCGAAATACGAAAATTTCGTCCTGAGAGCGAGGCTTCTACTCTCACAAGGATATATTGAGGAACGTTTGAAAATGTCAATGAGGAAGTTCTATCGGGTCTTTTCGTTATTCAGACTTATTTCCCATATGAGCGGGTATCGGACGTCAAACATTGTGACGTCATACAATTTCTATATCATTTCCCGTAATTGAACACCGGTTTCAATAGAACTGGTTGACGTCACAATAGCTTGACATGAAATACCCGCTCAAATGGGAAATAACTCAATGGTTGATATAGGGATCTAGTACAATTTCAGATTCCTCTTTCAAGAATATAAACCGATATCTTGGGAGCTGACTATACAAATTAACTATCTTAATATTTTTTACTATACTTGATTTGACATAATGCGTATATGTACAGGCATTTGTTCACGTGCATTTCGGAATTTCGGTTGAACAACATTTCATGCCTTGAATAGGAAAATTTGACCTCGTGTTCTTGTCTCCTTCATGTGTACATACGTGTATATTTATGTATTTACTTCCTAGACTTGAAAAGTTGTTGCAGGACTTTTGCGACGAGTGTTTCACACAACCAGGGGACGCTTACTCCTCCCAGGTACCTGGTTTCTCCTTGATTTTATTGGAGAGAAAGAGAGAGAGAGAGCAATCTATCTGACTTAACGGTGTGACATTACTTTCTAACCTGGTACATCAATTTTGTTGAAGATACCTGGAGAAATTTTGCTTTGAAATATGATTTAGAAAGGGGGAGAAGATGAGAATGAATGACCACAAAGGTCTAGTAAAATTACGAAGTCAAAAAAAAAAAAAAAAAAAAAAAAAAAAAAAAAAGAGAAAGAAAGAAAGAAAGAAAAAAAAAACAAAGAAACAAACAAAACAAAAAAGCAAAACAAAAAGAAAGTGAGCAACTCTAGCTAACAGACACATATTAAAACTCTCTGAATGCATGTTACCTTTTGTTGCAGCAACTGATCTACATCAATCTTAGAATGCTTATTTATCATTATCAAATAGGTTTTACTTTCATATCAAAAGAGGTGTCATACGATGCTGCTAAAAGACGTTGTCAAAACTCTGGTTCCAAATTAGCAAAAATCGACTCAGATCAAAAGTACAAGGAAATGAAGGAATTCTTTAGTTCAGGGTAGGAATTTTAATAAAAGATTTTATTAATAATTATTGTATAAATGGCATGTATATGTATTGAATATTGAACATCAAAGATAGAAATGGGACTTTGAGGAGAATGAATATGTGAGAAGTTTAGAATGATATATGTAAATGAATACGAATCTCAAATGGAAGTTGTTGCGCCTAACATGTAAATAGACCATTGAATACTGAAGTAAATATTCATATAGGTAAAAATAGAGCTAGCGGAACGGTGTCCTTCGTGAAATCTGTTAAAACTGTAAAAATGAATATTGTGATATTCGCAGGATTTATCCATCATCTTTACATTAATTGGTTTAAGTATATTTTCATTAACCTTAGGTATACAATTATAAAAAACAAATAATAGAAAAGGAAATTATTCTTCATGTAATAACTTCTCATTATAATGTAAAATACTTGAACATAACCAATACACAACCCGACACGCTGCTCATGGTCCTATCCTCGTCGATTGTCTTTAATTATTCTGATTTTCCAACATAAAGTTTACAGTGTTCTCTTGCACTGAGACCATGATGAATAAAATCAACTTATATTCGTAAAACCGAAAGGCGCACAACTCATAAGACACGGAAAATCAAATACATAAATGACTACCTTTTATTCAAGAGCTTTATTTCGATGAATAGTATGAAGATGATAACACAAGTATGTGTTTACCGTGTGTTACAAGTGTATTTAATCCATTTTATTCACCAGATACCCAACGCAAGATTTTTGGATTGGTCTGAAATTAAATGAAACGTCATATCCTCAGTTTGAGTACATGTATGAAGATGGTACACCTGCAACATTTTTAAAATGGTATGGAAGAGATAATGAACCAAATAATCAGAAAAGTGAAAAGTGCATAAGAGTGACCAAGGATAGCTTATTATTCAGAACAATGTCTTGTTCAAAAAAGTACTATGTGCTATGTGACAATGGCGGTAAGAATGTTTATATATTGTTTATTGTACTTTTTACTTTACATAAACTTCAGCAAGTAAAGAAATTAAACAATATCAAGAATCCTGATATACAACATGATTGTAATAATTTCTTTGTTACTTTTGCCATGCTATTATTAACAAGAAATAAATCAGGTGTATGTAACATTACATGATAATTGTTTGTTCGTCATATATATATATATATATATACATACAATTAAAAACTGCCAAATTTACGAAGCAATCTGCTTCTTCTTCAGGACAAACACATACAAACACTTACATAAATATAAAAACACGAAAAGAAAGATAGAAAATATATGCAAAGCACTAGTCTCATAAAAACTGGTTTCTTTAATTGTCTACATATTGAGCGTGTTTCTCTATGCGCTATCTAATGTATATGTATGTGTGTGTATAGGTGTGTGTGTGTGTGTGTGTGTGTGTGTGTGTGTGTGTGTGTGTGTGTGTGTGTGTGTGTGTGTGTGTGTGTGTAATATGTAAAGGATTGAGCAGCAAGGAAGAATACTTATACGAAACTATATTCTTGTATACAATTTACATTTTGATAATACCGACGTAATATTATACGCCTTCAAACATTTACATATACATTTATAGAATTTCATATGCATATAGGGGGCAGGCTTGGTGTAGTGGTTAAGCGCTTGGCTTGCGGCGCCGACGATCCGGGTTCGATTCCCGGGTTGCGCCACTATGTTTAAAAGGTTGGTAACCTCCTGCTTCCATGTCGCGATATAACTGAAATATTGTTGAAAGCGACGTAAAACACCAATCAACCAACCAACATATGCTTATATATTATTAAAATAGTAAAGGGTTACTGAGAAAAAAAAATAGCAGAGATATAGGAACTCTTAACACATCTACTTTGTAGTATAAAGTTTGAATATGTTTGAATATATCCTCCTTTACGCTGACTAACAGGGCGGTGGGGACTATATGACAGGCCTTGTCCAAACCTATTTCAAGGGAGACATGGTCCCGAACCTCGTCCCCTCTGACTGTTAGTCGGGACTCCTACAGATCTAGGGTCTTAGCTCACTTTCAGACTGGCAGAGCACGGTTTATCATGTTGATGTCGCATATATTTTTATACCATTATGTTTTTTACAATACCTTACGTGTTTATATTTCTATGACCTCTCAATATGCGATACCTGTTGACCCTTGTTCTTTACATGGAGGATTATTTATAAATTTTTAAATGTACGTCTTTTGATTGTTCTGCTGTTACGGTGAGTGGGAAGGTGGGCCCGTAAACCGGTTAACCACACCATTTGTTTGGCTTTTGTCAAATTAAATGACCGTCCTAAGTCGGTATCGGAATTGCACTACAATCAAATATTTTTGTAATGTGTTAAATGTTCTATTATATTATTTATTTTCATGTATTGTATAGCTCCATGGTGACTTCTGCCACATAACTGAGCCGGTAACTCCTCTTTTTTCTTTCATACATTTGGCATCCAGAAAGTAATATATCAGTATTTATATTGATTGTTATTGCATGAATTGTAGTAGGTCACATGTCGTTAAATAATTTGCATTCAAAGAAATAGTGCGAGGCTGTTTCTATACATCCATAGGTACAAAAGAGTAAAAAGACGACATCTGACAAAGCTGTATGACACAAATCTCCAAGGACACGCACACAAAACATGATTATAGTAAAATATACAAGGAAAACATTACAAAAATAATCGATTGTGCTGCGGTTACGATACTAATTTCGGACGGTCAATTGAAGTATCAAACGTCACCCAATTGGTGTGGTTAACCGGTTTACGGGAGTCCACCTTCCCACTCACCGGAAAAGCAGCATAATCAAATGACACACACTTAAATATTTCTAAATAACCTTCCATATAGAGAAAAACAATCTACAGGTTTTCAAGACGAAAGGTAAAAAAATCTTTCACACACATAGATAGTTTTTAGTGCAATTGGATAATGCCACGGATACTTTGAAGCGATAGTGCCCGGTCACTATTGTGCCGAACAACGGGTACTATCGCTTTTTGCTATACAAGAGTCATGCCCTATCTAAGGAGCACCAGCTGGTTTCTCGACGTCACAATGCATGTTGACGTATTAACGCGTTTTGCGTGACGTTGAAGCGCGTGATCATGTTGTAAGGCATCCTTTCTAACGTTATTTTATTTCACTTCAATCTCCGAGAAGGGAGAAGGGATACCGTACAATTTGGCTCCGTCAAGGATAATGTTTCCATAATTAGGTAGTTGTAAGGAGTAAGGGGCTTGTGCAAAAAGGCAAGTACTGCAATTAATGCAGATTATAATC
This sequence comes from Pteria penguin, assembly GCA_035048485.1. Classification (NCBI taxonomy): domain Eukaryota; kingdom Metazoa; phylum Mollusca; class Bivalvia; order Pterioida; family Pteriidae; genus Pteria; species Pteria penguin. The sequence goes on along the minus strand of CM068588.1, from coordinate 43,417,632 downwards.
AGTTGGAACTCCAACAGAGGAAACTCGGTCCCTAGGGGCCTACAATGTTTTTGTTTCGAAAGGTAGTCATTTCTCTGAATGTAACAAAAGTAAACATGAGAGCCTACAGAACACACATCTTAACACACATTTTAGGAAACCCCCGCCCTAAAATCTTTATTTTTAGGATTTATAACCCCGGTCCCCTAAACTTAACTATAAAGAAATCCAAAACACTTTACAGAAACTTCTGTTGTTTAAAAAGTTGAGAATAATTTTGAAGTCAAATATTGAGTATTCACCGAGATAATTGTTATGTATACAATTTAAGATTCTTATGAGATTAAAGATAAGCAATTTATTTTGTATTTTGACAATTACTTTCGTGTCACCTGTAAAATAAATCAGCGCTAAGGGATCACTTTGTCTGTCTGTCTCTCTGTCTGTCACACTCTCATATATAAGCAACGTAAGGATGGAGATGTACATGTAAGTGTGTATGACACAATTCACACCAGCAAATCATGCGGAAGTTTCTAATACTGGTATGTACATAGGAAATACAATAGAGCCTGCATGGTGTCATGTGATGCACTAAACCTGTTAATGCCTGTTTAGGTGGGTACTATGCTCTCATAGTGTTGCTTTGGAGAGCAATAGCACTGTCGCTATCGCAAAGGCAACATTATGAGAGCATAGTACCCACCTAAACAGGCATTAATAGGTAAATAGATTAATATGCTGCTATGAAATATGTAAGGGGACATCAACATAAGAAAACCTTGTTCTGCCCGTCTGTAAGCGAGTTTAGATCCTTGATCAATAGGAATCCCGACTAACAGTCAGAGAGGACTAAATCACAGAAAATTCGGCTGGATTATCAATAAGCATTTATTGTGATGTTATACGTAATTCGTACGCACTCTGTTTGCAACTTCTTTCTGATTGGTTAAACTTTTCAAAAGCTGCACGGAAATTGACGTTTCACTGCAGATTTTGCTATGACGTCACACGCTCATTGGTAAAGTCGTTCAAAACTGACTTGTGTAAGCTTTTTCTGGTTAAAATACTAGAAAAGAGAAACAAGTCATTGGCGGATTTAGAAGGGAATTGCAGTCAATGTTACCAAAAAGGTCATTTTCGACCATTTTTAGGGCCGCAGCACCGGTATCTGAGAATCCCCTGTCAGAAATATCCGTTACAACACCCGACTGACGTCTCGTGGTGAAACTCAATTTCTGACAGGGGAATTTCCGCGACCCTGTCAGTTTTTTAAATCACTAGTGTGGTAGTTTAACCCATAAAATGTTTGAAGCGGTTGCAAATGTTTGCTTTTTGTGTAATACTAGAATAACCTATACGTACGTCAATTTTTTTAAATCACAAAAAGTCTATTGCATTCTTTTCTTCACGAAGCTTTCATTACATTTCATCTGTAAACACACTCTCCGTCTAAAGTAACAACAAAATTAAACGTAGTAAAACTAATATCATGATACATACTTTATTCTAATAAAAATTACGAAATGTTTAACACAATCAGGTCTTATGTTTGGTATGCATAATTAGGGTCAATCTTCAATAATTAAACATTATTTATCTCTAACATAGTATAATATATGCATGTACATGATATATATTCACACCTTTTATTTCAGTAAAATGTCTCGTCTTTACTTGTTATAATACAAATATTCTATTTCATTATTTAGGTAGCCAGACAGTCGAGCCTAACAACTCATACACGAGTACAACTCTTGTGACACCCAAAACAACCTTAGACAGTGACGAAGTAGCATATTGTGGCAGTTGGATAATCAATTGCTCCTGCCTTCAATATAATTTTAGTGATCCAAATTTCCAGAGGAAACTGCAAATGAAGTTGGATAAACTTAGAAGAACATTAGTTTTAAAATCAAAAGATCTAACAAAAGCCAAATTAAAGTTGATTAGTTTACCAGATAAAAGGGTGACATCACGTTGCATAGGGGCTTTTAGTGGACTTATTTTGGCATCCATTTTTCTATTACTAGCGCTGTCTGATATAATTAATGTATTTAGATTTTATTCAAACAGAAAAGAAAGTTTTTTTTCTCAACAACCCTAACGAGACAATTTTCTATCAGCCCACTAAGAGTCTAAATATTCATATAACGACAAGTACGTATAAAGAATGTTTTCCCTCTCTCTTAGAAATACGAACTTCAACTTTATCTAAGTGCATACTTTTGATAAAATTATTTATTTTATTTTTAACGAATTCATTGATTCGTTAACAGTGATATCAATTAACAGTCTATCATAATGTTGACAAATGTAAATGTAATACGCATTGTAAAACGGATTTGGAAATTGTATGATATAAATATGTCATGATGCCTCTTAATGGTGGTCATTCGGACTAACTGTAAAAAGTTCAAGTTGTTGTAATACATTTCATGTGCTTTAGAAACACTCTGATGCCAATAGCAATGTAAAGATGATGGATAAATCCAAAGCACAAGTCCAAAAATCATAAAACCAGAGGACATACAAAATCAGTGAAAATGAAAAACAAATGGAAAATAACAAAATATGTCTACTTGAAGAGCATATGTGAACCCCTGTGATGGAGTGAGATCAGGTGCCCGGGGAGAGTGAGCATCTCCTGATTGCTAGCAACACCCGTCACATATACCCAGTAGAAAGAGTCAGATCGTGTAAATTCCATATGAATTTATATATGGAGAAGTCGAAGTAGGTGACCTTCTAGTATAGAAGTGTCAAATCTGTGTAAAATGATCGGAATCGGTCTCACTCCAGAATATCATTTAAAAGTCTGGATAACGAGATATCATATGGAGTAATAAGAGTCTCGTAACGACCATAGAATTTCCTCAGTGACGTTGCTAGTCTAGCACATATATAACTCTGGTTGAGCAGCTTAACTGAAAGTCGCCAAGCCCTCAGAACAAAGTCACTGTAATTTGAACATGCTCTGGAATAACGTATTAACTGAGATATGAATACGCCGTATGCGGGCGATGATGGAATGTTGCTACTTATGAAAGGAAAGTTTGTGATAACGAAATTGAAATCGTCACGTTTGTCATAGAGTGAGGTTTTCAATATATAGAAAGGACAGCCAGATGTTGTAATTTATGATACACAATATTTACTTGCCTTTTTCTAAGGACATTAGGGGGATTCCATTGGGTACTATAAATGCTCCACTTCTTGCTGACATTTTTATACAATCAAACGAAGCAGGATTCATACAATGTATGTTCTTCAATCGAGAGAATTAGTAAGCATTTTGATTTAACTTTACATACAGATAGATGTTATCATTCCATATGCCATAGTAATTTTCAGAATCATTTTGACGTCATCTATCCTGTGACGGAAAACATAATTTAATGCCACACTCACAATTAAAGAGATTTTATGTATCGTATTTCCACGCATATTCAGTCATTGTCCCTTTATTGTCATAATATGGTTGCACACCAAACGTCTCTCCAACGTCCACTTTATTTGTATATTTGGAGTTATCTTTTTATGGGATTTATCAATATTAATTTAATAACAAACTAGAACTTTGTCTTTCTTTTATAAAGAAGTATGTGGTATGTAGCATTGTTTATTGTAAATGTATTGTTTTATATATATATTGTTGAAAATAATGTATAAAGATGTTTTTATCTTTCATGAACATTTGTATATTTTATGTTATTACAATATTTACAAGAGAAGACAGAGGACATCTGACCAGGCTAAATGACACGAATCACGAAACTTCATGCGCATTAAAACATGAAAATAGTCAAATATACACAAAAACACGTGTAAAAGTATAAAACATATATGAAACATACATGTATATATTTGAATGTTCTTTTTCGTTGTTGTTTTAAATGTACACCTATTGTATTAACATGTGGTATGAATATTATATTACAATGATTTAACATGTGGTATATATATTATATTACAATGATTTATATAAGTAAATTTGCTTTGACTCTCAAGCCATAAGAATTGAAAGAATGTAGGGCATATCTGAATTCTTGTCTTGGTTTGGGGTAATCTTTCTCATTTTGACTTTCTTACTTTAAAATGTAACTGGTATTTCATTTTCTTCAATCCGTAATTTCTTGTATTAAGATTTTAAAGTCTTTCTGCATATTCATCGCATTTCAAGCATATTGTTTTTTATCTTTTGTTGTTGTTTTGGATGAAATTGCATTAACCCCACAGACTCTTAGTATTTACTAAGTGTAAAATACGAAAGTAACTGGTGTTATATGACTGTGGCACTAACAACAATGTACATAAATGCATTATTGTTGGGACCCAAAGAGCGTTTCCTCTGTTTGTCAGATTGGACACCTTCTGCTTAGGGACCCCAACTTGCTTTCAGACTACCAGAGTATGGCTGATTCATGTTGACAACTAGACATGTTTATACGTATATTCATTCCATAGTAATATTCCTGTAAATATTTCATAAGCTCTTAATTATACCCCTAAAGTAAAATTTTGGTTTATATATAGGAACACCCTGTCCGTCTGTCTGTTCGGTTAAGGACCCCTGGAAGCAGATTTCTTTACATTTTATTGAAGAGGGTTTTCATATTTCGCAAACACATTCAACATAACAAGAAGTACATTTTGATTCCAAGAAATTTGAACTAGTGGCCTTGACTTAGAACTTTGGCCTTGTAATAGTACTTTGGTTAAGAAATTTTGTAAGCAACATGGCCTTCATATTTCACACACACATATCAAGACATTTGACATAGGGACCTTGAACTTTTGGTCTTGTATTAATAATTTTGTTAATAAGTTTTGAAAGCAGATTACTCTTCCAGTATAAGGGATTGGGCTTTTATATTTCACAAACACTTCAGCATAACAAGTTATACATTTTGATACCAAGTCATTTGACTTAGTGAACTTGAGCATTGACATTGTAATAATTTGGTTAAAAAAAGATTTCTCTTATAATGTACACGACAAGGGTTTGATATATTTTTCATTGATAATACCTCTTGAAAAGTAAGTAGTTAGTGTTTTAATATACAATACAAATGTTTGTTGACCCTGACTTAGACTCAGTGTTAGTCTATGAACAATTCTGTTGCTACTTAACTTCGCTGCCGCGGGTGATTTGTCTCGATAGGACAGTTCTAGTTTCAGTGCCCTGTCTGTCCCTTTTTACTTTATGGAGGATTATCAATAATTGTTAAATGTTTGTTTAGTATTACAAGTTATCATTAATGGGATATCGCTGTGTGCTTATTTATGTATTCTTTACATTTCAGAGGCGACTCTGCCGTTGGATCAAATGTCTATTTTCCTTTGTTTATCTTGCGCTGAGCCTTGTTCTATAAACAATAAACATAAACATCGATATAGAACATACAATATTCATAAAATTTATAATTTATAAAGGGCTATATATATATATATATATATATATATATATATATATATATATATATATATATATATATATATATATATATATATATATATATATATATATATATATATATATATACTGTTATTACCACTGGGTCGATATCTCCAGCCTATTCGTTAATGCTTTGATACTTACAAATGTACTGTAATAAGACTATATGATTAACAGTAATCAAAGACGTGTCTCCGTCACTCATATATATATATATATATATATATATATATATATATATATATATATATATATATATATATATATATATATATATATATATATATATATATATATATATATATATATATATATATATATATATATATATATATATATATATATATATATATATATATATATATATATATATATATATATATACTTTTATGTACGTTTGCTGTTATTCTAAATCTCTACATTTTTGACCGTCAAGTTAACTTAATCGGAAATACAAATGAATATAGTTCTGATGCTGGGTGGTACTTACACTTTCAAAACATTTGAAAAATAAATTCGATTCGTTTCTGATTTTTTCGAAACTTGTAGAATCAGAAGTCAATATTTTGTAAGTTTGAAAACAAGGTAAATATAGTTGTTTAAAACAATATTCATTAGCCTAACAATATTGCTACATATTAAATTGACTAGTTTGCAGAATTGTACCGCCTTTTTCCCAATATTTTATAATGTTGCTTAGTTATGTAATATGTATGACAATAAATATTGTATTATACTGTAAAGTCTAACAGGCTTGTGTCACGCATCGAACAAGAAGTGGGCAATACCACAGCAACAAGGCTGCGTAGTTTAGTGACACACATCGGACCAGGTGGCCTGCTATCTGCTGTTTATATGTTTGGACATTCACGGCTGTGGTCTGCTATCTGTCGTTTATATGTTTGGACATTCACGGCTGGTGTAATCTTCTATCTGTCGTCTAAATGTTTGGGCATTCATGGTTGGTGTGGCCTGCGTTCTGTCGCTTATGTTTGGGCATTCACGGCTGGCGTGGCCATGGCCTGCAATCTGTCGTCCGTATGTTTGAGATTTCACAGTTGATATGACCTGCTATCTGTCGTCTATATGTTTTGGAATTCACGACGGATGTAGCATATCTGTCGTCTATATGTTTTGGAATTCACGACGGATGTGGCCTGCAATCTGTCGTCTATATGTTTGAGATTTCACCGCTGATATGACCTGCTATCTGTCGTCTTTATGTTTTGGAATTCACGACGGATGTGGCATGATATCTGTCGTCTATATGTCTGCCAATTTACGATTGGTGTGGCTTGTTTTCTATTTCCTACATGTAAAGATGATGGATAAATCCAAATCATAACTCCGAAAATCATGAAATCAGAGGACATACAAAATCAGTGAAAATGAAACTAAGTTGAAAATAACAAAATATGTCTACTTGAAGAGCATATATGTGAACCCCTGGGATGGAGTGAGATCAGGTGCCCGGGGGAGAGTGAGCATCTCCTGCTTGCTAGTAACACCCGTCACATAAACCCAGTAGAAAGGGTCAAATCGTGTAAATTCCATATATATTTATATATGTAGAAGTCAAAGAAGGTAACCTTCCAGTATAAAAGGTTTCAAATCTGTGTACAATGATCGGAATCGGTCTCAGTCCAGAATATCATTTAAAAGTCCGGATAACGAGATTTCATATGGAGTAATAAGAGTATTGTATTGCTCCATGGTGACTTCTGAGCCGGCAACTCCTCTTTTTTCTTTCGTAACGACCATAGAACTTCCTCAGTGACGTTGCAGGTCTAATACATATATAACCCTGGTTGAGTAGCTTATCTGAAAGTCGCTTAGCCCTCAGAACAAAGTCATTGTAATTTGACCATGCTCTGGAGTAACGTGTTAACTGAGATATGAATACGCCATATGCTGACGATGATGAAATGTTGCTACTTATGAAAGGAAAGTTTGTGATAGCGAAATTGAAATCATCACGTTTGGGAATTCACGGTGGATGTGGCCTGCTTACTGTTACCTATATATTTGGGCATTCATGGCTAGTGTGGCCTGCTCTATATCGTCTATATATCTTGGCATTTAAGGTTGTTGTGGTCTGCTATCTGTCGTTTATATGTTTGGACATTCACGGCCGGTGTGGCCTGCTGTCTGTCGTCTATGTTTGGACATTCACGGCTGGTTTGGCCTGTTGTCTATTTTTGGACATTCATGGCTGCTGTGGTACGCTATGTGTTGTTTATATGTTTTGACATTCACGGCTGTAGGAGCCTAGCTGACGTTTTTATGTTTGGTCATTCAGAGCTGATGTGATCTACTTTCAGTTGTCTATATTTTTGGACATTGCTGTCGTTTGGGCATTCATAGCCAGTGTAGTCAAACGGGGGATGCATACTCCTAATAATGCATACAATTAGAGAAAAAAATTACCAAAATTTAATATATTATACTTTGATGGCTATAATGCCAATCTAGGTACTGCATCTTTTATCCAAGAGAACTGGGATGATGTCATTTCTCTTATCTTAAAGATCCCTCATGAAAAATTAGTGACAAATGGCCAAGTATTTTTCAAGAAGTTAAAAATGAGTACATATCAAGATCATTTGCATTAGGCAACCAGAATGTAAACATCTCTGTTGGCAGGTTTACAAGAATTTAGAATATTATGATAAAACACGTGTAATTTGATTTAAAATCTAATCTTTAATTAATTTATGTACAGAATGTAGTCACATTTACAACAAAGTAATACCATATATTCTGCAATAGACAAACCCTTCCCCATTTTCTTTGTAACAAAGTGAAATATTACTCACCATATATGGTAGAGCCATGTTCATGAAAACTCATCCAGAATTTCAATTAAGTATATTCATTTCAGAAATGTTTAACAGAAAATTGTATATCCATATAATTTAGTGACAGTTGGTCATATTATTTAATAATAACGTAATGTAGAAGTCGAACAGCAGAGCTAGAACTTCCATTTTTTCTGACCTTTCTCCAAATACTCTTAATACTTTAATGAATGCCCCTTCTCAAAAATGTAAATTTCCCAGGGGCATTTATCACAAAATATATGGTATAGTGAAACATGTACATATGTATGTAGCATTTAGATGGAAGCTAGGCAAGAGTTTCCCCTCAAACAAACAAGAGGAAAATAGAAATCTAAAAGATGCCTTTCTTAATGTGTCATTTAGGACATTTAGGACATTTCCATCAGCGACTCGGGATTAATGTTGTCATTGCAGAACACAGACTTCAGAATGTCGCTTGAATTACACAGTCGTGTACTTCCTAAAATAACCTGAAAGAACAAGAGGCCAATGGCTTTTATTAGTAATTTGTGTTATTAGCCGCTATATGGTAAAACAGAACATATCTGGATCAGCCCTATGGGGGATGAACCTCTGTCTAAAGTACCCTGAATTAAAAAAAAATGGATAGAAGGTTTCATGCTCTTTCTAACACTGAATTTAGTTTTTCTTTACAAATGGACGGAATTGAATATGAAGCTTTTATAGGCTTCATTATCACTATATGGCCAACTTCACTTTGTCCTAACTGCTAAACCTCTGTTCCTCAGATCATGAATTTCAAGAATTCTGTGCTTCATACTTTCTACCCATCTATGCACTTTTGCTTTTTCTTTGCAATGCAAAATGCAGAAGAGAATATTTTCACACACAATAAATTATCAAAATACAGCTACAATGACTCCCCTAAGGGATTATCCTCTGTGCTGAAATAGTGAATTTTAAAATTTTGTTATAAGGCTTCACACCCTTTATGTATATATCTTTTCTCTCAACTGTGCTGGAGTAGGTTTCTGAAGAAAGGACTACATTTAACAGCTTTTGCTGAAATCTAAGTCTCAAAATCTGAAGGGATAATGAAATATTCAATTTGTGTTTCTTAATATTCTAATGAACAATCATGTGAAATTTCATGACAACTGGCTCAATAGGTAAATAATTTCAATTATTAACATATCATGTTACAAGATGGATGATGGACCCTGACGCACAAAGACTAACTGCAATAATTCACCTGAGTGACTCAGGTTAGCTAAAAATATAATACAGATTGGAGTAAAATACATTTCAAACCTGAGAAGGCAAGATTATTGCCTGATGGAATGGGAAAAGTATTAACAATTGATATATATAAAGGAAAATCTTGTGAATTCTATTTTTAGGTGAACTGTTGCCATCAATGGCATCCCTTGGTCATAATCATATCTCATTTTTTTTAGCTTAGAACAAGCTGTGTTTGTAAAACACTAATGCCCCTGGTGGCAAGAAAGTTCAAAAAGTTATTTTTAGCATGAAGGTCATTGTCAAGGTCAAAAGGTCATCCCCAATCTATTGATCCGGGGCATAAAAAACAAGCATACTTTGTACTGCTAAAGCAGTATATTTCCCCCTGGCTCACTTATCATGACTTGCATCTTCTGCAAGGGACAGAAGCTCTGCTAAAATTTACAACTATGAGGTAACCAAAAGGTAAACTGGATTCATAACTTGTCAAACAGAAATTCCACAGCAAGGTTTATTCAGATATTTCAAAAGACAGCACCAACAAAAGGCCCAAGTGAAGCTATATCGCTCAGCAGAGCACACTGAACATATGGAACATATGATGAAATAAGTACATCTGTATAAGTCAGAATTTTCACAATTAAATACTCTTTTCCATATCTATTGTGGTAAAGAAGCACATCCTTCAAGATCAACTACACGTATGAATTACTGAGATTTTCGTTTAATGCATTTCATCTTATCTGAATTTCCTCTTTACGAAAAAAAGGATACTCATCTACATCTGCCAACCTAGATCTAGCCACAATACAATAACACTTGTAGGAGACCTTGAGAACTGATTCTGGCAAGTTTCAACAAAATTCCTCTATTAATTCTGAACAGGAACTTGTCAAAACTTATCATAGAAACACATAAAGTTTTAAAGAAATATCTGAATATTAATTCTTGACAGACATATCCAGTTTCCTACATCAGACAATACATGTAATACATAAATTAACACAACTGAAACTAGAAATGTCCTAATGGGACAAATACCCCCTGCAGCAACAAAACTTGAAGTAGGGCAAAGATCAAGATAAAGGTCACGAGGTCAACGATTTTGGTACAGACAGACTGGTCTTGCTACAAGGAATACACATGAATAGTATGAAGGCCCCATCTCTTTTGGTTTAAAAGTTACGGCTAAGGTTAAAGTTTTTCAAAAGTATGTCAAACGTCAAGTCACCAGGTCAAAAATTTTGGAATCGACAGAAAGTTCTTCCTACGAGGAATATACCTGTGTATTATGAAGACCCCATTTCTTTTGGTTCAAAAGTTATGGCCAAGGTTAAAGTTTTACAAAAATAGGTCAAACATCAAGGTCAAGGCCATAGGGTAAAAAATTATGGTACCAACAGAAAGGTCTTCTTATAAGGAATACACATGTGTAGTATGAAGACCCAATCTCTTTTTGTTCAAAAGTTTTGGCCAAGGTTAATGTTTTTCAAAAATAGCTCAAATGTCAAGATCAAAGTCACGAGGTAAAAAATTTTGGTACCAAAAAAAAGGTCTTGCCACAAGGAATACACATGTGTAGTATGAAGGCCCAATGTCTTCTGGTTCGAAAGTTATGGACAAGGTTAAAGTTTCCTGGACAGACAGACAGATGGACAAAGTGATTCCATTATACCCCACCAAACTTCATATGTGGGGGATATAATAATTTTCATTTAGAAAACCAAAGAAAACAGCAGAAAAAAATACCCCAAACCATAAAACATTAACTTTAGCAGGGAACCAAAAATAGCACTCTTTAAACAACCTGCTACATAAATCATATGCATTAACTTTGTCAATATATGCAGTCAGTCTGAAGAAACTTGTCAAAAAGGGGTGCCCTCTTGGGGCCTATATTACCCCGTTCTGGATCCATCTCAGACAGATTGAGCTGAAAACAACAACAATTGTAAACACTTTCATATTTCATCTTTACCAAATTTCACCAAAATTATTTAAGGGTATTGTCATCATAATTTGCAGTTTGATAATATAAATTAATGTCTAATATGACATATGCCAAAACATTAAGATTTTATTCAATAACAAAGGAGATGGGTTACTAATACTAAATAAGAAGGACTATTGCTTGATTGTGTAAATTGTTCATTGTTATTAGAAAAGTAGATGTACCTGTGTAGTAGATCCGTGAGAATTGATCAAGTCTTTGATTTGTTTAGCCTCCATATTTGTTAAGCCTCCAACCACAAAAATGATCAACAGTGGATGGTCATTTGGCCTAGGCTTACTGGTAACTGAACGGAAAAATCTAAAAAATTGTGAGTCAAAATTCAGTACAGTTTGCAAGCTAGCATTTAAAATTCAGTACAGTTCACAAGCTAGCAAGCAAAATTCAGTACAGTTCACAAGCTAGCAATCAAAATTCAGTACAGTTCACAAGCTAGCAAGCATATTCTTTAAAATACGAGATAAAAAATTTGGCCTGTGCTGCTGACTTCTCTGAACAATTTGACAGAATTTCTTTTCTCTCACTGTTCTGTTTTTAATATTAAAAAAATGAAAAAGATAAAAATCTTGATATCAGTTTTGCATTCTAATTCCTTACAATGACATTAATTTCCTGAAGATCTTACAAAATACAAAAAATTAATGTAATTTTGCAAACTACAAGCAGAAAATCAGAAAGACTTGAAATAAACTATATGTAAATTGCCAAAGTCTGAAAAGACAAAAAAAGGGTAAAAAAATTCATTTTAGAATGGAACCAAAAACAACAGGTTTTCAGTGGGCCTATTAAATCAATTTGTTGTATTCAGCTGGCTGAAGCTTACTTAAAACTCCGGTTTCATGTATGGAATGTTTTCTAACATAATAAGCTAAATAAATGTGATTACATTGTATGCTTCCAATCTAATCTTACTTTTCTTGTTTATTTTCATGTAAATATATTGATGAAATACAATATCATTTCAGTAAGAAAATGTAAATCATGGAAATTGATTCTACATATCTAAACATTATATCATAGAGCTTATCATCATGGTTCTCTACCTTTTTTACGATAGAATTTTCAATCAAAAGGCCGGATTATGATTTTGTTAGTTTTTGATTTTTCTATGCAGATGATGATTTCAAGATAAAATATATTTCTTTTCTCCAATGTGTAGATTATGTGCTCTTACCCAAATCCTGATTTTAGTAAATCAGTGAAGCCAGATAATTTGTGTTCTATGTCCTTCAGTTCTGTTCGATTAGGATCAAATATCAAGTCTACCATCTGAGTCACTAATGGCTTGTATGTAGACAAACTCAATGCCGTCTCTTCACTCCTCAGAGATCTACCATAGAGATAATTACATAGGATACATCTTAGCTATACCTTTACTAAAGATCAAAATATAGATATCTGTTTGTGAATTACAAAAAGCCTCCGGGCGGCACAAATTCTCCTAAATAAAACAACAAAATCAGTTAAACTGATGGTATTCCCGAAACTACATCAAACCAATGATTAACTCCATTAAATAGGAAAACCTAGTATTTACATTTATCAGGAAGCATAAAAAGCTTGGGTACTATGCATCTTTAATAAGAAGTATGAAAATATGCCGGTGAAAGTTTGCCAAATGGAATATATAAGCCACTTTTTTTGGAATATTCATTTCTAGTTGCTGAATGACCTTGACCTTTCTGGAATGTCCTTGACCTTTCAAAAATGATCTTGAGCATCTGGAAGTCCATATCCCTTGTAAGATTTAACATTTGTTAGAAGTTTAATTATTGCATATTGAAAATCTGCTAGAATATATTAGGCTAGCTGCTTTTGGTATTTCTGAGTAACCTATAATAAGCTTTTCTAAAACGATCTTGAGTACTCTATATCTGCAAGCTCATATTCTGAGTGCAATATAAGAATTTCACAGTTAACATGATATAAGGCCTCATGCCTGATTAACCATGTTTTGCCCAAATTTTCAGTGTGACTTTAATGCTTGGATTGTTACGTCGCAGTAGAATGATGCCACTTTAAGCAGCAAAACATCATATAGCAGGCATTCACATTTGAGTGAAATACAATCCCTGCCTATTGAAAATTCACTAAAATATAAGCCTTTCTTTGGTATTATAAGTTCTATTTTCTGAGTGATTATGACCTTTCAGAAATAATCTTAAGTAAACAAGGTCCAAATGTCTATATTCTTAGTGACAATTACGTGAAGTATGATCAAATTCTGATGAAAAGTTTAGGAGATATGAGTATGGATGGAGAGACAAATGTACAGACATATTAACCATTATATGCTCCCCCACAATTTTTCGACGAGCATTAAAATGTCCGAAAATGGGAAAAACAGATACACAGCCAAGCAGAAGACTACATCAAATGCTACATACTTACATACATGTATACACTTAGTCTAATGAAATCATTAAGTTAATAGATTTTTGTTTATTTGTCATTGTTTTACACCATGACAAGATTATTAAACATATTGTGTGTTGGCCTCTGTCTGAATCATTACACATATCATAAGTTGACCTCTGTCTGAATCATTATGCATATCATAAGTTGACCTCTGTCTGAATCATTACACATATCATAAGTTGACCTCTGTCTGAATCATTACGCATATCATAAGTTGACCTCTGTCTGAATCATTATGCATATCGTGTGTTGGCCTCTACCTGAATCATTACGCATATCGTGTGTTGGCCTCTACCTGAATCATTATGCATATCGTGTGTTGGCCTCTACCTGAATCATTATGCATATCGTGTGTTGGCCTCTACCTGAATCATTACGTATATCGTGTGTTGACCTCTGCCTGAATTATTACACATATTGTAAGCTGAACTCTGCCTGAATCATTACATAAAGAAATTTTACGACATATGCAATGCATCTATTCAAAACAGTGAGAAGTCTTTTACATGTCAATGTCTACTGTCATGCAAGACTTCAACTTTCAGTGTCATCACAAGACAAGACTTCAATAAACTGTGAATTGGTCTTGAACTTGCAACCTCTCCATCATAAAATAACCATGCTACCAAAGGAGCTATGCTATAAAGCAAATTAAAATGACAAATGTATCATTATCAAGAATCATATATGTATCATTACAAAGATGAAACAAGGTTTAATGTAAGCTATATTTGCACGATCAAATTCTATGAGATAAGAACATACTTTATTCAAATGGATTGAATGGGGTGAATGATTTTGTTCGAGGTAAGATGGTCTAAAGGCAGTTTTTCATGAGTCATTTTTCTGTTAGGAATTCAAAAAAATTCTGTGTAGCAATTCATTGAAATCAAAGTTTTTCTAAAGAAAGAATTACAAAAATAAATTTGGTCTATGTCCTATCTTCTACAGGATCTAAACTGGATTTAAATATAAGTCAAGCACAGGATATTTATCTATTATAAAAAGATTTTATAACACATAGCTATTTATTGTATGTTTATTGCAAAACATTGTCCAAAAAAGTCAATGAATGAAGAAGTTGGACGAAGGGAGTTAATGTGTAGTGCTTTTTTTTTTTTCAAAGGTGCCTAGTATCTTTTCATAAGGGAATTTTTGTACCATTTGGCTGATTTTGCATTATGCTAAAAGATCAATGTTTGGGAAAAATCAATGAAATTTCCATTGGAAAGAGTCCTTAGAATAGACTTCATTTGAGGAAAAAACAAGAAACCGTCAAGGACGGTATGACCGGATTGCAAAAATTAATGCTAAACGCAAAATGTTGACGACGGACGGACGGATTTTGCCAATTTATAGACCAGAATTGCTTTGCATTAAAATTAACAATACATGTATGCAAGTGGTCACCCTAAAGGTAAAAAACAGAGTGTGTTCACTGAAACAGAAAGTCAAGGTCACTAAATTTTTGTATTGGTTGGATAGAACATTCAAGTATCTACAAACCTACTAACTTTGACATAAGTACCCTTTAGGGTATGAAAGAAACCAAGCTAAACGCAACTAAAAAACAAAATGCTGACACCGTGCGGACAGACGGACAGACAGACAGACGGACAGACAGACGGATTTCACCAATTTATAGACCAGAATTGCTTTACAATAACATTAACAATACATGTATGCAAGTGGTCACCCTAAAGGCAAAAAACAGTGTGTGTTCACTGAAGCGTAAAGTCAAGGTCAAAGTCACTAAATTTTTGTATTGGTTGGATAGAACATTCAAGTATCTACAAACCTACCAACTTTGACATAAGTACCCTTTAAGGTATGAAAGAAACCAAGCTAAATGCAAAATGCTAAACACAAAATGTAGACCCCGTACGGACAGAAGGACGGACAGACGGACTGATTGACGGAGGGACAGAGGGACAGACGGACGATTTTCGCCAATTCATATTTTATTGTTTGAATTACATGATTTACAACACCAAAGACAAAAAAAAGGACATTACATTAACAGTTTACATCATTCATCCCTTTCGTTCATCAAATACTCAAGAAAAAATAATGATAATTAATATGAAAATATAGGATTACAAAACAAAAACAAGATTTAATCTAGCAAGGGGAGATACGTTTTCCACTTCTTTTCCGAAATTTTTTTCCGGACACCAATGTACCACTGAATTTCATTCTTCGCCTTGTTGAAATTAGGACTACAATTTTTATTTTTTTGAGTAAATACATGTATATATCTTTTGACAATACGCATTATCATGATGATAAAATAATACATCTTTTAATGAAAAATCAAACATAGCATTTTCAATATTTTGGTTCATCCAAATTGCGAAGTCTTGCCACAGCTTTGATATGTGACTGCAGGCCCAGAAGAGATGATAAATGGTTTCTGGTTGAGATATGCAAAAACTGCATAAATTATCATTAACCATATTCATTTTGTGCAGAAGATATTTTGTACCTCATATACGGCGTGTTATGTGTTATTGCAACCATGATAATTTTCTATCCTCAAGCTGAAATATACTTCTATTAACTGCCTGCCACCAAATATCATTATGCGGCAAACCTAGCTCATTTTGCCACTTTATCTCATTTACTTTCAGTACATTCCAATAAAAAATATTGATATATAGTTTTACATCCCCTTTGTTGGTGCAACAGTATTTGTAAAGTTTCGGATTTGAAAGGGCCACATGGAGTGGGAATGACTGCTTGGAGTTGGCGGCTTTTAATGTTGCGAACCAATGCAAAAAAGATCAGAAATGGCGGGCGGAAGTTGTACTTGACACAAAAATCATCATAAGTCATGACGTCACCATCTTGACCTATAAAGTCTGAAATATACATGATTCCTTTGTTATTCCCCACCAATTTTGATGCTCTGATTAAACCAAATAGGAGATTGACCCGATAATGAGTTTTTTTTCAAATATTGACATAAAATCTTTCAAATACACGAAGATTTGAATCCAAAACATATTTTTTACATTTGGAATTATTAATTTCTGTACAAAATCAGAACCAAAGTCTGCTATATATCTAATTAAATTTGGGAATTGACTGAGTATTAAACGTCTCCATGCAACATCCCCCCCCCAACCCTTCTAATCCAAGTAAGAGCAATACTCTTAAGTTTATGAAAGTTTTCACACAAACCATTTTGATACCCCCCTTTTCATAAGATTGAACTAGGGTTTTTCTTGCCACCTTATCCCTTTTGCCCCTCCAAACAAATTTGAACAATTCTTGTTCAATTATTTTTATTAAAGCATCACTTGGGATTGTCAGATTTTGAAAAACATGGATCAATTTAGAAAGCAAAATGCTTTTAACAACTGTTATGCGTCCAATAGGTGATATTAGTCTTCGATTTTCGCCAATTCATAGACCGGAATGGCTTTGAAATCCGGTCAAAAATCCACTGATGTTTTACCTGGAATATATATGTAATATACCTTAACTGAAGCATACTTTCTCTGGCATTCCCTACAGCAATTAATTTATCCCATACATCATCCATAATTGCTGTAACAACTTCATCAGTTATTGTGTTTCCAACTAAAAAAGAAATTGAATATTGTTTTGAGACATTGCAGTTTTTTTTACTAATAACAAAATTGTAACACATAATTTTAATTAATCATCTTAACAATTTAATCATTTTTTAATGATTGGTAACTTTTATGAAAGCTGATTTATCAAATACATGTTAAACATATCTGCAAACTAGAAAATCACTTGGAAGTCAGTAACCTTGACCTAAACAGCTTCTTCTATTTCAATACTTATGGTAAACAGTAGTTAATTGCTATAGAAGACAAATATAAAAGGATATTGTCAATCAGGAGTGGAGTTCAAATGTAAATGTCAAGCAGCTAACTAGTAACTTCATAACTTTAAAATTTACATCAGGTCCCAATTTTGCATTAAAATGAATTTCAAGATCTTTAAAATGTAGAAGATCATGTTTTTTTCATCATAAAAATATGTGTAAGAATGTCAAAAATGCTACTTACTCAATGTCCTGATCAGAGGTGATAACTTATCTTGCTGTGTCAGCACTTCTTTCACAAATGCTCTCTGAAATATTGAGTTATCAATTATGATATAGTTCTCTTTCATACAACTACAAAGCTCAGACTGGTTTTTGAGTCATATTACATGTACAAGTAAATAAAAACTATAATTGCATCACTAAAACACACAATAAGTCACTCAAGCAGAAAACAAAGATTAAAATAAGCACTTGAAACATCCAATCCATTATTTGTCACAAGATACATCTGTGATCTAAGTTTGGTTTGTGTAACACTTTACTTTGTACTTTTTAAACATGTCACTCAAGTGGGATATAAGGATCATATCAAGTCTCCAAAAGTTGGAAATAACTGTTCTCACCAAATTGCATTTGTGAAGCAAATTTGGCCAAAGAGAACTTGTTCTTTATCTTAAAATGAGGTCATCCAAACTTCCTAATCACATTCAGATGCATGGATTTGACACACTCCTCAAATTCATAAAGGAGACTGAAGTAAATCATATTTCCTAAAATTTCATCATACATTTGTTTAATAATATTCTTTTACACTAACCTGGCTTCAAGCCCTAACAGTAACACATTGGTGTTCTGTCTTGGATAAGACATCAAAACTTAAGTCCCTGCATCAGTTTGGATGTTAACAAGTACAAGATATCTTACTGTTATATTTGTCATAGGGTTTATATCAAATTCACAAAATTTTGGTTCAGTTAAAATGCTCTCACCAAAATGTTTCTCTTTACAAAGTTGTATGATCAATCAAGAGAAAGTGAGGTCTAAGTAAAATAGAAGGTCAAGGTTCCGAAATTCTGATCTTGATGAAATGTTATTATCACTATGTCCCTGAATGTGTACAGAGTGGCATGTAATAATCTTCTATGGCAAAATGAAACAGAGAGCACATTGGAAAGATGGATGGGAAGAAGACTGACATGACAAACACTATGTGTCCAAGTCATATACATAGAGGGACATAAAAGTACCAAAATATTTTTTCTTACATACTTTTTCAGATTGGGCATCAACTCAAATTAAGTCAATTAAGAACTACAAGCTTCTTAATTAATCAACTTTCTATATAGTCAAATTGATTTTTAACAATTCAATTCTATCAGGAAAAAGTATTTTGTCTAAAGTTTTTAGAGTAAAAAGTCACACTATTTTAACATTTTCAAAACAAATAGGGCTCAAATCATAAAAAACAGTTTTCAATCAGTTAATTAAGAAAAGAGTAAAGTACTGCTGCCATTTAAAAAATCTAAATACTAGAGAAACCCTACTGTACTCTACTGTAGGGTGAAACCCTACATAACAATGGAGATCCTTTTATGATTGAATCTCTAAATCACCTTGAAGTGTGTTTCTTCTTCAGAATCTGCTAGGTCCTGACCTACAAGGGAGTATGTATATACTAACACTGTCAGTATATCATCAAGGGAATAACATCTGAAAAAGACATATAATACATGTATAAGAGTATTTGTTTTGTTAATTGTTTAATGCCATACCTAGATAATTTTTCCTATCTGATAGTGGTGCCTGCATTGAAATTCTGACAACACAACAAGATCCTATATACAGAAAGGTCATAGACCAAAGGCTTGTAGGTGTCTTGTCTTTTGGATGAGACAGTAAAACCCAATATACCATGTCAAATTCAGGTAGGTGAGTTGCATAGTTCTAAATTTCATGCAATCATGAATCATGTAAATGCTTTAACCAAAGAAGTGAAATTCTTAAACTTTCACTAATGTAAAACACAACATGTCTGATGTTATGCCACTGCAGAAGTCATAAGAAACACTACAGTGGTCATTCATGTACCCCAGCAAACCATATGTCATGTCACTACAGAAGTCAATGTACCCCTGCAAACCATATGTCATGTCACTACAGAAGTCAATGTATCCCTGCAAACCAGATGTCATGTCACTACAGAAGTCAATGTACCCCAGCAAACCAGATGTCATGTCACTACAGAAGTCAATGTATCCCTGCAAACCAGATGTCATGTCACTACAGAAGTCAATGTATCCCTGCAAACCAGATGTCATGTCACTACAGAAGTCAATGTACCCCAGCAAACCAGATGTCATGTCACTACAGAAGTCAATGTATCCCTGCAAACCAGATGTCATGTCACTACAGAAGTCAATGTATCCCTGCAAACCAGATGTCTTGTCACTACAGAAGTCAATGTATCCCTGCAAACCAGATGTCATGTCACTACAGAAGTCAATGTATCCCTGCAAAACATATGTCATGTCACTACAGAAGTCAATGTATCCCTGCAAACCAGATGTCATGTCACTACAGAAGTCAATGTACCCCAGCAAACCAGAGGTCATGTCACTACAGAAGTCAATGTATCCCTGCAAACCAGATGTCATGTCACTACAGAAGTCAATGTATCCCTGCAAACCAGATGTCATGTCACTTCAGAAGTCAATGTACCCCTGCAAACCAGATGTCATGTCACTACAGAAGTCAATGTATCCCTGCAAACCAGATGTCATGTCACTACAGAAGTCAATGTACCCCAGCAAACCAGATGTCATGTCACTACAGAAGTCAATGTATCCCTGCAAACCAGATGTCATGTCACTACAGAAGTCAATGTATCCCTGCAAACCAGATGTCATGTCACTACAGAAGTCAATGTATCCCTGCAAACCAGATGTCATGTCACTACAGAAGTCAATGTACCCCAGCAAACCAGATGTCATGTCACTACAGAAGTCAATGTATCCCTGCAAACCAGATGTCATGTCACTACAGAAGTCAATGTATCCCTGCAAACCAGATGTCATGTCACTACAGAAGTCAATGTATCCCTGCAAACCAGATGTCATGTCACTACAGAAGTCAATGTATCCCTGCAAACCAGATGTCATGTCACTACAGAAGTCAATGCACCCCTGCAAACCAGATGTCATGTCACTACAGAGGTAATAACAAAGACTATGGTGGTCATTCATGTACCCCATCAAACCAAATGTTATTTTTACTACAGAGGTCATAACAAAGACTATGGTGGTCATTCATGTACCCCACCAGACCAGATGTTATGTCACTACAGTGGTCATGACAAAGACTATGGTGGTCATTCATGTACCCCACCAGACCAGATGCACTGGGAAGAATAATCTTCAGTTTGCGATAATTTCAGATAAGATTTAATCTTACGTGATATACATATAGTCAACGTTCCATAACCCAAATCCTGCAAACTGAAAGTTATCATTAGATCCCAACAACATCTAATTTACAATAACTTATTAAAATATTATAGACACTTGTAAAATTATCTAATTCTCCTGATAACTTTCAAAACAGTAACAAAAGTCTGCTAAATGTTTTGGATTTTCCAGGGTTTTCTAATAGCATGAAATCTTTAAAACTGAACCTATCAACTTTTAACAGTTCTTTACACTTCGAGTTATCAAAATTCAATTGTTACTGGTTGTTCAGTTTAAGGTTAAATACAATGTATATTTGTTGATATTCATGTTGTATGGTACTTTCATTATATCAATCATCGTATATACATTTAAACACATCAACTAGCAGAAGCATCTATACATCAGCCCTTAGGAAGGCACAAACTAATTAACTGTTAATTTTTTAAATAAATATTTACATCTTTTCATCCTGATGAAGAGTCATTTTCTGTAACTGTAGTAAAGGACTAGGTGACTCAGGTAACCCTATATTCTGTATGAGCATCTTCTCCTCTTTACCCATTTCATCATACACAGAGCTTAATGGATGACGGAGCATCTGTACTGATGCCAAGGCAGTTTGAAGAATATCTAGATGACTAGCAATAGCTTTGTAATTTTTTCTGTTTTAAAAAATACAAGCAATAAAGACACATTTTCAAAAAATACAGAATATCAAAAGAAAAAGATGTTAGTAAACTTAAAAATATACCATTATACTATATATAACATTTATGCGATTACTACTTTAGTGAACCATAAGCATGCATGTTTAAACTAATACAGTTTTTCCAGTGATGTTCAAAGCTAATATTGTGGATGTTCAATCAAAATATCTGTAGAGAAAACTTAAGAAATAATCCAATAAAAAAGTTGCTCATGTGGTGCACCTGGATTACATGATAAAATCAGTACAGGAACTATCAGAATTGTATCGAGCAAAGTTTAAATTCAGAATCTACTCAAAATTAAAATACACAGCCTACTTTTCATTGTATGCAGCTTATCTAAAGTATCTGTTCACAAAGGAGGGTACTCTCCTGTATCCACATTATCTACCTCAGAATCTACCCTAAAGACAGATCTTCATAAATACAACTCTCAAATCTTTTTCACACTTACACTTTTCCTCAAACAACATCAATGCATAATAAACATAAATGAGAAATTCAAAGGAATTACAGTAAAATGTGCAAAAATAATAAAGTCTGAAACAATGAAAAAACAAAGAAATCTTTTAATCAATCTTTTTTTTACAGAATGGAACCAAAAATAACAACAAAAATAACAAAACTCCTTAAGACACACTTACAGACCATTTTGATAAATATTGTTTATCTTCAGAATAAGTACTTTGTTATAGGGGAATACTTGTTGGAATATATTTGGTTATCCCATGCTGGATCCACCTCCCCCTAAGCATATGGCAAGAAAACAACAACTGTCAGGGACACTGAATGCTTCATCCCTACCAAGTTTCATCAAAGTCATTTCAGTGGTTCTATGGAAAATGTTGATGATTTTTTATTGACTGATTGATTTTTGTTTAACGTCACACCACAAATATTTCATGTAAATGGTGACGGCATCTGCCTGATATGGGGCATACAAATATTGACCTTTGCAACGGACCCACCCGAGGAATGAGGGATCTTTAACGTGCCATGCATACCACGACACGGAGCCTCGGTTTTTACTGTCTCATTCAAAAGACATGACATCGGCATGACCAGAGCAGGAATCGAACTCCGGCCTCCCGATTAAGAGTCCGGCCCTATACCACTAGGCCAGGCCAGCTTGAAAATGTTGATGACAATTCAATTTTATAGGTTATTTGTCAAGCAATTTATTACTTTAAAACCTGACCAGGTGAAAGCTCTGGTCACAATGAATCTAAATTTGAAATCCTTATCTCCAATATTTCAAAACAAAAGGCCCAGGTAGAAGTTTTTGAAAAGCAGGTCAAATCCCAAAGTCAAGGTCAGAAGTCATGGTACCAAATGAAAGCTTTTGACATGAGGGACCTATGTATAAAGTATAAAAGAAGACAGAAGAAAACTGACCAAATTATATGACACAAATCACCGTGGAAATACATAGACCACAGTGGGTTTTATTTCATGGGGATTATTTTCGCAATAATTATGCAATTGCTAAAAATGTGAAAATAACCCCTCCATGTTTACAGTATATCTTTTGAACAAATACTTCAAACTTCATATATCAATTTTGAATTATGATAATTCTGGGATTTTGATTTTAACTGTTAGCACATATAATTATATATATTTTTCTGCCACTATTGATGAAAACTTCTTTAAAATATGTTGTGGATTTGTCATGTTAAATTAATGACGTTAGCACTTTTTAGACAAAAGAAAAAATTAAGAGAGAAAACAGTCTCTCTAAAGTATTATAAGATGCAGTTACGTTTGATATAATACTTTGAAATAGTATTTTGCAATAAACCTTAAAAAACCAAAGTTTTCTTTGACATGTAAAGTGATTACTCGCAATAATTATACTCACTTAAAGAGTAATACAGTAGAATCAATCATATCAGCATTAATTCTTCCTGGTCGACCAGTGAGATTTAAAGGCAGATTCTCTTTTGATGCTGCTTCTACCAGTTGCCGGTTCACTTCCATTAATGCTTCCTGGAAGAAAAGAAAAGTACATGTATATGTGACTGAATCAGCTTTTCTGTGCTTTACAGATCAATCAGATTGTCTGCCCATTTCACTACAGTACTGATTACATGATGATCATCGATAATCGCCTTAATCTATGCGTGATATGGGTTCATAGTTTGAACTATAATAAATGCTATCAGAGGACTTTGACCCTGAAAGGCTTCTAGTGGAAAACAAGCAGTTTACTGATATCAAGTAGCCACTGGTTGAGATGGCACCTTTATATGCATTGGAATAACCCCATCATTCTCCAGGGCTTAGAGCATAGGACAATGGTAGTTTGGCAGTTTCCCATGCTTCATATGATCGACTGCATGATGTATGTCCAACATTACCTCAGAATTAATATACACAACAATCATTTCAATACCCTTATATGCTTTCTCTTTCTACATGTATACTACATTAATGATGCATCTAACCAAGAAATGTTTAATGTTAGATAAGAGGGTTGTTTGATAGTTTTCAGCCGTTACTATTTCTTGACTATTTAAGGCCATGTACCCGATGACTGGTGTCATTTGTTCAGTTAATATAAACGAGGTAGCACTCTAAAGTAAACAAGGCAAGTGACTTTTGCTAAATGCACAAAATCTCTGAAAGAGCAGCGATTCAAAATTTGCATAAAAAAGGTTTAGTACCTAAGGATATTCATACTGATATAGCAGCAATACTAGGGAAAGATGCCCTTCATATGCTACAGTAAAAAGATGGGTGGCAGAATTTAAGCGTGGCAGACAGAGCCTTTAGGATGACTCCCATCCTGGAAGGCCTGTATGTCACTGTTGTAACCACGGAAATAGTCAATAAAGTTCATGACATTGTTATGACCGACAGGCGAGTTACACAAAGATATATAGCCAGTACAGTTGTTGGCATTTCCCAGGAAAGAGTACATTCCATTCTGAAAGAAGATCTTGCAATGAGAAAGCTCTCAGCCTGTTGGTATCAAGACTTCTAACAGTTGATCGGAAGCACACCAGGCACACTTTGTCACATGCTAATCTGAACTTTTTAGAGGTAGATCCTGCTAACTTTCTTCAGAAATGTGTTACTATGGATGAAACGTGGGTCCATCATATCACCCCAGAGACCAAACAAAAGTCTAAACAATGGAAGCACCCTGATTCATCCCCGCCAAAGAATGCAAAGACTGTTTCATCAGCTGGAAAAGTTATGGCCTCGGTTTTATGGGATGCTGATGGTATTCTGATGGTAGATTATCTCCAAAAAAGGCACATACTATGCATCATTTTTGAGGCAGTTACAAGAAAATATTAAAATCAAGTGCTACGGAAAACACAGTAAAAGTGTGTTGATCCCCTAAGAAAATGCCCCTGTTCACAGGTATGTCATTGCCATAGCTACTATTAACGATTGTGGCTTTAAACTGATTGAGCATCTGCTTTATTCGCCTGATCTCGCTCCATCAGACCTTCATCAATTCCAAAATTGAAAACGTACATTTCCTGTACTCACTTTCAGTCATATGATGACG
The DNA here is from genome assembly GCA_035048485.1 of Pteria penguin. Classification (NCBI taxonomy): domain Eukaryota; kingdom Metazoa; phylum Mollusca; class Bivalvia; order Pterioida; family Pteriidae; genus Pteria; species Pteria penguin. Next base: position 43,392,245 of record CM068588.1, on the reverse strand, counting down.
TCATACATGCAGTGGATGACTTTCTGAACGGTCAAGAAAAGGATTTTTTTAAAAGTGGCGTTTAGGCTGGCAAAAGGGTATAGATACTGAAGATAATTATGTCGAAAAATAATGCAATATGTCCACCAAATTTCAAACCCTTACATATGAGGCTCACAACACATCAATCAGCCCTAGTACATATGTCACTGTATAATCTAAGATCACAACATTTATCATTCATTGATGAGTACTAAGAAAAAATGGTTCAAAATTTTCCTACTTGTAACGAAATACGTATATGGCAAATATGAATTAATAGTCCCTTGGACTTTGTTGCAAATAAGTGTACTGTATTTTTCTTCTTTCATTTCATTTATCTGAATTTCAGTGCAAAAAACTTCAGAAATTATTTTATTAATAAATAGAATTTAATCTAGATTTATTTTACAAAAGAACAATGCATATTATAAATTATCCTACCAACTTCTTAAATCATAAATTTTTCGAGATTTTGTCTCAAAATTTTCTTTTTTGTATGATCTAAGTAACAATTATTCATTTGAATATAGGTAGTCTTAAGGGTTTTCCTTTTTGGTAATTTTCTACAACTGTAGGTAGGTACATGACTTGTATTACTATAATACAGAACAAAAAGTGTTAAAAATTATCACACACTGTACTAAAAACATTAATCTTCATTTCTGAAAAGTAACATTCGAGATGATGAACTAAATGCTCCTAAGGTTCATTCATAAAACTGATGACATACTTATCCAATCAATCACAACTTTATGGGAAGATGACTTTTTTAAAAAGTTGGAAATCTTTTCACTGATATGAAACTGGGTGTTAATTTCAAGTCGACTCCAATTCATATCTTATTAAAGTGTATATTTTAATTTGTTTTACCATTCTGGAGTAAAAGTGTCTGTCTAAAAAAAATTTTAAATATCTGCCACGGCGGAAATTTTTGCAACATGCATGTATCTGAGTGATTTCAATTTTCTGTAGGGCTAGATATAGTTCATATTCTAAAAATCAGTCAAGGTCCCAAATCATTTTGATTTACTATTTAAAAGGTGAAGTGTCCATGAAAATATAAAGATCAATGCCATGAGATATGTTGAAAGATTCTGAATTTCATTTACCACCAAAGGCATATCACATCCTCTGACCTAATTAAGGTTCTAAATTGTTAGTACTAAGGGGAGGTAATGAGAAACTATAATAATATATCCTAGATGGCGATCTTGGTACAATTCTAAATTTCACTCTATAAGCTACTAGAGGTGACAACAGCACTTATGCTGAAAAATAGTAATTAAAAAGGATAGTGGCCAGTTCTTTTCATCCTTACTACATCAAACCTTGAAATTTAGGTGGGATCTCATACTTTCAGAGCAAACTGCTTTGGAAGAGTGGTGAAAAGAAAACTATTCTGATGCTGGGTGCCAGAAAGTGTGCTATTATTATGCTCTTCTGATAAATAACCAATAATAAACTGAACAAGATTCTGGTAAAAATTACAGACATTAAAAATAAAGAAATAGTACTCTTTGCCAACCTTTTGTTTCAAAGATGTAAATGCTTTAAGGTGTGTTTGAACAGTTCCTGCTATGTGTGAAGATGATAAACAACCAGGTACAACAGCAGATTTGGCATTTCTACAACAGAAATTGCATATTAAACACATTTCAAATTGTTTTCAAACTTCTTTTAGTCAAAATGTTTTGTCATAGTTCCATAATTTTATTCTTTACGAGTTCCAAGAGTGAAGCAAATTGCTCAAAATAAAATACATGCGGAGTTTGTTTTCATTTTGCATTTTATCATTTCATTCTCTGATATATCTATAAACAGTATTTCACTGTAACGAGGCATACAAAGATATTTTGTAAATTCTTACAGTTTTGGGATTGTTTTTTTTTTTTTAGCTATGTTAGTTGCAATACTTCATTACTGTAAAATATTATGTTTTTGTGCATTATAGATGGACTACGACTTACAGTTCAGCCTGTTGTTCATACACCAAACAAGAATTAGATTCGACCCACAAACCTTCAAATTATTTGTGAACCAACAAACCTCAAAAAGTCTAAAAAAAAAATTCTTGTTCTTTCTTTTGTTTCATTATTATCTATTTTTGTTGTTTATTATTGACAATGATTATCATTTTAAAGTGCTCTTTGATCATAGACAGGAGAATAAATACTATAGTTATTTTCTGCAGACAAAATAACAAGGTACCTGTTTACTTCACACACTGTTGTCATATCAACCATGACATCATTTGTATGACCTGGTAACCGTGGTAACAGATTGATGATCTTATCTAACAAGGCCTCTGACTGATGGTTACAAGGAGCAGCCAAATCTAAGGTTCTATCCACAAACAGAATGGAGGCTTTTTGTTGTGCATGCTTTAAATAAAAAATTACTTTAATCAAACATATATATATATATATATATATATATAAAACCAGATGAATCAATATGCATGCTTTTAAAGCATCATAAAATATCAAGTTTATAACTCAAGCAATGTGTGTAAATTATGAATTACTTTCTAAATATTTCATTGAATGATGTGCAATACATGCCTCAAAGATGAATGTGCTTGGTTATCAGTCAAAAGTCACAGATTTGGTATTCAATGTCATCAACATATTCCCTGGCTGAGTACAAAGACTAGGCACTTTCATTTTCATTGTATTAGTTTATCAACCTCTTATAGCATCAGTCTACAAGTTTTATTTACAAGATGCCAATGCCACTTTCAATACAGATTAACATTCTGCTTAGCAGAACAAAATCTGGCTTAAAATTCTAATGTTTAAGATTTCCAAATTGAAGGATAAATTCATCATTAAACATATACAACTAACCCTGCACACATATGCTCTTTAATACAAAAGACATATGAGGTAAATTATCTGGGAAATGCTAAGGCTGCATAAAAGATCATAGATTTCTTGAAGATATATATAATATATGTACATATAATACAGATGTAAACAGTCCTAACTTTCATGTCAATGCGCCTGTGCTTGTCCAGTTAATACTATCAGCATTGACAGAAATTTTACCTGCATGAGCTCGGACTAGTTCCACAGTGGAAAGCTCAGTTCATTCTATGCCTGTGGTACAGATGAGGCAAATACCATGGATCTTATTACTTCACCACGAATATCACCAAATAAATGTGAATTACAAACATATCATAAACGACAACATTCAATATAACAAATGAAACTGCCAGCTAGGCATTTATTTAAGTATTCATGAATAACCTTTTTTTTTTTTTTTTTTTTTTTTTTTTATTTTTATTTTTATTCATTATATAAACCCATGTACAATTTTGACATAACCCGGGTCAGGATATGTCATAACAATGGTGTTAAATCTGCAAAATACAAAATACATACTATAGAGATATACAAGACATTTATACATTTTTTCAATTTTAAAGAGTGAGTATAAAATACTAAAAAAAGTCTTCAAACCAATAAGTGTTAACATAAATTTTTCTGATTCTAAATATATCAACATAAGAAATAAGAGATTATTTTTATTTTTTGGTAAATACAGTTCCATTGAAAACAAAAGATGTAAATTTTTTTATGATATACTCTTACACATTAATTTTAACCCCCCTGAGATATAAAACATATTATGAACAAACATATGATATAAGCAATGAAAATTGGAAATATATCTACGAACAAAAACTCATTTTATCCCTTGACAGAAACATAGCTGAATTTAACTACAAATTATTACATAATATGTTATGTTGCAAAAAACAAATGTATAAATGGAAAAAAGAATCTTCTGAAAATTGCACACTGTGTGATGTAAGTGAAGATATTCAACATTTAATTTTTATGTGTAAAAAATGTAGAAAATATTTGGAATATCTTAAGTTTGGTAATAAAAGTTAATATATCATGGAAAGAAATAATAATTGGTTTCTATTTTGAAAATAACAAGAAGTAAAAATGTTGAACAACGTCATATCTTGTGTAGCTTTAAAAATATACAAATATAAAATGTTTTGTAGGTTAGATAACTTAGAGCAAAAAGAATACAACATACAAAATCATATTAAAAACTGCATGAAATTTTGGTATACAGTGTTAAAATATAATAGATATAATTTAAAAATTGATATTATAAAAGAATTTGCTGAACTTCATGAATAACGTTTTTGTTGATACTTTTAAGTAACTAGCATTTGTTTTAGTGTATCATTATAATTATTTTGAAGTTATTATTTTATATCATTTTAGACACTTTTAGACTTCCAAAGGGAAGCTCATTGATTATAATAAAAACAGAAACATCTAATATCACAAATTTTCAGCCTCTTGGTCTTAATTTAGTGACCAATACGATATATATTGTGTTTGATCACTTCATAAAGGCCAAGGGGATGAAAATTTGTGATATTGGGTGTTTCTGTTTATATTTCATTTTATTTTCATTGTTATTTGCCATTAATATGATTATTATTATAAATAAAGATAAAATTGCGATAACATGATTTTCAAAAAATGTATCCAATATTCTTCAAATTCATTCCGTGATTTGTAAGGATTTCATACAATTCTAATAATTATTTATCACTCCAATTGCACCTATGAGCACCATCCATCTTCCTCATTGCATTAAAGTGCCACAACATCTACATCTATCTATTTGGTTTTTAGTTATAAGTAAGTGAATGTGGCTGTCAACCACATTAATGCAGCAGTCAAGCATGGTTCACAGCTTCCAAATCAAGTCCATGTAGCAATCTGTGTTAAAGCATATACATGTGCTTAACAGTCCTGAGCACATGAGGATATCAATTTTCCTATTCATTCAACATTAATATAATATTATGTTTCGACTGCACATAACTATATATACATTAATATTTTCTTTATACATACATGTATTTACTATATTTCCCAATAAAATTCCTTTGTTTGTAGTGTTGATGTTCAGAACCAATTCCACTTTGGTTATTCTGAATTACATTGGTTATTCTTAATTACATTACACTGAAAAGTCTCCCTTAAACACAATCTATTGGTTTACTTACTTTTCTTCTATTTTTAGCAGGAGGATGATTAGCCAGTTCATTGGCCAATATTCTGCTGGTGCTGCCCAAAGAGTAACAGTCTTCACTTACTCCCATTTCCTCTAGAAATCCATTTAATGCACTAACAAATGTCTGAATTAAAAACAAAAGAACAAAATTACAATACTGAATTTTAAATTTTCTTGTTTTATATTGGTTAGAAAATGGAGACAATTGTAAGAACAGTGTAGTGTGTATCATCTTTGGTAAACAAATTTTCAGCTTTTTGTGGATATTAATAACTTCTTTTAATTTTTACTTTACCTGAAAAATGAAGGTTTGAGAAGTAAGTACAGACAGCAGAATCAAAGAGATTTTTATAGATGCAGACACATGAGGAGGAGAAGGAAAACGGGGAGGAAAAACATACATATATGTACATGTAGTACATAAGTGACATTAAAGTTTAGAAAAACTCATAATTTTAATGCGATAGCATCACTATGTTAAATTATCCTTCTATTTTTCGCAAAGCAATATGTGTTCTCTGAACAATTTCAGTTATGATATTATGACATCATAAGCAAACATCATTTGATGGAGGTTTGCAGTACCTCAGATGACATCATCATAATGTGAAAGGTCAAGAGGCACATTGTACTTCTCCTAGAGGAAACAGTACCTGGACAGATGGTTATTCAGTCAGTATAATACACATACAGTCAAACTTCGATATCTCAAACGTCGGTCCCAAAAAAAATCCTTCATATTATGATTAAATTCACCCCGGATGTGTCGCACACTGATATGTCGAATACCATGCTTATCTCGAATACATTTTCAAGTCCCAAAGCTCTTATTTACCCGGTTTATTTCAAAGTTGGCTTCTTATTGACAATGTTTCCCGTGGCGTTTACCTGAAATGACAGGTCGCTCGCATGATGTGATCAATTGACCGTGTCGGTGTACAAAGCCGCAGTAATTACATAATCGATCGCGTCCGTGCGTACCCTGTTATTTATACCAAATATTAATAAATGATGATAGCTTATTAAATTCGACACAAAATTAAATAATTAACATTAACTGTAATTAATGCTTTTTCATACCTGTGTTTAAAAAAATTCTTTACACTGTTCATTAATAATTACTATTTTCAATCCGTGTAAATGTCTATGTATTTTTATGCATAGTAATAGTAATTAAATCAAATTATGACGCATGTCTTTATCTTGTCCTACGTGTTAGCCCGTCCTCGATTTTAGGTATAGTATACGACAGTTATATCCGTATTGGATTTAAATTACGATGTTACTGAAAAGGAAACATGACGTTTTCAGTTTTGGAGTATATTCTCTATATATTCATAAAATGTAAAAGGTATGATGAGATTTAGATTAACTATTTAGAAACAATATGCACATCTTCATGCATATTTATTGATAAATACATGTATATCTCATACATTCACTATAATAATCACAAATGTCAAATGAATCGGCGTACATTAACAACTGCAAGATTTGTGATCCTAAACTCGAAATTTGGATATCTCGAACTACGGATATCTCGAAGTATTTTCCACGGTCCCTCTGACTTCGAGATAACGAGGTTTGACTGTATATATTTGCAGAGTAGGACATTCAATGTCAATTTCCATACCCTGTATAACAGTTGTAATGGGCCTGGTAGATATTGGATTTCCACATCTTTCAATGAATCAAAATATTTTCTTTCTCCCTGCAAAAAAAACAAATAGTAATTAGAAAAAATTAATAATTAATCTAAAACTTGTAAAATTGGAAGCAAATTATCTTACAAAGTGAAAGTCACATTGGGAGTGACAAGGATAGATTTAAATTAGATATAATCATTTTTTAAAGTAATTTCATTTATAAAGGAATATTCTACAAATGACTGATTTACTAAAATATGACTTTTTTATAGATGACTTAATATGAAAAAGAAGCATATATAGTTTTTACCAAGATATCACAAATTGTTGTGGTCATGTGTTATTGAATTTTTCAGATTTTTACAGAGAACTGATATTAAAGCACACAGCACTGACGCCCTTTACTCAACTGAATTATATGGGTATATGCTGCATTTTTAGCCTTAAAACAGAAATAAGATGGTTATCAATCAAAATTATGCAGCTATCATTCTTAAAATATATTGTGGATCCTACTCTAAAGAAACACTGGGTTAAACAGGCAGAAAATTAAAGAAAAACATATTACTAAACATTAAATTTAATATGTACCTCATTAACGTCAAAATAACTTACTTTGCTGGATTCATGTTGAAGTTGTACTCGATTCAAATCTGAATCCATCAAGGGAAATAAATCATGGAATCCTGGACAAACAAATAGGTTATTTGTTAGAGATAAGGTTACCAGAGGTATGTGGTAAACCTCGGTAGTGTAGTTCTGAAAAATACAATATTTATCTTTGAGTAAACTGTATATGTAATTATAATGTAATGAGTCCTACAAAGAGAAATTGGTATAAAATAACAACAAAAGAATCTTTCTCCACAAACTCTCAGCCCCTAGGCCTTTATCAAGTGGAAATGTCTAACACCAAAATCTTAATGTAATATTATCCATCATACCATATTACCCATCCACTGTAAAAGGTCATTTTCGAATTCATCAAAACTCCATGTTTTCTCTCCTTCCCAGTTGCCTGTGTGTGAGTAGTGGTGTAATTGTGGAGTTGCTGCAGTAATGACTACTACGTACTGCAGGCTGCTGGCACATACAATATCTCGAATAATCTCTGCTGTTACTCCTTGTAAAAGGCTACTCACTATGAAAACAGCCTTTTTCTGAGTAGCATCAGCACTCTGAAAGAAAACTTTTATTTAATCTTTTCATATAATGACTTATATCTTATAAACATATTGGGTTCATTTAACGTCCACTGAAATTTGACAAAGCATTATATATGTAATCATGCTGTCTACAATGTATCAGATATTAACTTTGAAACTTTATTTTTATGGCACTTTTATGAATATTTTTTCAAGTTATAAAGAACAATGGTTAATTTAATATCACTGTTAATATGTTCAGGTGACAAACCTATTATTGACACAAACTCTAGTACATATGTATTAAGTTTAAGCTAAATATGCACCCAATAAGACCATGTACATGTACCAGTAACAAGATTTTTTCATTCTGTGAAAAAAATTTATTCAATTTACCATTATAAGAAAATTGAGAATAAGATATAAAACTTTATATCAAACTTGGACTCTCTATCCAAAATACATGTTTTCATTTATGACCAAAGGAAACTGGTTTTTATACAAACACACAATAATGAAAATTTGTACTTTACATAAAATATAATAAGACATGTATCAGACATACCTCAAAAGAAGAGAATTCCTTACAAGCAGTTGCCCCAGCGTCCACAAGACGTTTGAATCAACCATGCCAATGCAGAACTTCGGCACATGCCTTATCAATAAAGACTGTCCCTTTGTTGCATTTTGTGGCCACCCTCTCCCATTGGCTATTTGCACATGCCCAAACAGTCTTCATTGTTTATTTTGTGTACCTATATAACATAGAAATCCACAAAATTTATATTTACATACCATATGATGGAATGTTATATATATATTGTGTTACTAAATGCTTATAACCTTAACCTTATAGAAAACAAAATCAGTGACTTAAATTATAGGTTACCGTGGTGATAAATCTAAACATTCCAATAATGTTGTTGAGTACAGTAGCCTTAATGTTAGTACAACTAATGCAAGCATGTATACACATACAAAGAAAACACTTTTCTAAACATATGTCGAGATAGAAAACAGTAATTTCAATATTATCTAAAATTACCCCTTACATGCATTAAATAGGGCACATCTCCAAGCAAAAACATTTTGGCATTGTGTTCGTGGGAGACATTTATGCATGCAGTAGTAGGACTTGGACTATAGAACAAATTCATGAAAAGCTAATATAGAAATCTCTTATTCATAAAGTCCTTTTAACAATTTATCACATTTCATTTCGTTCTATATACCAGTATTCCTTCTTTTCATTCGGTAACAGTTCTTTCCCTTATTTTTTTTTCTCATAATTTCATTTATCTTTCAGTACAACCTATATACCTATCCATATCTCAATAAAGATAAAGAATAATTTATTGGGCATTTGATTGTTATGCTTATGACATCATAATCAAACATTTGACTTTGAAGTCAAAACAAATTTTGTGTGAAATAATTTGACATTAGAGGAAAATGTAACGGTGTATTACAGTGTGGATCAATTTAAATATATAGACGCCTTCATAGACACCTTCCTGTCTCCTACATAGCTTATAGGTCATACAATATATAGACACCTTCATGTCTCCTACATAGCTTAAAGTCATACAATATATAGACACCTTCATGTCTCCTACATAGCTTATAGGTCATACAATATATAGACACCTTCATGTCTCCTACATAGCTTATAAGTCATACAATATATAGACACCTTCATGTCTCCTACATAGCTTATAGGTCATACAATATATAGACACCTTCATGTCTCCTACATAGCTTATAGGTCATACAATATATAGACACCTTCATGTCTCCTACATAGCTTAAAGTCATACAATATATAGACACCTTCATGTCTCCTACATAGCTTATAGGTCATATGATTATTACATGATAAACAACTGTATGAAAGTAAAGAACATTGTTTTTTTTTTTTATTAAAATGTTTAGCTAAACTATAGGTTTTAGAAAAATATACCAAATGGTGCTTTTCTTTCAATTTACATTACATAGGTGGTCGGGATGATATCTGTTTTTTAATGTTGATTAATGAAGACAATGGTCATGGTAAATTTTGTCTTTATCTTGTACTTGTAATATTCATTAGAATTGATACTTTTCATATTTCGTTTCAAATAATTGCATTGATTTAAATGTAATACAGAGATCTTAAACTATCCTCCATCACTAACCAGGGGAACTACTTAAAAAACAAATTCCACTAACACAGAAGACAATTTTCCAGCAAAAACAAATTAACAATGTGTTTTCAAGCATATTTCTGTCTAGCATGCCAATGAATATTGAAAACTGCTACACATTAATGTATAAACCATGATGCTCTTTTCTCGACAAACATATTCTATTGAAGTACATATCGATTATAAGGTGACCATTGATTGATTGATCGACTGAATATTGTTTTTACATCACTCTACGATTATTTCATGTATATGGTGATGGCATCTGCCTGATGCAGAGCATACAAATTTAGACCTATGCAATGGACCCAGCCAAAGCAGTGAGGGATCTTTTATGTGCCACGTCTATCATGACAAAAGGACCTCGGTTTTTACCATCTTATCTGATAGACAGAACACCGGTGTGCCCAGGGTGGGAGTCGAACCCGGTACCTCTCCATCACAAGCCAAGCACCTTATAATTATACTAAGCCACATCGGCTTTATAAAATGACCAGAATTTTAACTAACGCAGAAGAGGTAAAATAATATAACTTCCCTCATGATATACTATGTATCGTGATACACAAAAAATAATACAACATTTTTTTTTAGATTCATTTCAACTAGGCGATGTCCATAAAACATATGCCCCTTGTGATCTTATTTTATAGCTGTAACGAAGACTTCTTAGCTTATGTTTTATTAGCATAAATTTCATGGTCCACAATTCTTATAAAATACCAGAGTAGTGACCTTGATCTATGACCTTTTGACCCATAAATCAAACAGGCATCCTCCCCTTTTAAGAATTAATACATCCAATATACTTTGTATAGGATGCATGGGTACTTGATTTATCATCTAGCTTGAAACCAGTAATTGTAATTCACTTTTACCAGTTGTGATTTTTGTAAACACAATAGGGAAACTAATTGCTGCCACACCAGCCATACAATTTGCACCATCACATCTGAAATTATTGGAAATAGAAAATTAAAGATAACCATCTTCAAAATAACCAAGGGAACTATGAAGCTAGGTGTAGGTTATCGAATGATACACTTGTGGAATCAAATTGGTGGAAGAATAACATTTGTGAAACATTTGTGTGTTTAAAACACTTAATCAATCAAACTGACAGTTCAAATGTAGGATTAGGTGCATTCGCGGTTCACTCTAATAACAAAAATTGGGGGTCATTGGTCTTATGTAGAACAAAATGCACATAAAAATTCTAGAAATGAAAGCTGCCTTCCCTGCCCTACCATCATTTTGTAGTTCTAAAAGTAACATTCATGTATGTTTACAGATGGATAATATGGTAGCCGTTTCTTATAATAATATCATGGGAGATAGGAAGGTAGTTTTAAATGCAGTATGTCAGAAAATTTGGGAATGGTGCATTTTAAGAAATATCTGATTGAAGGCCAGTCATTTACCAAAAGTAGAAAACATTCAGACATACAGATTATCTCGAAAATTGGATGATGATCTCAAATGGATGTTTTAAAAATTGCAACATTTTCACAAGAATTTATAATATTTTTGACTTAAAAGGAGCAATTATCATCAACTTCTAGATTATGTTTCATATCTACTTGATCCTCATGCAATTGCAGTGGATGTATTTACTATTAAATGGAATACCAATATTATGTATATCTTTCCACCTTTCAGTGTTCTGTGACAAGTACTGACAGAGACCAAAAGAGGCAAAGCAGAATGTGTTTTGATAGCTCCAACAAAACAACACTGGTTCCCAACACTGGGAATATATGCAATCAGAGTTATATATCCTCTCAAGAACAAAAAACACATATTGACAATGCCGACAGACATAAACAGACAACATCCTCTCAGGAAAATGTGGTTGGGCTGTTTTCGACTGTCTGGAAAATGTTGGAAGACCGAGGCATATTAAATGAAGCTATTGAAACAATCACATTGTACCTGCTCATGGCATAATTCAATACAAAAACGATATTGGACATATCTCTAAAGATGGTTGTCTTTTTGTAACAGAATCAAAATTGATTCACTTGAACCACCTATGGAGAGTTTAATTATTTTTTTACAATCTTTATTCTATAATAATCTGGGATATAGTGCCATTAACACTGCAAGATCTGCATTATAGAGTTGGTTTTCATTGAAAGGAACACAGATAAAATTGGTTCTCATTCCCTTGTGCAAAGTTCCTTCAGAGAGTCTTAGTTTGAAAGTATTAACATTGAAGGCTGTTATGTTAATAATGTTAACTGGTAAAAAAGATCAAAGTATTCATGAATTAAACTAAGATGTTGTTGAGTTTCATGAAACTTTGGTATATATCACTTGCTCAAGTCTTTTGAAAACTTCTTGACCTTAACTTATCATTTACCTAGCATTGTAATAAAATCATACAAGACAGATATTGGATTATGTTTAGTGTTTACGATGAATCTTTATTTAGAACGTACAGATATACTGTTTGTAAGTACAGTGAAACCCCACGGAGGAATATGTAGGGATACAGTGATTAGATGGATAAAAACCATCGTGGCAGCATCTGGAATTGACACTTCTGTTTTTACTCCACAGTCTACACATGCGGCAACTGCAAGTGCAGCTTGTCGAGCAGGAGTGCCAATGAAAGACATTTGAAAATGCGCTGGATCATGGACTACTGCACAAATTTTTTTTCAAGTTTTAACAGTAAACTAATTGACAATAATGCCTCCTCTGCTAAAAAATTTTCGTCTTAATTCTTTCCTTGAATAAAGTTCTGTTTGAATTTATTAAAATTTGAAAATGTAGCTGTTGCTTGTACTTCTTTAATTTTAATTACTTGACTAAATGATGATGATTAAAGCAAATCTCTCTAAAACCTCATGCGGTTCTTCAGTATGGTTGATTTGGTAGAATTTGAAAATTAAATGAGTAGTACACGTAATATGAAGTTTGATTGTAATTCTACCAAATCAACATCAGATTGAAGAATATCATACCCACCCTATGTCATTTCCCAACCCAATTGTTTGCTGAACTAGAGACCACTTGCATGAAATTCAAAACCTTAACTGTTGTCCAAAATTAATTTGCTCTTAATCACATTTCATCTATAAACTGAATCACGTGATGACCAGTTATGTCACATCTCATGTAATTCCTCAGTATGGAGTTGATCTGGTAGAATTACAATACATGTATCAAACTTCATATTGCAAGTGTATACTCGTTTATTTTTTAAATTAAAACACTTCACTTGAGACGAGGATGGGATAATGGAAGGTCAGGGTGCAGTGAGTGACCAATCCCTTGGGTAAGCAGGGTTAAGACTTGGCTACTGATATGTCTCTTTAGTTCACTCACTAACGTGTTGGACTGGAAATCCTGGGTTCCATAACATGCGAAGTTATTTGAAACCGGCCATCTTCTTTCATCAATTGGTTTATGCCATGTTCTGCTTGATAAATTTTTGGCATATAAGATGTATAGCCTGATGATACCATGTTGGAATTAAATACTCGGGGTTGACCAGAGACTGATTTATTAAAATCAGGGACATAGATATCAAATATGATATATGTCCTTGTCTAAATCTACTGGTCAAGGACCATATTCGTGACTAAGACCAATTTCTACATTATTAGGGGTACTCAAAATATAATTGACGAAATTTTCATAAATAATGACAGGACTACATGTGTACTATGCTGACAGCCTATTCTGCGCCCTTAAACACACTTGCCTGTGTTAACTCGGTTTGAAAAAAAGAACCAGCAAAACAACATTCAACACTTTTAGACTGATCTTTACTCTATATGGTGATACGATTTTTATCTGTTATCCAGTTGTATAAGTAAGAAAATACATAGCTAATGTCAACGTACCCATGCATAACCTGAATGTCAACTATGTCGGCTTATTGGACAGTTACAGTGTATGTAAAAATGAAACAGACTATAATTTTGGACAAAACTGACATGAAGTGAATTTCTACAAAAAGTCCAAATTTAGTATAGTTGGCTCAGGGCCAACTGAACTAGCGATATTTTTTCTGTGTATTGTAAATTAAATGATCTTGCTCGATCTACTGTTTTTCTTCTTCATTAGGCCTTCCTAATAGAGGCTGGGTCTATTTTGAAAATTCTTTAATTGTGCACAATCGGAGATAAAACAGAACCGGTCTCAAAAATGTGCACCAGTGCTTACACGGAAGTAATTACAATGTCACAAAATGTGCAGCGCAGAATTAGCCGACGCGCAGAATATAGGCCAACACAGCATGTGACTATCACATAAAAAGATCTTATAAATTTATAACGTTTCAAAAGCTGAAATAACGTTGTACTTAGCCGGTAACTGGACTTAGACAGTAACTAGACTTAACCGGTACCTGGTCCTCTACTGCAGTACCAGTAGTCTACATACACAGAAACACAGCATGCAACACTTTTAACAATATCCTTTGATCTGTTGAGGATTTGTCATACACCATTACATATATCGAGATGAACTCATATTTCTATACTGTATGCTAAATACCTTCAACTTAAGTTAATAAATCTCAAATGCAACAATCATACTGAACAACATAAACTGACATAATTAGGGAAAATTCTTAAATCATGTCAATGATGACGACTCTATTTCTCATGACCGGAAATGCAACACATAATAGGTATTGAACAAACGAATTCAAACCGGGAAAATGATTATATTAAAATAATGAAAATATGATAATAACCTCAACAAAAACAACAGTAATAATAATAGAGATCTAATAATAAATTCATTATGTGTTTATGTGTCTTTGATAGTATGCATGGCCATGGGATTTGTATTTTTTTTTTTGCATGGTCTATCACTTGATTAAAAAGGTCTGGGGTCTTGTCATAAAAACTGAAATCGTGTTTAAAATAATCATACTGTAATGCTGAAATCTGAAACTTTAAATGGATGGTACTGTTATTGTCAAATGGATATCTTTTTTGAATTTCGCAGGCATTTTAACTATTTTCATACTATGTTAATAAAATCAAGGACTTATAAAAATCTTGTTTATAAGTCCTTGATAAAATCGACAAGATCGAGGAGCGAGCCAGTGAAGAAGAAGAAGAAACCAACCACCAAAAAAAACAAAAACAAAAAACAAAACAAAACAAAACAAAACCAAAAAAAAAAAAAAAAAAAAAAAAAGAAAAGAAAAGACCCCCCCCCCCAAAAAAAAAACCAAACAAACAAAAAACCACCCCACCCCCAGAATGAATAAATAAAGATAACAGGAAAGATGAATATGAAATAAATTAGAATCTGAAATGAAATGAAATAAACTAAATACAAATTAATTTTATAAGTTTGATTAAGATATAAACTTTGAACATTCAAGGGGAGGGGTGTCCGGGTCTTTTAAACTACACGTAGCTTATCCAGTTCGCCTTTGATCGAATTGTCATAGTTAGACCCTTCCAAATTAACCGCGGGACTGACATTTTGAGGGAAGAAATCGTCACTGTTTCGGCCGCAAAATGGCATAAGAAACCATAAATATCTTATATAATGTACATTAAAACTTTTACGGGAAATGTTGTTATTCTTCCACTGTTCCCGGTCCAAAACACAAATCCGAAAGTTAACGTGACAGGACTTATCGACAGTACAAGACCTAACTTTATATTACACACAGCTAGTGCACACACACAAGTACAGACAGAAAGACAGACAGACACACACATACTTTTATTGGTGATGATTTTCTGCTTTCGTTTGATATGCTTTCTGGGGATACCGCTAATATGTAGCTAGTTTAATTATGTATTGAAATGAGCAAATTATGTCCTTTATATTAAAAACTTTGGAGTGCATCCGTAGCTATGTGTAAGGAAGATGGCTCTTTATCGGAAGGTCGTGGGTTCGAAATCTTTAGAACAGTACCAATGACATTAAAGTATATATCTATTATAGGCAGTGAATTCGACCAGGTCAAAGGTCCACTCAGCTCAGCCACTCCGACGAGACGATGCGGGCTAATAATCAAAACTCAGTGTTTAAAATCTTGCCTCTTTGAAAACAAATCGAGACAAGGGTGAAATGAAACACTACAATCAATGTCATATTCATAGTTTATTGCTTTGTATATAGTTGAATAACGACTGAATGCCTGATATAAAATCGACCAATAGGTTGCCAATACATGCTTGTTTGGTTTCCATGCATTGACAACGTGTACGTCACTCTCAAAACACAGTTGAGGTGTGCGAAATGAATTTGTATGTAAGTCACAAATTACCGACAATAAAGATTGACATCTTTAAAAGATTAAATGTTCATTCAGAGCTCTTCAAATTCTCTAGACTGGCTCGATCACTATTTTTGCCGTACAAAGTAATGATAAACTATGAAGTTTTTAAAGTCATCAATTACACATGCAAACACCTTTATCTCTCTCTCTCTCTCTCTTTCGTGAAAGATCGCTCACATTTTTCAGGTGGGTTCGCTACATTAAATGAAAAATACGTTGAAATACTGCAAGTAAAGATGAATGCGATCCAACACTGTATATAACACTTGTCACAGTCAAGCAATATCAGCACATACGTATAATAGCTCCCAGGCCAAACACATCGTGAAAGAACCATAATGAATACAAAAATTATACAAAAGTTGGTTGGCTGGTGTTTCATGTAGCTTTCAACATTTTTTTTTTCAGTCATATTGCAATATGGAAGCTGGATGCTACCAACCCGGAGCACAATCCGGGACCCGAAAGGGATTGTCTGTGGTGTAAGCCAAGCGCTCAAACCACGGGACCAAAACTCTACCTCAAATACAAAGGTAAACTTTCAAGCACATTCTTTCAATGTAATATACATTATCTACATATATGCTCGCACGCTTTAAAGTTCACCTCTTCTTTCATTAAATTCAAAAGCACCCATGCTATGAAATTTTCTATTCAGTGCTTCTTCTATTGATACCAATCTCCACATATTTCATTTGATTGTTGTAGATACACGGATTCTCTCTGTTATAGCATTTTGTATATATAAATATTCCTGTGTAAGTTACTTCACACAACTGTATTATTTCCTTTGCTATAAACAGGATTCATTTAATATTCATTCTAGAACTGATTTATTTATGTTGAGACAAAATTCTTACGACAACCTTACCCATGATCCATTTCACTCAACGTCAGGGAAATCTGGTAAAAATCAAGGAAATCCGAGGCGCATTGGTGATGCTACTAAATATAATTCAGTCTCAAGAGAGAGCAACGAAAATATAGTAGTAAACTTAACATCAAAGTCACCAAACGATGATGAATGCATAAACGTGGAGCATAATTTCAGAGATTTGAATTTTCAGAGGAGCATAGAGTTCGAAGGATTTACGAGCATATTCACACCAGAGAAACATAGACCCCCACAAAATAAGAGTTCATCACCAAAGAATCTGTTATCACGAGCCGAAAAAACACAACACAGAGAGGATATTACGGCTTCCACGGAATACAATACTCCAAATCGTGCCGTTGGACTATTAGATGTTGATAGACACAACGCTGATGGATCACTGTTAGCAACATCATCAGAAAGGAAAGCAATAAAATCTGTTAATCCGTCACACGATAATACTCTGGATGGCATAGCGCACGAAAACAGCTTTCGAATTAAACCTGTGGATAAAACTTTAAGACATAACGTATCTGCGAAATATTCTTCAAAATCCTTTGCAAATATAGAAGTGAAAGAACGGCCAGCATCTAAAGGACCGTCATCTGAATTTAATAAGTCGAAGCCACCTGTTGATACAACGTCGTCATCGGTACAGGTGAGAAAAGTTAATAAATTACCTGTAATTTTAATTGGTAGAAATCAACAAAAAGACAAAAGCAGTACATTTTCTGCAAACAAAAGCAACACCAAAATAAGAAATTTGGAATCATCATTAGAAAAATTAAACTTGCCGAAAGTGTCTGGGAATCAAACAAAGGAAACATCCCCGAGAAGAACAAAGAAGACAACAGATAATTTTCTAAATCAGAAAATTGATAATTTTGATATCAAAGCACACCATAATCCTCAAGTAAGCAGCAACATGTCTGAAGAACTCTTTCAATCCGAGAGTCAACGCTCTTCTTTTACTGACCACGAACGGCTTCGAGGCCAAGGTAAAAAGAATCAAAAGGACGAACTGCTTCCGTTTTTAAAAGAAGATCAATATACAGATATGATCCTTTTGGTAGAGGGTAAAAAGCTTTTTATACATCGATGTATCTTAGGATATTGCTCAGAGTATTTCCAGAATCTCTTTGATACGGCCATCAAAGTCCCTGATAAGAAAATGGAAGTGAAAATTACAGAACATAGTTACCAGGACATGGTTGAATTGTTGTCCTATCTACATCCCTCTATCTCCAAGGAACTTACAGGTAATATGTTTTTAGATTACACAGTAAATGCATGTAACGAGTACATAAAAGTCAATTGTCCGACTGCAGTGAACCTGAACAGTAGACAGTCTCTTTTCAAGTCGTTATCTTCATTAGCTCATTGCTATTGTCTTACTATAGATTTTCTGTCCCCTATAGTAAGTCATCATCAGAATATCTTAATTCTTTCTTTCTTTCTTTTCTTTCTTTCTTTCTTTCTTTCTTTCTTCATTCATTTATTCATTCTTCATTCATTCATTCTTCCTTTCTTTCTTTCTTTTTTCTTTCTTTCTTTCTTTCTTTCTTTCTTTCTTTCTTTCCCCTTCATACAGATTTGGATTTTATTTTGTATTCGTGATGAGGCGATTTTTAATGTCTGAATACATTTTTGAATACGTCTGGAACAGGTATACGTTCCCTAATTCGCTGCATATTTTTCATAAGATATGTATTAAGTTAATTCAAATAATTCTATAGATTTTGGTAGTCATATTCCGGATAATGGGGATAATTCTATATAGAAAAATTGCTGTCTTAAAATACTCTGAATGAAACAGAAGTATCACAGTCATTTATGTCTTTTATAACCGATAAGTTATACTTTACTGCCATAATTTACATTTACAGCAAATATACTTTTTGAAACCGTCTAGAAGAATTTTCTGTTCTGGGTAAACCATGCATGAAAATGCAGACACAGACAAATACAGATGGTTGCCGCCAACGGGAGGTAACTCCCATCAATCCTGACATTGAATCTATCTATTGCTTTGCAGAAACATCGGGCAGCGAAGCTGGGGTAATTGCAGTTTGTAACATATTTCTAGATTCTGTATCTTCGGGTGGATGTTTGGATTCGATGTGTCTGTCTGAACATCTCAAGTGTAGACAAATGGAATGGGTGGGATTTGGAATTTAGAAAACAACAATATAATATGTCAGATTATCTTCTTTTTCCAGAGAAATCAGCGATACGATTGCTTCCGATGGCAAATGCGTTTGACATTTCCGCATTGAAAGTAAAGTGTGAGAGATTATTGATTGCAAATCTGAAGAAAGCATCTACAACTCCAAAAGCTACAAAAGGTCCAATTTCACTTAATAACAAAAAGGAAAATACTCCGGATATTCTATTGAAATGCTTACAATCTGCTGATACTGGCGCGTCCAAACCACTGATGGAAGAGTGCATTCGTATGTTTTCAAACCCAGACATTCCTATTAAAGATTTAAAATCCAGTCTTGATGTAAGCGATGAGGTTAAAGCTAGAATATACCTGAATAGAATGGAAAATGCTTCAACAAAAATGGCTCAACTCCAGAATGAGTTAGAAAAAGAAAAACAACAAAGAGCGCAGCTGCAGAAGCAGATGCAAGGTCGGTCAAATTTTAGTAAAGGCAGAGACGGTCGTATGCCAGAGTCTAGTTCCGACAATTCTCCAGATGTCAAGAACCACCGTCTTCCTTTGTCGTTTAAAACGCAGCATAACCGCCACCATAATTCACATCATGTGCACAATAAATAGTCATTTAACTGAGTTACAAAATGCTTAGAGTCAGGAAAAACATCCTAACTTTTCTGTGAGGAGGTTAAGGGATGCCCCACATTGGTAGTACTCTCTATTGTTACAATAATACAACGGAAGAATCTTGTGTTTATTTTCTGTTTCAAATCAATGTTTTAGTTACAGTCGAGACTGTTTACCATACTACAAAATGAAGTGTGTATTGAAAAGTTACGGATGCATATATTATGACTATTTATTAGGATTTTACAGAAGAAAGAATTTGAAACGCACGTGCACTTTGTAAATAAAATAAAAAGTGCACACACAAACAGAATGTGTAGTATCTTATGTTGATGCAAAATCTGTGCTTCATTATGATTTGTATCTAGAAAGTGGTATCGCGCTGGTGCACAACTAAATACCGCTACTATCATCGTTTCTTTACTTATGCAGTACTTATTCAGTAAAGCGAAGAACGGTGTGCAAGCCTCTCGATTATGACATTATCTAACATGTAGTCGTAAACTTCCTATGAAGGGGCAACATCTGCTGAAAGCTTCTCTTTATAAGCTTTTAGGTAAACAGATGATTTTGAATATAATGACTACATATTACTGCATTCACTCTCTCTCTCTCTCTCTCTCTCTCTCTCTCTCTCTCTCTCTCTCTCTCTCTCTCTCTCTGTCTGCCTGTCTTCGATCATGATTTATCTGACCTTTACATTTGAAATGTGTTTCTTATATGGATACCAACTCCAGGTGTTATTTGATAGAATATTTTTGTGGTGGCATTTGTTAAATTTTTCCTGCGTTTGCTTAGTGAATGAAGGGCTTTGATACACAATTGAATATAATCTCAGTCCCCGTACTGTTTGTTACCTCTGTATGATAAACTAAATCTGACTCGTTCACGTCAGACTCTATATGCAAAGTAAACAACGAAGAAGAACCAAAGGGTTATCCGCATTTTAAGTCCATGGAATGAAATGACGTTATGGTGTATAATGTCATATTCATAATGCGAACTCTAATTAAATCGTGATGAAACCAGGTACCCGAGAGGAGTGAGCGTCCCCTGCTTATACATATAATGTCAAGTCCGTCATGGTCAAAAAGTTAAGATTGTTAATTTGTATGATCAAAATGTCGGTTAACATTCTTAAAAGAGGGATCTCAAATGCACCAGATCCATATATCGACCATAGAACTACCTCAGTGAAATTTTCAAATATTCCTCGATATGCCGTTGTGAGTGTAGTTCCGTGACAAGAAACCTCTCTCTCAGGACGATATGTCTTCGTATTTAGAACATGACCTGGCACAGCGTATGAGTGTGAAGTGAAGACGCCATACACGGGAGAGGAAGGTATGTTGCTACTTAGAAAAGGGAAGTTGGTAAGAATGAAATTGAAACCCTCACGTTTGTCATTAAAGGAGCTATCTGACGACCGTCATCACTAATTGATAGGAGGATATCAAGGTATAAAGCAGAAGATGCGATCTGAGTTGTATCTTTTATCTGAAGTTCTTTTGGGTATATGGCATTGAGGTGATATTTTAACATAGGGTTATAATCGACAAAATGCCATCGATGTATCTGTATGTAAAGTTAAAGACAGGTGCTAATTTTTTATTGCCGTTGGAGAGCAGAGATTATATGAATTCTGCTTCATATGAGTACAACAATAAATGTCGGCCAGAAGTAGCGCGAAATTTGTAAACATCGGAATGCCAACAATCTGCTGGAACATTTTCCCACCAAAATTCATAAATAAATATTATCTATAAGAAATTCCAGTATTTTGATAATCTTTTCTGTATACTTGCTGCTGGAATCAGACTGTTCCTCAACAATATATGTATCGTTGCGGTCTAAAACGAAATACTTATACCTTATACTAAAAAAGAGAAAAGAAAGAAAGAAACATGTGCAACCTAATCAAAACATTAACCATACATATAAACTTGCTTTAACTGAATGATTGTTTGTCTTATTTACATATATCACCCTGATACAAGCAAGCGCACACCCTTCACGTGCAGTCACACTAGAAAAGACATACTATTGTTATTATTACAATGATATCCTGGGCTTGCAATAGCAGATAAAGAATATAAATTGGGAGGTATTAGCGACGGCATGAAATAAATTTTAAAGTACATAATTCACTAATGTTGTGCTAAGAACACTCTCACAACAATTTGCCATAGTTGATACTCATTTACCAATAAAATTAAGGGGTGAGAATAGGTGCCCAGAAGAGTGAACGTCTTTCATTTGACTAGTTGCGCTCGCCATCAATGTCCATAACATACCAAGAACAAAAAGTAAGATGAAAAAGAACTGAACCGAGACAAATGTATCTCGAGGCGCGCTATCCTTTTTTAATACATACTCACTCTTAATTATTCAAATGATAAACTATGAGTATGGTTTTTGATATTGTAATGTTACGTGGATTCATGTAGTATGCCTGATCATTTGTATGAAGCTCTCTATTTCTAATCCTCACCAGAGTTATACCCTTTTTGTACGAAGCTCTCTATTTCTAATCCTAGCCAGAGTTATACCCTTTTTGTATGAAGCTCTCTATTTCTAATCCTAGCCAGAGTTATACCATTTTTGTATGAAGCTCTCTATTTCTAATCCTAGCCAGAGTTATACCATTTTTGTATGAAGCTCTCTATTTCTAATCCTAGCCAGAGTTATACCCTTTTTGTATGAAGCTCTCTATTTCTAATTCTAGCCAGAGTTATACCATTTTTGTATGCACGTCTCGTTGACTTCCAACTTTAAGTAGTGACTTTTCAGCTCATCGCAAAGCTAATGTAAAGACGTAATATTTCACCATGTCCATATTTCGTCCGACGGAGCAGAAAGCGCGTTTCAGTTAGCTTTATATATAATTGAATAACTTCGAACTACATAAATCGATCAAATTTGGATTCCATACATTACCATTTAACTACTTACAAAAGACAGTATACTAAGAATACATTTAAATGTCTGTCCCATAGAAATGGCACATGTGAACGCTATCGAGATTTTACTTTTATTATGAAGCCATTTAAATATCTATTTGTGAAGATACACAGCATTTAAGAGACCAGTTGACTTCATACCTATTAGCTACACTTTCTTCGTATTTTATTTAATTTTGCATTTAACGTCATTGATTATATGATAAAGTTGTCTTGAATGTTGGTTAACCCTTCTAAAACATTTCGTTGTTACTCCGATGAATTGAATCAAATGAATCCATTTAAATACAATATTTTTTAAATGCGCCCCAACCTCAAAATATTTAAGGCTTCATATTGCAAGATACATTACTTTTATACGCCTCATTGCCTTATTGACTGCATTTTGTCTCAACACTATTAAGGTATTAAAAGTGTAATATTTAATCGCTTCAAACAAGTATACCCGGCTGTATCTTGGTGGTTATTCTGTTTGCGAAAGTTTTTGTGTGTACACCTGTTAAAGCATCTATAAAAAATCTCCAACGCTTTAAACACGAAATATGTTTTGAATCAATCAAATTCGTTCGTTCATTCCTATGCATTGGTTTAAAATTTCCCCGTTGCTAGATTGACAATGCGCCATATTAGAGCATTTCTACCACAGTCTACAAAGAAAGAAACAGATACTTGTTTTATTGATTTCAGTTGGTTTTTAATTATTTTAGGTTTTTATTCCATTCCATTATAGTCCAGGGGAAGTCAATTTAGAATATCATATTAGTAAAAGCAGCACAGTTGAGTTGACGACGATATCTTGTGGTTATACATATCATACCCTTTCTGTCCCTGCCTCAGATAAATAAAATGTGTGTTATACAACTATTGACGGAGGAAACGCCGGCACAATTGCCGAAGTATTATTTAAAATATCGATGATGTGAACACTTTAGGGACATTCTTTAGGTAGATATAAATCTATACACACACGATATACTATACTTACTCGCTCTGTAATTTAAATTCAATAAGTACACACGTATTAGACATTCCAATACAGTGCTTGTTTTAGAAACGCCGATGTCTATATACTTTAACTGAGTTGTGTGGATACACATACATTTGCAATTATAGTCATTGTCTTTTTTGTGATCAGGATTCTGCTTCAGGAATAATGTAAATGCCTATGTGAAGATGTAATTTAAATCTGCATTTACCAAGCAGAGGCGTGCGATTGTGATAGTTAACGTGATTTGAATATTCAAAGAAGCACATAGTTGGAGTATTGACATGCCAGTGAAAAGGAGAAAACAACAGAACAGAGATTCGACACAGCTGCTGAATCCAGTATCGCAAATCAATAAATACGACGAAGAGTTGTATATCCCGTCACATACCCGACATGATGATGCCCGTCAACAATACTATACTGATGACAATAATTCACTGCTTATAGCGCCAACAGAAGGACCAGAAACTCCGTCCCGTGAAGATATTAGGATTACCATGCCACATGAAAAGGCTTTCCTACAAAAACGTGGATCAATAATTACATATAAGTACCCACTAACATCAAATACAAAAGAAGTATCCGGAAATAATATACACACCGATTGGCGACCATATGAAGGAGAGTTGAGAGAACGAAATGTAGTGCCACCGCCTATATGTACAACGCCGACTCAGTCAATTAATAAATTACCTGTAATAGCTACTGATAGATATCTTCAAATAGATAACGGGTATTTACATTCTAACGGCGAATACAACGTACGATATCAACATATCAGAGATCATGTCAACCCTCATATAGACGGCACAACGAACAGAGATGCTAGTCTTTCAGCTAGCAGCTGCTCCTCTACTAACTACGAACAATTTTCAGATGGTCGTCCACTTCCCTTTTTGAAAGAAGATCAATATACCGATGTAGTTCTTGTAGTAGAGGGTAAAAAGTTATTTATAAACAAATGCATCCTGGGATATTGCTCAGAGTATTTCCAGAATCTCTTCGATACGGCAATCAAAGTCACTGATAAGAAAATGGAAGTGAAAATTAGACAACATAGTTACCACGACATGGTCGACTTGTTGACATATCTACATCCCTCTACTCACAAGGAACTCACAGGTAATATATCTTCAACATACAGTTAATTTATGTATTTACAAATGTATTAAGACATTGCTGTGATATAATAATCACTGCAATGTTAGTAATATTTGTGTAGTCTCTTTAAAGAATTTATAACTGATGCGGTCAAAGAAAAAGGCGGCGTTTACTTTTAACGGATTCCCGTTTTTGTTCCTGTTTTTTTACTTATGCATGTCCAACTTCATATTATATCTTTGGGTGGCAAAGGAACAGGTATGTTCAAGTTTTACATATTGTCACATTCAATGTGAAGTGAAGATTTGTAGTGTTACAATATGATAGAGAATTATAGCATTATACTTATTACTTTAATAGTGTGCTGCTACATTCAAAGTCCAGGTATGGCGAACAACGTCGATCGTGTATTCATATTTCTAGGAACGAACCCATAATTGTTTCCAATAATAATTTGGAAGTATAGTGTACCAGACATATCAACAAGCGTACAGAACTTT
Source organism: Pteria penguin (assembly GCA_035048485.1). Taxonomy (NCBI): domain Eukaryota; kingdom Metazoa; phylum Mollusca; class Bivalvia; order Pterioida; family Pteriidae; genus Pteria; species Pteria penguin. Next base: position 43,366,719 of record CM068588.1, on the reverse strand, counting down.
CTGTTGATTCTGAATACTCACACCCTGGAATCTAATAAAGTCAATCGGATTAAATGCATCATTACTTGTAAACATATATATATTTTTTAAATTTATCATATCTTAAACCTGTACTTTAGCACAGAAAAGTCGTATAAATTAAAACTGACTTTAATGATATCACCTGCTACCTATTCAATAATGTTAACGATATCATTAAGCAAATATTCTGCCCTATGGTTTGTTTCTCGCCCCTTCCCCATCCCCACCTCTTATTTCATTGTTTCTGAAAAAAAATCTTTTAAAATGAATGATTACCTTAAAATAGGAGAGGGTTTATATCACCCGATAGAATTACAATATATGTCAAATAAAATGTTCTACTTCTTATTCCAGACAACTCAGCAGTAAGGTTGCTTCCAATCGCAAATGAATATGGTATGCTCGGTTTGAAAGTAGCGTGCGATAAATTCTTAGTTCGGAATCTAAGAAAAGCATACACAACATCAAAAACTACTGTTTCGGATATTGCGTTGAAATGTTTACAATCTGCTGAGGCAGGTCAATCGAAACGGCTGATGAAATTGTGTATTAGTATTTTGTCAGACCCAGAAGTCCCTATAGAAGAGATAAAATCTAGTGTGAATGTACCAGGTGAAATAAAATCAAAAATTTACCAAAATAGAATGCTGAATGCATCAACACAAATGCCACGACTACATTATGAATTAAAGAAAGAGAAACAAAAAAGAGAGCAACTTCAAAAACAAATGCAAGGTCATTCTAATGTCGGGGATCTTATAAGTAAAACAAGTCATATTCAAGGATCTAGTTCCCATCAGCATACCGCCGACAATCAAAGCAACCACTACATTCCATTTCATTCGCCGAAAACGATGAATGAAGAAGGCAATCGTATTTTCATCAATCCAGAGTATCCAATGCCTAAATTGAAATCTAAACCAGATGTGAACGGTAATCTAAAAACAAGAATTTACTTAAACAGGATGGCAAATACTTCATCGCATATGTCAAAACTGCAACTGAAAATACAGAAAGAGAAACACCAAAGAGAACAACTCCAACGGCAGCTGCAGGTTCATCCTAATGCCGGTAATAATAATTGCAGAATGGGCCGTATATCCGGATCTAGCTCCCATCAACATTCCACGGATCATCATCATCATCATTACCCTACACCGTCCAAGACACATTCACAATATAACCAACATGAAAATTCGCATCGTATGCAGAGTAAACATTCCGTACTCTGAATTGCAGATGATGTCTTCAAGTAATTGTTCGCCAGACTAGATGTTACTAAAACAATATGCGTGTTTCGGAAAAAAATCACTCATGAATTGCAAATTCTGTCGGAGGCATATTTTCAGTCGTGGACCCATATGTACTTAACTTCGTAAACCCTAAGTGTAGACGTAAATCACTCGTAGTCTAAATTTACGAGTGACGTCATATGTACGAAATTACGTAGATGTAACTTACGAGTGATTCTACTCGTAAATTTAGGAGTGCTATAGTAGCACTCTTAAGTCACTCTTATTTAAAATAATGGCGTATGGGTACAGTAGTGATGTAGTGATACGTACTTTTACGTAATGACAGACCATTCGTTTTTGCTTCCTCTCTGCTGTCAATGCGTTCGAAAACTGCTGTTTTAAGTCATTTGGTTTATTTATGATATTATGAATAAGAATTTTCAACTTCCTCGGAAGAGAAATTTAGCTTTATTAGATAGATATATTACAAAGAATATTCTCAAAGAGAATTCGTCGTCCTAGATATACATCCACGCACAAAAACCCCAAATAGCCTACTGGAATGTAATATGTAGATCTAGTTTGATATGTATTATTCTCTTAAGTATTTTACATTACTTTTATATATTTTTTTTTTTGGCCGGGGGGGGGGGGCACTTTGAGGAGGGTGTCTTGTACAGTATTAGACTGACAAAAAGAAGAGGCAGGATTCTCTTTTTTCTATTCGTCGTAATTCGTGATCCGCTTGACTTTATAGACGTACATGTATGTAGCATATGTGCTAATCGGGATCGTCTTATCACTTTCTTTTGATGACGTATTTTAAAGCCTTGCATACGATTCCATGACGTCATTGCATATTTACAAGCTCATCGTGTGTAGATGCATAGACATAAATTCATAAAGTTATACGTCTGTAAGAAGTATATTTTGACTTAAATATAAAAAGTAATAGATCTATTTCGATATACTTTATGCATGCATTTGTGCTGCGTAAAGTTAGTCAACTCGCTAGTCGGATCCCAATGTAAGTATACACTTACACCAGTTGATGAAACACACATTTTGTTTAACTAAGAATGTACTAAAGTAGACTTACACCATTGCCCGGGATTGGCCTACGAATTAATAAACCAAACATTTACACGTGTTGATGAAACGGACTCCTGAAATATCTGAAGCGTCAGTTGTTACTATGGAGTATATGTACAGAGCATGCGTAAGAGTACTTGTAAAGTTAAGAGTTCGTAACTTTACGAAATATCTACGAGTTTTTTTGTACATATGAATTACGAGTTCGTAATATTTTTCGAAAGTTACTCGTAAATTTGCGAATCTTTTTACATAATTATGGCACCTGTACTACAAATGTCATTTCGCATACTAATTGCTGACCCCTTGAATAAGATTAAAATATAATATACATGATTGTCGATTATTAAATTCTTAGTTTGATCGAATACTGTCAACACAATTAGTAATTATAACAATATGAATTAATAGGACTTGAATGTGTTAACATTCACTTACAATCATTGACATGTAATCAATGGTTCTGTCAAAGAAAATATTAAACCGTCAGTTGTTTTCAAGATGATTTCTTATAAATATTAAGTATGTATTGGTATAAAAATCTCTTTCGTTTCTTTACATTTTATGTCATAAAACAAACATTCTATTTCATATTATTCAATTTATTCAAATTTGTACTTAAAGACTTAAATTGAGACGAAATTATTGAAGTTTAGCTTATATAACTAAATCTGTATTAGTCACCTTTTTATTAATTGATAATTCATTTCAATTAACAATGATATATGATTAAATAAAATATATTATAGTCATTGATAATACGTTCATTGATAATAATTAAAAATAGAAAATCATATCTATAGAATCTAGATTCAGATATATAGTTATAGGCCATGATAATACTTACTTTGTTAGGGAAAATATTGATTCCAGAAATAAATACACTGAAACAGATGTCACCCAGATGTTGAACTTTCTTATCGATAACATTTCTGTGGTGTTTGGAGGAAGGATTTTCAACAAATTGTCGGCATTCCACTAACTGTGCCCCGCTTCTGGCTGACATATTCCTTTACACATACGAAGCTGAATTCATTCAGTCTTTGCTTTCGCAAGGAACGAAACAATTAGGCTCAAAGAAACCACAGAAGGTAGTAGTTCTACTTCGTATTTTTGTTCTCTTTCGACATTAATGGTCAATTGAACACTTCACTCTATGAAAGAAAAAAGAGGAGTTACTGGCTCAGTTATGTGGCAGAAGTCACCATGGAGCTATACAATATGATAAACGTGACACTTTCAGTTTTGCTATCACAAAATTTCCCATTACAACTAGCAACATTCCATCATCACCCGCATACGGCGTATTCATATCTCAGTTAATACGTTATTCAAGAGCAAGTTCAAATTGCAATGTCTTCATTTGTTCTAGGGGTTAGACGACTTTCAGATAACCTTCTCAACCAGGGTTATATATGTGCTAGACTAGTAACGTCACTGAGGAAGTTTTATGGTCGTTACGAGACTCTTATTACTCCATATGGTATCTCGTTATCCAGACTTTTAAATAATATTCTAGACTCAGACCGATTCCGATAATTTTACACAAATTTGACACCTTCTATACTAGAAGGTTACCTACTTTGACTTCTCCATACATAAATATATATGGAATTTACACGATTTGACTCTTTCTACTGGGTATATGTGATGGACGCATCTCACTCTCCCCGGGCACCTGATCTCACTCCATAGGGGTTCATATACATGTATGCTCTTCAAATACACATATTTTGTTATTTTCCACTTGGTTTTCATTTTCATTGATTTTGTATGCCCTCTGGTTTAATGATTTTCGTACTTATGGTTTGGATTTATCCATCATCTTAACATTTCACAGAATATCAGATGATTAAACACTCTTTTATTTCACATTTTAGCTGTTATATATTGAAAGTTGATATGAGTGTAAGAAATTTTCGTCGAGGATATGCACATAAATGTATGTACAATACATTTGTATTCCTTAAATCCGGTATTCTTGAGCGTCTTCGGAATATTGTTACATTATTTATAGAGGCAATCTACTTGAGAAAAGTTACTACCGGATGATATGAGATATCACGCCTTAAGTCATCATTCCACATATTTAACGGTCGCTTTAAAGACCGTATTTGCTCATATGAAAGATCGTTGTCTCATATGTTCATTTCCTTATACTAGAGAATTCAGGGCGACTATATAACCACTTTACAATACTGTACTATTTATACTCATAATGGCATATATCGATACCGTTTCCTACTTATGTCACTGTGAATAATACTAATCTACATATATTTATAGCAATTGCGGTGGGTGTGATCGGTCGGCAGGGGACGCTTACTCCTCCATGGCACCTGATCCCACCTCTGTTTTAACAGGGGTCTATGATTGCTTGTATCATACATATATTGTCATGTTGTTTCAATTTTGGGTATCTCGAGATTTACTTAGACTAGCAGACAGACAAAAGAAAATACGAGTTTATCAGACATTGTAGAGGACTTTTTGAACGAAACTGATAGGCATATGTGTTCAACTGTCTCTTTAATAACTAATACAAAAGGGATACAGAAATGCTCCGGTTATCTGGGCTCGTAAAATCCAGAAATTTAATTTATCCGGACAAAAAAGTATGATTGTCTCAATATAATTGTGCACTGATCGTGTTTCGGGTTTGGAAAAAAACATAGCAAACAGATTTTCGTTCCAAATTACTTTAAAAGTGACCCGTTAATCTGGACAAATTTCTTACTTCCCGAGGCATGCCTTTTAATTAGCTGATTAAGCCGTGCCATCAACCGCTTTGTTTCACTGTTTGGTTGTTTAACACATTGGCATTTCATATTTCTCGTCACACAAGTGCGATATATCAATTATATGTCCATCTTATGGTATACAGCTCGAGGTATTATCAAATATTATGTACGATGTTACTTGCCGATTTCACAAACTGATCAAATTCATGCCAAACTTTAAATAGAAGTCAAATGTCCGAATGTAAATTTAATTCATTTCCTTGTTTGTTTCTTTTTTTCTTCTTCTTCTTTTCTTTTCTATCCCCCCCCCCCCCTTGTTTTATTGTTTGATGCCAAATTTTAATCATTTACCAAGTGTTTGATGCATTGTACGGAAATTTGATCTTTGAAGGATATATTGCGAGATCTTCAACGTGTCGTAGATTACTGAGACGGGGACCTCTATTTTTACGGCCTCATTCAGACAACAACATATCGACAAATAGACAGGAAATTAAACCCAAGATTTCTCCACAATATACCGGCTGTCAAAATTATAGGATAAGAGGCCCAAATATTGATAACCTTCCCCGTAATGAAAAGATTTTTAGAAGTAAGCAGCCACAATTTCAAAGATATTATGATTGACGAAAGTAACTGATGTCACATGACTATGGCACTAACAACAATGTACCGCATCGGACATTCACGGACCCCTGAAATTCAGAGGTGAGACCAGGTGCCCGGAGAAGTGAGCGTGTCCTGTTTGGATAGCCACACCGGCCTTGGATGTCTTTACATACAGACAAAACATATAATTCAGCACTTATATATATGAATGTGAACAAATAATGAGTAGAAAGTGCCACAACCACATAACACCGGGAAAAGGGGTATAATAACACTTAAGCCCTTTAAAGCAAGGAACAAATAATTTTTTATTCATAACCATAAATTAAAACAAGACTGTATATCTCAATTTGTAATGAGTTTGACACCTAAGTCGATTCATGATTTTTCGTATCTCGTCTTAAAAATTGAAGAGTAACATAAGGTCTTATGTAAAGATGATGGATAAATCCAATGCTATGATAAGACTTGTGACGTCAAATGATTTTTTTTCAAATATCATTAGTAGATCATCCAAATAATTATTCAACTACCTATTAATGTAAAGGAAAAACGGATAACTATATGCCCATGACGGCATATATTGACTTTCGTACCATTGTTGTTAACTCTGGTAACTTGAGAATATCTATCCTGTAAATTCTCTTCAGCATTGCCAAGGAAATTTTTCAAGCATTTTGTTGTAAGATTTTCATGTATGACCCATCCTGTGGTACTTTATGTCTATTAAAGCATGTATCAAATATTCACTCCCCAAAATCAATTATCTAATGTAAAAACGCAAATATTCATTTACACCAATTACCAGATTGAATAACATTACTAGACACATTCTATAATGAAATGTTTAGTAATGATATCTCACTATAGTATGACGTCCAGATACTGGGATTCAGGTTGTGGTAGACTCCTCCTCGACCACTACTACTGCTGAGAAGATCGGTTTTGGATAAAGATATATGAAGTATGCATTATGTACACAAAAATATTGTCTTGTCATCTTGAAAGAAGATATAATGAAATGTTACATAAATACATTATTTAAAGACGTACACATAGAAAAAGTAACCATATCTAGTAATCCAAGGAATAAACGGACAATACCGTGTATAGTGTCATTTTCAGACAAATGCGAATGCCAATCAAATCGAGGTGAGACCAGATGCCCGGGAGGAGTAATCATTCCCAGACTGGGCGTCGCAAAAGTCCTGCAACAACTTTTCGAGTCAAGGATGTAAACACATAAATATACACATATGAGCACATGAAGGAGACAAGAACACTAAGTCAAATTATCCTATTCCCGGTATGAAATGCAGTTGAACTGAAATCCCGGCGTCGGAAATGCACATGAACTCTCTCTGTATATATAAATATCATGTCAAATCAAGTATAGTCAAAAAGTAAAGATCTCAAAATATTGATTAACATTCTTAGAAGGGGGTCTCAAATTGAACAAGATCCCTATATCGACCATGAGACATTTCGTGACAAGAAGCCTCACTTCTCAGGACAAAATCCTCGTATTTACAGCGTTCCCTGGCATAACATGTAAGCTTTGAAGCGAAGATGCCATACGCAGGAGACGAAGGCATGTTGCAACAATGGAATGAGAAGTTGATAGTAATGAAATCGAAAGCGTCATGGCCAGATTGTAGCCTTAAACGAGATACTTATACCTGAAAATTCCTTTTTTGTTAAAGAAAGCGTTTTGAATAATTGATGTTATTCAGTAGCCCTTTTCACACACACACACAAAAAGAAAGAAACAGAAAAACAACTTACGACTAGTATTTCTTTCACGAACTCGTTCTGTTTCCCAAAAAAGTACTTACGAACTTCGTAGTCAAATATTCTCCGGGATGTAACGACTGATTAACTTCATATAAGTATAGAATTTTTGTCGTTAGTTGAAAGTTACAGTAAACTAAGTTAACTGCGTTTTTATTTTGTTCCATGAAGATCGAAGATTAAAACTGGAACTCGTTCGTGAAAAGATCTTACGAATTCACTCACGAAGTTCGTAAGTTAAAAACTTACAAACGTTTGTAAATTAAAAAACGTACGACAATTTGTTAATTTTTTTCTTTTCTCTTTTTTTGTTTTGTTTGTTTGTTTGTTTGTGTGTGTGTGGGTTTTTTTTTTTTGTTTTGTTTTGTTGTTTTTTAAAGGGCTGCTGTTCTTCAGTTTTTGATGGGGAATGGTTGTATAAAGAGTTGAAAAGTCAAAAGACTTGATATCGATGCTAGTGACATTACAAAAATAGGAGACTTTAAGTGCTCTAGAAGTTCCTTGGAATTCTTTAGGATCCACATCTGGTTGATTCCGTTTCTCGAGTAAGCAGAATTTCTAAAGACCATGTTTGATTTCTGTTAGAATTTTCTTCAGTAATATAGAAAGCAGCTTGGTGAAACACTTAATGCTTAAAAGGAGTTTTACTCATCTTTAGAATCCAAAAATAGGTGTGGTATTCCGCGATCAGATGCATTTGTAGTAATACCAAATGAACTGAGAACTGACTTGACGTGGTTATCCAATACTTCTGAAGGAGACAAATTTGTAACTGAGTAAGTAGGATTACCAAGCTCTTCAATGAGACAATAAACATAATAAACAGTTAATGACGTCATTTATACACATATGTCTACAGTTTTACCAATACCGAGAATATACCGTTAACAATATAGAACTTTATATTAATTCAATAAAATACATTTTTATAACCATGTAAATAAATATTTTGTGTAGGTATATGCGAAAGTGGGACGGAGAATTCTTAAAATACATCAAAAGTCTTTTGTTTAAAGATAAATCGACGGCGGATTGAAAATAGGAGACGCAGATCTAGATTTACTTTTAAAGATAAGAATGGATACATGATAACATAACAGCTGAATTAAGATGGAATAGGATCCTCATTGAAATGTCAAATATATATATATATATATATATATATATACAAATAGAAACAATGAAACACCCTGGAGTACAATGGACCTTGGATCTCCATAGCCAATCATTGTGTAATCGTATGCATGACAACACGGCCGCGGAAAGTGAATGGATTTACCCAACGTAAACACAGGCGGATCCCCCGAAAGAATACAATCACTGAAATAGAAATAAATATATAAAGCACAAAAAGAAACAGTGAAACAGACGGGAGTACAATGGACCTTGGATCTCCAAAGAAATATCTGTAGAAATAAAGACAAATAAGACAAACATATAAAGCACAAAGAGACTACAGTTAACAAGGCACCCTATATTTCACTTATATTCGTTCCCCGACTGCTATTAAAGCTCTTTTGTGGAGCTCGGGTAGCTCAGTCGGTTAGACGGTCGGTTGAATGACAGCTAGATGATTCGTACCATAGGTCGTGGGTTCGAGTCCCCGGCGGGGAAGAAATATAAGTGAAATATATATTTTTTACTTTCGTTTGTTTCTGTCTTGTTGTTTGTTTGTTTTTTTTTCCTGGGCACTTTGATTGTTTGTTGTTTCATTTTTCTTTTTTTATTTTGGTCTTTTTTTCTTTTTTTCATTTTGTTTGCTTTTGTTTTTGGTTTTTGTTTTGATTTGTTTTGTTTGTTTGTTTGTTTTGGGTTTTTTTGGGGGGGGGGTTTGTTTGTTTATTTGGTTTTCGTTATTATCATTATTATTATCCTTTTTTTCTGATATTCCATTGAGTCATAGGCGATAAACATATGAAAACAAAAGTTACACAATAGGCATGGAGACATGCCGTTTCGTAAAAGTTACATTGACTGCATGAACATTGATTTTGTTGGTTTTTCGATCAGACTGACCAATGATGGTACAGCCTGTGTGATCAATGATCTTGACAAATTACGCAAAACGAAACACATGTATATCTTTTTGTCGATGACTTTTTCTCGAGAAAATTAAGCACGCGTGTAAATCTATTCCATTATAAAATAAAAGCAGACGATTAAGTATCGATCGCTAAGCTACCGTTACCATTGGTGACAAATGCTTCTCTCGTGCATATACAGTGACTGCGATAATACAATCAATACATTTATTGTAAAGAAGTCACACATACCCAATGCAGAAATACAAGCACCATGAATGCCTTAAAACGGGTACATCTTGTCATGGGAATGATCCTCGGCGTGCTGTGCAAATATAGCGGTAAGTCAGTGTATGGATCATTTGAAACATTATATAGCAGCAGTTTTAAAGAGCACATGAGTACATGTTTCTTTTTCTTTTTTTTTTCTTTTTTTTTTTTATTTTGCAATTCCCATAGTATTCAAGCGTACACTCAAAACAAAATATTAATATTTGAACGGGATAATCTCAATGCTTCAGTCGTACAGTAATTATGAAAAATGTAGAATGGAAAAGTGGTTTTTCATTATAGTTACTTACGACTTGTCACCCTGAAGTCACATATCAAAAAGTACGTTGAAATGCGACGAACATGTCTATGGAAAATTATGAAAACATCTCTTTTCAATAATAATGGTGAAACTTAAAAAGCTTCAAAAATTATTGAAGTGTACATAATGCTTAATATCAACGTCCAGAACGAAAAAGCTAGGTTTACTGGAGAACTTAAGACAAAAAGTAAAGAATGGACTCCTGATTAATCTTAAAATCATCCTAGAATATTTTAAATTTAATGCCGTTTTAGCGATAATATATTGTGCCTAATCTTAAAAGTTAGTGTTTTTTAAATCTAGAAAGTACCTCACTTGTGCATACCTATTATCCCTGGTCAAATTGGTAATGAGTTTACGCCTTCAATATTTTGGATTTTCATAGTCTTGGCCTTTAGCATCTGTGGAGATACAAAATTTATCAAATTGCATGTACATGTATGATGCTCGAAATTAATTCTGATATGTATGTTCCTATACTTATTTAAGCCGGTGTGGACTAGTGGTATCGCACTCGCCTCCTGGTCGGGAAGCCGGGGTTCGAGTCCCGCTCTGGTCATGCCGGTGTTTTGTCTTTCGGATGAGACAGTAAAAACCGAGGCCCCGTGTCGTGGTATGCATGGTACGTTAAAGATCCCTCACTGCTTTGGGTGGGTCCGTGGCAAAGGACAAAAATTGTATGTCCCGCATCAGGCAGATGCCGTCACCCTATACGTGAAATATTCGAGGTGTGACATTAAACAAACATCAATATATTACATGTACTTCCATTTGGCGAAAAGGCCACTGATGAAATGTCTTGCTTTGTTTTGGTTTGGTTTGTTTGTTTGGGGTTTTTTTTTTTTTATTATTATTCCCCCATTTTCTTTCCTTTGGTGATTAGTTTTCTACTCAAACTTTTTCGATTGACACAGTTTCGACTTTATGCATTACTATAGAATCCTGTGTTATCAAAATGTGTGTATAGTGCAATATATTCAAGCAGGTATAATTGTTAGTTATTACAGTTATTTATCTAATCTTGTTTTGGTTTTCTGCTTTGAGTTATTTTTTTTTTTTTTTTTTGTATTTGGTTTGCCTATCTTGTTTTTGTTTCTTTTTTTTTGGGGGGGGGGGGTTGTTTTGTTTGGTTGGTTTTTTGTTTGTTTGGTTTTTTTTTGTTTTGTTTTGTTTTTTTTTTTTTTGGGGGGGGGGGGGGGGTTTTTATGTTTTGTGGTTTTTTGTTTTGTTTTGTTTTTTTTTTCCATTTTATTATTTACTTTAATTTTACTACAATTTATTTATTTATCTATTTATATTTATTTTGTAAATGAATGTCAGATCAGTATAGTTACCTATATAGCAGCGACAAGTGCTAAGTAACTGAGAAAAAAATATGAGAACCCAGTATTCAAACAGGAGCCTCGTAAAAGGGTAGTGCTTTAATTTCCGATACTTCAACCAATATCGTATTCATTCAGTCATACTATAAATTAAGCGTCAATACCTGGCATATGTTATACAATATTTAGCATATGTTATACAATTGTAAATGAAATTTCCATCAGAGTTATAAGATTTAATAAAGCCCTCGTGAGAGAGAGAGAGAAAGAGAGAGAGAAAGAGACCCACATATAGGTGTACTATCATTGGATATGATTAATGTAATCAATATCTGGAAATGATTCCTATAGCATCTTTGTAAATAATGAATTAACCGACCAGAAAATGTTGTAATATATACCTGAAGGAATTCCGTTATAGATTTATAAATTGCCAATTACTGTCAGCGGAGATAACCTTGATAATCCGATGAATTAGCACTAACACAAAATAGAATATGTTTTGTATAAATGCTGTTGTTGTATTGTAATATACGAATAAAGAAGTATGTACAATATATAATATGGAAAAAAACAAAAAACAAAAAACGAATGCAACGGCGTAAGTAGACTGTATAAAGATGTAAGCCAATTTAGGCAGGGGTCTGACGGCCCCCTTGAGGTCGCGGTGGGTCCAGGACGAAGCCCTGGTGGGAACCCAGGGGGCGACGCTCCCGGAAGCTCCTGGGGTTTATGCATTTATACTGTCATTTTCAACGTCGAAATTGATTTGTTTTTATTCATTAAAACAGTAGAGCAGCATGTTAAATTGGAGTGTTTGCCCACATCACTTTCAACTAGAAAGTGTATACATGTATATCATGGCCAGTTTTGATGTTTTTCCTTTGTGTGTGTGTGTGTGTGTGTGTGTGTAGGTGTGTGTGTGTGTGTGTGTGTGTGTGTGTGTGTGTGTTTTCCCCCTTTCTTTTCTTTCTTTTTTTTTTTTTTTTTTTTTTTTTTTTGATTTTCTTTTTTGGAGGTTTTTCATTCGTGTCTCAGTCACTTCTCACTGTAGGGAAATAAAAACTGCACTGTTCCCGGAAGATGAAAACGTTTCGATGACCGGTTTGATGTCGATATCGATGTCTTTGAGGATGTTCATTAGTGCGAACCCAGAGAGACGTTCACCGCCCATGGTGGATCGCAAGTACGTTTTAAGTCGCTTTAGACAGCTGAAAGACCGCTCAGCTGTTACAGAAGTAACAGGTGTGGTTAGAGGAACTAGAATTGCCCTATGAATGCTGGGATATAGAAGCGGATCAGCAAAAGGAAGAGTTTCTCTACGGGTTGCCGGCTTCTCTTGAGTATTTTGCTATGGGCACCTCTACCTGTGAATTTCTGTCTTGTAGGTTTGCATGCTGCTGTAGGGCAAATCTCCTTCAAATGCTAAAACTACTCTTTTATCGTCATCTCGTTTTAATTCCCCCGTTTTGCTGGAACCAAATACTGGGCCCAAAATCTGTCTCGCGAAGTAAGGAGTATGTCCGTCATTTGGGATGTAAGGTGGTCAATGAAAGGTAATAATATCACTCGTTTCCAGTACTCAGAGGGTGTCTGAGCAGGAACATTTGCCCGATTTCTCTTTGTCTACATACAACTCTTAGACTGGCGACATCTTAATGTCTCTGTTTGATCATTTAATATGCACGTAGACCATCTGCACTTAAAACTGTATAATATGGACGAAATTAATCTCTCTCTCTCTCTCTCTCTCTCTCTCTCTCTCTCTCTCTCTCTCTCTCCTTTTACATAAAATTTAAAATCGACACGAGACTTAATATTAGAAGATAGTAGCTTATGTAATGAATTAATCCATTGGCTTGTATGAAAACAATAACAAAACCAAAATCTAAAGGTATTTTTCTTACCGTCAGCTCATTTTCAACTTTATAGATTGATTGATTTTTGTTTTACGTCACACCACGAATATTTCACGTACATGGTGACGGCATCTGTCTGATGCGGGGCATACAAGTTTTGACATTTGCAACGGACCCACTCGAAGCAGTGAAGGATCTTTAACGTACCATGCATACCACGACACGGGGCCTTGGTTTTTACTGTCTCATCTGAAAGACATGACACCGGCATGACCAGAGCGGGACTCGAACCCCGGCCTCCCGAACAGGAGTCCGACGCGATACCACTAGGCCACGCCGGCTTACAACTTCATAGAACCAGGAGACTGTGAGTTATCGATGTAATCATGACTTATTACTTTTATCATTGCACTGGCTTATTCTGTTTTATTTTGATTTATTTTATCTATTTATTTATTTATTCTTTATTATTATTATTACCATTAAACTGAAGAAATGGTATGCACTATAATTATATGCATTCGTATGTACGATTCATAGATTTAAATGCAACATGCAAATAAAACTTCAGTTTACATTAATATTGTGCAGTAATATGGTGGGATATTTCTGTTAGCGGATCATTAATATATGAAATTGCAAGTTGTTTTGCTACGTATACATTTACAACTCTTTCGCATGTTGGACGATACAAGACTCATGGAGTGAAACCATGTGCTCAGATTATTAAACTTTTGGCTAGTGACAACACTCTAGCATTTTAGACGATACAGAATTCATGATATGAGACCAGGTGATCGGAGGATTAAGCTTTTTGCTAGTCACATCCCAATCTGATTAAAACCATATCTTTATTCCGCTTCTCTATTTGTTCCATTGCGTATAACTCCGTAAGGGTTCACGTTCTGGTGACCTCTGATTTTCAGCCAATCAGTGGATCGGCTACAAAATCTTAGGGATGGAATTGTCATTCACAGCGTGCGTGACCCACAAGGTAGTTTTTGAACGGTGCTCGTTACATATTGCGTCACTATCACGTGCCTAGCCGAGTCACTAATTGGCTATGGGGAATAACGGTTTCAGTGACTGAGACGTCATCAAAGGTCACCAGAACGTGAACCCTTACGGGGTTTCACCATATCTTTATACGCAATGAAACAAATAGTGAAGCGAATAAAGATATGGTTTTAATCAGATTGGTCACATCCCCGATAACTGTTCAAAATATTTGTGTAGAGACCGCAAAGCAGCACACCCTTGTTTTCACCATGAGAATCAAATAAATGTGGATTCACACCGCATATTACAAAGTCACTACATATTGTGCACAACGGTGTACAAATATGAAAAATGGCGATTTAAAAAAGCCATTATGTGTACTTAGATTTATCAATTGACCACCCTAGGTCAGTGCCATATTACAATTACAGTAGTCATTACAGAGTGTCATTTCATGTGATTTATAATTTACTGAATAAACCATAATCAATGCATAGTATACTTGTGAAATGGTTCAATGCATTTACATAAAAATCTAATCTTCCTGATACCATCTTTGTTTCTTTCAGGGGTCCGTGAAACCCTATATCTCTATTTTGACTATTACTGTGGGTGCTCCTTATTGACTTCCCATTGTTATCTTTACATTTTAATTCCCTACTATAATAAAAAGGAAAGACGACACATAACAATACATAAGAAATATTAATTTATTTATTGATTGATTGATTATTGTTTTGCGTCACCCCACGATTGTTTCACGTATATGGTGAAGGCATAACAATTTTTACCTTTGCCTTGGACCAAACAGTGTATGATCTTTTAAGTGCCACGCACACCGTGACACGGGATCTCGGTTTTTACTGTCTCATCCGAAAGACAACACCGGTGTGACTACGATGGGAGTCGAGCCAGGGACCTTGCGGTCAGAAGCCGAACACCTCATTCACTGGGCTACATCGGCTTAAGAAATGTTCGATTTAATACAGATGCGTACCGACTTGCAATCAAAACTTAAAAGATAAAAAAAGTCGTATTTGTCCTGAATTATTATTAACAATAAATACGTGGCCTGAATTATTACTAATGTGTTACTTAAGAAGATAATTTATGAGTAAATCCCCGTTGTGCATGATCCGAATGATTAATTTTCTATACATTAATTTGATACATTTTCCGTTTCACGAATGAAAACACCTAGAGCATGATAAGTATGAGAAGTGATAATAAGAAGCAGGGTTAATCAAACTCTATTTAAAACTCGCGAAAACTTACGACATACAAGATAGTGAAAAAGCACATAAAATAGAATACAAATATATAACATCAATGTGAACCTCAATAAAAGCAATGCGGTCATATCTCAATATTTCATCTTAATCATTCACCTCTCGAAACTGTAACATTATATTTAAGGAAAGAACAGTTCTATTGCTTTAAGGCATTTTCTAATTTTGTAAACTTATATATGAATATTGTGCATATATTTCAATTTAATATGTACCATATTTTTCAGGAGGATCTATTGACTGTTACGTTTGCTCCTCTAATAATGGCAGCAACTCCCGCTGTCAAGATCCCTTTCATCCTGCTTATTCAAACATAACCAAAAACTGCCGACAAGGGAGAGAAGGCAGAGTGGGATTATTTCCTGCACGATATTGCACAAAAATCAAAGGAACTTGTGAGTATTATCGATACGTCTTTACCATTATCTAAGAAATCAGAATCAGATCGAAAAATAGAATTTTAACATTTACATGTATGTATAGGTTATGAATATCTACTACCCTCTATTTCGCCCTCACCACACCCATAACGTTTAACAATACAATATGAATTTCTTTGACGTTGACCAGTTCCTTTCATTTTTGCAAGTAAAAATATATATATATATATATATATATATATATATATATATATATATATATATATATATATATATATATATATATATATATATATATATATATATATATATATATATATGTGTGTGTGTGTGTGTGTGTGTGTGTGTGTGTGTGTGTGTGTGTGTGTGTGTGTGTGTGTGTGTAATAGAAGTAATAACAGACCAGTAACAATTCAGTCAGTATAAATGTTTCGTGACTACACTTTACAGTCTCGCAATACACACTTGAATTTAAATTATGCGATTGTAAAAAAAACTAAAAAAGAGATATATCTATGCGATTAGTATATTGTAACAATATTCTATTTACATTATTTTCAGCAGCCAATGGTTTAGAAAGAATAATTCGATCATGTTCAATTAATACCTTAGAGACAATGTGTGGAAATTTCAAATTAGAGGGTGTGACGTATACCGGATGCATTGATAGTTGCGAGAAAGATGCTTGTAATTCGTCATATAGATCTGCCACAAGCTATGGATTTGTTACTGTGATTATATACCTGCTAACGAGATATTGGATAAATTGTCTTAGATGATATATATCACTAAGGCTTCAGGTTTCAATCATGCAATGGCACTGCCTTGTGAGACACATCTCTTTAAATTTACTTTTAGACACTGCCTGATTGCATCAGTATTGTAAAATATTATATTAGTTAATTACGTTTAAACGTTATACACTGTAACTTGATATTGTACTTATTGATAATTTACAATACATCTGCTGTTGAATAATATACTCACTTTTCGATATAATACCATGTACGGCTCAAATATTTTGAGATATGATACCAAGTACAGTGTAAACTTTTGAGATATAATACCATGAACGGTGTAATACTTTTGAGACAATACAATGTACGGTGTAAACGTTTTGAGATATAACCCAATTAAGATGTGAAAATTGTGAGATATAATACAATGTACTTTTGGAGATAAAATAACATATACGGTGAAGCATTTGAGATGTATTACCATGTAAATTTTTTAAATATAATAATATGTACGGTGTAAACTTTTGAGATATAATACCATGTACGGTTATAAACTTTTTGAGATATAATACCATGTTTTAGATATTTTAGATAAAATATCATGCAAGGTGTAAACTTTTGCTCGTTGAGACTGTCACGACAATCGCCGGCTTCTTCACAACAGGAATTTTTGTCATGACCGAAAGTTTTGCAGGTACAGTACAGAGTAGTAAAATTTAAACTTCAATTGCAGAATGGGACAATATGGCTAAAATTCTATGAAAATTTCCGGGTGTGCTTTGCAAGTTTCTTTTAACTATTTCTATTACATCGCGATATACAGCAATGTCATACCAACTGAATTATGAATTGTACGTGTCGACTGATTTTGTTGAATTTTGTCACTGACTGAATTCCGATATTTATTATTATGTTGGAAAAGGTTTTATTACGTCACATGTTTTTCATGCCATTTCTGTTTATATATACCGAATGATGCCGGCGCTTATGACATACAGAAAATTATCCCACGATTGTCTCACAGCTAATACCGAGACATTGGTAAATGCCCAATTTTATATCTATCTGTTAAAACGATTACTCATATTTTCCATGCATTCTGCTACAATGCATCCATTCATTCGAATGCAGTTCTGATATTACTACAAACCGACTGTGATTGACTATGCCCTGTCATCATTCCCGAGATAAATATGAGTAAATAAGAGAAAATAATTTGTAGCAGAAGTTTTATTATTATTATTCCCTTGTTTTAAGCTACAGAAGCTATTTGGGAAATATGAAGATATTTCACACTTTATACAGAAATTTTAAAAAGTGTACATTCTGTTAAACATGTGATTTTTTCTATTTTCTGCAGTGCATTCTCTGATATATCATAATTAGACAAGGAGATGTCAACAAAGTAGGTCAATTTTCAAAATGGTGGTGGACAAATTTCGGAGAATGTCACTGTGGTAAAATCGATGAATATCTTGTAGCTTGGTGCATGAAAATATATGAATATTTATCTTGACTAGCTATCAGGCAATTAAGAGATACGATGTTTTCTCTGGTAATTAAATATATACATATATATATATATATATATATATATATATATATATATATATATATATATATATATATATATATATATATATATATATAGAGAGAGAGAGAGAGAGAGAGAGAGAGAGAGAGAGAGAGATAGCGCATAGAGAAACGCTCAATATGTAGCCAATTGAAGAAACCAGTTTTTGTAAGACTAGTGCTTTGTGTATATTTTCTATCTTTCTTTTCGTGTCTTTATATTTGTGTGAGCGTTTGTGTGTGTCCTGAAGAAGAAGCAGATTGCTTCGAAAATCTGGCAATTTTTTAATTGTTTTAGTATCGTTATCGCTTACCTGTGCTTTTATATTGACCCCTTTTTCTCGATTTGCATTAACCTTCATTGAGGTTGATCCGATACTTATGAATAGTGAATGTTGTTACAATTTCCTTTTTTGTGCTTTTATATATATATATATATATATATATATATATATATATATATATATATATATAATATAATATAATATAATATAATATAATATAATATAATATAATTTAATTTAATATAATTTAATATAATATAATATAATATAATATAATATAATATAATATAATATAATATAATATAATATCAAACACCTTTGTTTAAACCTTCTGTATGGCCTGTCTGGAATCCTTGGGTATATACAAACAGAGAAATCAAAGGAAACAAGCGAAGTATTAAAACTTTTATTAGTGCAGTTTTCATATAGTTACATTGTGGAGCAGTTTGAAGATTGTGATATAACAATAAAGCCGTGCATGGTGTAAAACCTAACAATACATTTTGTATATATAGTAACATATCACATTAAACTGTTTCACTCTTGAAGTTTGCCGAGTGTCGGTATCATTGTCAGTATGGGTTTGTTTGTATTTTATGATTTTATTCTACATCATTAATTAATGTGCTTTTATTAATTATTCATTATTACTGAAATGAATAAATCGATAAATAAAAAATCAAGAAAAAAAAAATTGCTAAAATTCATACAATGTAGACTCGTGTAAATAAATCTCAGTGAATGATTGAACTTCTATAAATTCATATGATGGCTTATGGACTGTTTCATATATATCTTTTATAATAAAACACATCATTTAGCTTGCTTATTACAGGGCTTAATTACATGAATTTGCTCTAAAATTTTTCTTAAATTCTGCTCAAATATATATTTATTTATTTGTCTTAAAATAACGACTTAACTTCATCCTCTTAATTGTACATTTGTATTATTTTAAAGAATCTGAGATAGTGTCTTTTATGTATACGACTATTATGACATTTGGTATAATTATGTATTTACTTCCTAGACTTGAAACGTTGTTGCAGGACTTTTGCTATGGGTGTTACATGCCACCAGGGGACGCTTACTCCTCCAGGGCACCCGGTCCCACCTCGATTTTATTGGGGTTGGCATTTGTCTGAATATGACACTATACACGAAATTGTCCTTTTATTCCATGGACTATGAGATATGACTTACCCTTCAGTACTTCTGTGTTTTACTTTACTTACTACTATTTCAGTAATATATATTCACACATCCCCATAGAGTTTTATCTTCATCAGTTATAACGGATGGCGTGGAAAAACGAGTAACTGTTTGGATTTGTATTCCACACTTAATTTGCCGATAAGAAAGTGTTTATACTTTGTCCAATTATTATTTATCAAGTTAGTTTTAATATAAGTAAGCTTGTGAACTTAGATTTTATATTTGACATTATTGTTAAAACTTTTGATAAGAACTATAAATTTATATAGATATTGTGATAGACTTTCTAATTGTTACCATACTTACCTTGAAAG
Organism: Pteria penguin; assembly: GCA_035048485.1. NCBI lineage: Eukaryota > Metazoa > Mollusca > Bivalvia > Pterioida > Pteriidae > Pteria > Pteria penguin. Next base: position 43,346,646 of record CM068588.1, on the reverse strand, counting down.
TTTTAGCAACCGTTATTTTCTTTGACCTTGTGATATTTATTTCTTGGCACTTAAATTATTGTAATCTAAGATTCTTTGCTCCTCACCCACTTTTGATATCGAGTGTTTGAGGAAAACTGCCGATATCAAAAGTAGGCGAAGGGCAGAGAATCTCGGACTGATAATGTTGATGAATGTAAATAAATTGTAAACTATTAAACCAATAAAGATATTATACAAGTGTTACCAATATTCCAACCATTGTTCAAACCATTATTTTGTCATATTAAAAGTTTTTGATAAAGAAAAGATTTTTATAATAACAGAATTCGTTGTTAAAAATTAATCAAACTGCAAAATAGTTAGAGCAGTGAGTAAGTATCTATGTAAAATGGGAATTACTCTCAAGGAAATTCATGATGGCCTCCTGAAAATATTTCGGAAGGAGTAACCTTATAGTACTGTTATAAAACTGACTCCTGAATTTAGAATGGGGGAGGGAGGCTATTGATGACGATGAACGGTTTGGACGTTCCAAGGGGCCACCACATACGAAACAATGATATTGTGCACACTCAACACTATATGACGAAAGATTGATGTTGTGCACACTCTTGTCATATGACAAAAGGTGGAACCCCGAGATATAGCCATAGAAATTGGCATAAATTACGGGTATTCCCTATTGAATTTTAACCATCTTGGGGTAGATGGTCCCTAGATTGTTGACTGAAGATCAAGAGACACACAGGTAAGATGTGTCGTTGCATCTTTTGTCTGGCTGCGACCCCAAGGACTTTGTAGGGTTGAGATGTCACTCGTGAGGAACCTGGCTTAACTATTTTGATTCTTAATCAAAAAAGCATGCAACGGATTCACTCTGTCTAACCCCTCAAACAAATTCAAGAGCCTACTTAATTGTAAAAGTCTTGGTCTGAATCTTGGGACAATCTGGGAATAATCGTTATTGCTTTAGGAAGGACTCGTGATAAATGATGCATGCTATGCAAATGAGTTATAGAGGCAACATTAGGATATTGTGATAAAGAGGAGAGGATTTCTAAACAGAGGTGTCATGGACTCTGTATAAGCTTGAGTACTTGGGGGACCAGAGTGAAGCGATTCAGGAAAGAGATGAAGAAAGTGCGTTGATATTATGGGAGATTATATTGAAAAATAATTACAATTCTTTCAATCCTGGGTATCCTTTAGTACATTGAGCCAAGAGCGTTTTGATCATACCTCGTGAGCTCACCCTTATTTTTCAAGAGGTCCAATTTTGCCCAATATTCCTGTTTTAATATGGTATATGTATATATAAATTTGAATACAGTTCACGATTAAGTGTCTTGTGTTTAGTTTTCTTGTAAGTGAAACACAGTGATATAGATAACAGGAATGAGACAGGGCATAAGATCAAAAGGTATTACGGAGATGTATATGAGGAATTGAAGACAAACAATTTTTTCAAGGGACCGAAAAACAGATTTCAATAAATGCCGCGATATTTTAGAAGAAATGTTACAAACTTACTGTAACGTTGATTACAAAAATGAAGTTCAGAAAATAATCGACATCCGTATAAACAACTTTAAGCAACATCCTTATTTATTCTTGTAACAAAATGAACTGAAATGGATACTACATTCACACTTCTATAACCCTGAAGTTACCAGCACATATGCTGAAACCCCTACGCCGAAAGACAACATCTTACATGACCATCGCATGACTATGTGTCATTTCAAAATAAACATTGAGAAATATGATCTTCTAACCATGTATTGGCTCCCTAAATTACATAAAAGTCCAATAAATCAGGACTTATATCTAATTCTAGTCATTGATTTACTACTGTATTTTCTAAGAATATTAGTCTGTTTTTACAGCAATCAAAGGCCATGTCAAATACTGTAATGTCGCATTTCATAATAGCAACATCAATTACTTTTGATCTATTAAACACTCTGGCGGTTTTAAACTTCTTTTACAAAATTTCCAAGCTACTAAAGACTCGCCATTTGATTTTTCTACCTTGTATATCCCTCTTCCATGTGATTTAGTTAAAACTAACTAACACTCTAGTATTTAACACAGATTATTAAACATACCTCTGTACTTTGAATAACTCGATTTTTTTTAACAAGCAGTACTCTTTATATAAATACTGAACTTATGTTGAATCATGTAAGGCCATCGATTTTGATGGACAAAAATTATGTGCAATATAATGGGTACTAACTGTGCAAATCTTTTAGGATATTTCGTTCTATATTGCTATGAGAGGGATTCCATGCATTCTGTTCAAACCACTAAACGCTTAAACCTTTTTGAATGTTCAATGATACCTCTAGTTATCCCGAGGATAACTTATTAATCTATAATCCTGAGTTTAAAAGAAAAAAGAGGAGTTACTGGCTCAGTTATGTGGCAGAAGTCACCATGGAGCTATACAATACATGGATATAAATAATATACTAGCACATATAACACATTACAAAAATATTTGATTGTAGTGCAATTACGATACCGACTTAGGACGGTCATTTAATTTGACCAAAGCCAAACAAATGGTGTGGTTAACCGGTTTACGGACCCACCAACCACTCACCATAACAGCAGAACAATCAAAGGACGTACATTTAAAAATTTATAAATAATTCTCCATGTAAAGAACAAGGGTCAACAGGTATCGCATATTGAGAGGTCATAAAAATATAAACACGTAAGGTATTGTAAAACACATAATGATATAAAAATATATGCGACATCAACATGATAAACCGTGCTCTGCCAGTCTGAAAGCGAGTTAAGACCCTAGATCTCTAGGAGTCCCGACTAACAGTCAGAGGGGACGAGGTTCAGGACCATGTCTCTACTGAAAGAGGTTTGGACAAGGCCCGTCATATAGTCTCCACCGCCCTGTTAGTCAGCGTGCAACGTTCAAGTAAAAGTCTGCATAAGGCTGTAGAGGGGCCAAATACAAGACCTGTATAAAAGATATACTAATGACATATACCCACCTGAACTTCAGTTGAACAAGGCCAATATTTGTGATACAGATACACATTTCTTGGACTTAAACATTAAGATAATTACTAACATTCACAGAAATATTTACGATAAATGTTACGATTTTAGATTTCCTATTGTAAATTTCTCTCATTTGGATGGTGATGTCCCTAGCTTCCCTTAATATGGTATTCATATATATCAGTTGGTTCGATTTACATTAACCATGCATACTCAATGGAATTTCCTATCCCAGTATCTACTCTCTCTTGTGAACAATCTTAGGATGGCCAAAGGTTCAGATAATTTTAACACGTCAAGTTCCAAAATAGTAGAACGCTTCGTCATCGACAATATAACCAAGATGTGTGTTTATGTGTGTTTGTGTTTGTGTGTGTACCTGTGTAAAATTAATAGAATCCTGAATGTTTAATGGCATGATATTGTTATGGTTTTAACATATTTAAATCATTAATATGAGCATTTCAGTGAATTCATTGTGCAACAGCAATGGTAAGCATGGTAAAGTTTGTCTGTTTACCATGTCTAGTTCAAAATTTATGGTGTAATCTTGATTTTCAGCAAATTCCAAGATAGCCACCATAATGACCGCCGATAAAATCATTATGGCCTAGATTTCGCATTGGGAGCAATGTGTACGACCTATTATACATATTGAGGAGTCTAAAAATGATGGTTAAACAATTGAACACTAATGCTTATATGTATTATTGTGTAGCTTTGGATCAAATATATGTAGGGTAGTTTGACCTTACTATCTTTAGAACATATTTATGTAAAAGGCATCCAAGACAGATTTATGATTATCAATATTCTAATTTATTCACAGTGTAGAGCAAAAATAAATAGGACTAAATGATAAAAGTTGTGAAGTTAATAGTCCATATGCAGGCGAGGACGGGATGTTGCTACTAAGGAAGAAAAGTGAGCTGAGATCGTCATGTTTGTCATGGGATGTATGTGGTTGACAATCCCTATCTATGGAAATGGAGAAGTCGTATGAGTACTAAAATATGTCAGCCAAGAGAGGTGTGCAATTGGTATCCATTTGAGTGCCAATATTCTGCTAGAAAAACTTTCCCTACAAATAGCACAATAAAACTGTCCACGAGAAATTCCATGATCTCACTGATATTGCCTTCAGTGTCCTTGTTCGAATTACAATTCTCCTTCTTAAAGTAAGGATCTTCATGACTAAGATCAATGTATTTACGTCTACGTTTTCCATATGATGAAAGTTAGTCTGTTTTACCTTTCTGGTGAAGAGTAGGTATATAAAGAAATTAAATCGAAATGGAAAGAAATACGTTAATATGATTGCACAAGAACAAAATAATCTGCCCGAGTGCATTTTAAAAGATATTTTGTAACAGTAAAATTATTTAATTTTTAACAAAAAGCATCAATATGTATTTATATTGCAAAACATTTGTGAAAAACTTTGGCCTTGAGCATCAATGAAGAGACAGAAGGTATAGAAATATACTTACTGTAAAACACTTTTTCATCGGAACATCTATTTCGCATTAAAAAGGGCATACGGTATACATATAAAAAAAAAGGAGAAAAAAAAAGAATATCATGTATATACAAAACACTGGAGAATAGGGGTGGGATAAGGTGACGAGTAGTAAGCATTCCTCGTAGATAAATAGATAAATTTATAAATAACTCAATGCATGATCTTTTCAGCTGAAAAGCGTATCCCATCACTGCTAACTAGATCGAGAAGGTGTAGACAAATGTCTGACGTAAGAGTCAAGATAGGACAGCCTTTGGAGTGTATTTTGTCCTGTCTTAAAGCCAACCTTTGACAGAGTCATATAAGTAACAGAACTTGAAGCAGATCATATTAACAGCATTCATTCTAAATATAATCAGAATCCTTCAAGTACTTTTAACACTTAAGTGTTATTATACCTTTTCCTGATGTTATGTGGCTTTGACACTTTCTATACAGTGTTTGTTTACATTCATTTATATATACAGTGTTGAATTATTGTTGTTTCGTCTGTGTGTAAGGACATTCACGGCGGGTGTGGCTAGCCAAACAGGGGACGCTCACTCCTCCCGGGCACCTGGTCTCATCTCTGAATTTCAGGGGTCCGTGAATGTCCACTGTGGTACATTGTTGTTAGTGCCATAGTCATGTGACACCAGTTACTTTCGTATTTTGCATGAATGTCACACTTATTCCCTTTGCAGTGTGGAGCTCGTGAAAAAGTTCACGCGGAGGGTTTGACTTAAGTGTTATTATACCTTTTCCTGATGTTATGTGGCTTTGACACTTTCTACAGTGTTTGTTCACATTCATTTATATATACAGTGTTGAATTATTGTTGTTTCGTCTGTGTGTAAGGACATTCACGGCGGGTGTGGCTAGCCAAACAGGGGACACTAACTCCTCCCGGCCACCTGGTCTCACCTCTGAATTGCAGGGGTCCGTGAATGTCCACTGTGGTATATTGTTGTTAGTGCCATAGTCATGTGACACCAGTTACTTTCGTATTTTGCATGAAATCTGTCTTAATATAAAAAAACCAAAAACTTCTTTTAATCAGTTCGGCATTCCACGGCCAATTCTTTACGTTAACATTTATGTGCTATTTTTCAATATACTGAAAATTGGCAAAACGGGTTACTATCGATATGCGTCGAAAATGGAACTTGGGACGGAAACACAAAACAATGCACTCTGAAGTGTTCATTTGAGAAGCATTTAGAGAGTCAATTTGTGTTTCAAATTCAATCTGATTAGAGATTGTTAGCACACTCATTGACATATGTCATCCCGCCCAGTACGCATTTCTTGATAGACATGGCCGAATAACAACCCTCTCTGACATATGTCTCCCCAACAAATACCCACTCATCCAGATCTGGCCGGACAAAAACACCACTTGCTGGGATCTTGAGCACTATATAGTTGCAACAAATCTATCTAAAAGTTCTGGAGAAATCTTACAGCTAACTGACATATGAACGCTAAACTGTAACTTAACTCACTTTAGCCGAAAACTTATGTAAACTGAATTGGGAAAAAATAAACATACATGTATACGCATAGGGCAAGATATAAAAACAACGAAACTAATATTCAAATCATACCAGAAGCCACTATGTTTTTTCTATTTGAGATGTAGTTTGTTCCACGGTAAACACAGAAAGATCCTTGTTTGATTTTACAAGATCAGACGACATTTCTCCGTTATTAGAAGTAGATGCTTTAAAACTAATATTTTGTTGTCGTCCGTCATCTTTAAATTTACAATTTGAAGAAATGCGTATGCCATTTTCGTGTGTCTTTGATGATGATGCCCTCCTGTTGATTTGTATTTCTGTTGTTATTGGTTGTGCCACATTTTGATTTTGTTGCTCGGCGTGAATTTTTGTCTGTTTTCTTGTAAGTGGTAAAAGGTCGTAGATTAATGGATTCCAAATAACAGTTGATAGAGCTACAACGCAAGATGACGCGTACAAAACTCTTATTGTCATTGTTGCTTGTAGGAAAATCTGAACAATTGAGAGAACGATGTATGGGGCCCAGCACAATACAGTGGAGGCAATAGATATAAGCGACATCTTCACTGTATGACATAAACGCAACTTTGCTTGGTGACGTTGGAAAAAATCAACTTTAATATCAGAGTTCCTTTTCCGTTTCATGTTCGGTCTTTTTCTGGCGACATTTATAATTCCAACGTAACACTCTACCATCGCAATTGATGCCAAAATGTAAAACGTTCCAGAGTAAAACTCATATATTATATTCAAAGAAGTTGAATACATAAGTGAGTGTCTACATGAAGTACTATTACTTACTATTGAATCATTTCCACTCGAAGGTGCTTTGATCAAATTTAAAAATGGTAAGCAAAATCCAATAAACCCTAACACAACGACTAACACGTGAAGGTTTCGTACAGTCTTTTCTCTCAATGAGGCATTAGGGGACACTACTATTGAATAATAACGGTCCAAACAGACACAAATGGTTGCTGTAAATGTCGACACCGTACCACACGTCAGGGCAGCGTCTCGAAACACACAAAATAATACACTTTCTTGTGCTGGTAACAAAATGGATATCAATATAAGAGGAGCTACAACTGTACACATCATTATATCGATGCTACTCAAAAGTTTCAAGAAGTTGCCTCCACGAACGTTCCTTTTGTTAGACGTGAGTAATAGAAGATTTAAACAGATTCCGATAATCGTCTGCACTACTATCACCACACAGAGAGTTGTAAGTAACCATGCAGGAAAACTCTTCATTTTTTCTTTTTCGTTATCTTTTACAGCAAATATGCAAACACTATAGTTTAGAAAATGTCTTGACTTAATAACAATATACGATAAACAATTTATTACCAAATGTCCTTTCATTCAGAGCTTAAGTTGAAATTACACGATGACTACAGATTCTATACATCAACTCGGCGGGTAACCACTCCACGAGATGTTTCACAATTATTATCTACTTATTAATAATCTACTGATCAGGGCAAAAATGAATTAGGCGATGCCGTGATCAAAATAATTAAAGCATGCTTTAACTCTCATCATAAGATCAAGTTTTCCTGCTACGGAAAGGTTGTCATATTGTAATTACTAATACTCTTCAATTTTCTGTTTCATTTATGAGGTTACATCTCTATACGTGAGGAAAAGGCTTATTCCTTACTAGTCACAGCGTTATAAGCCACTAGTATGTCGTGTTGTTAGGATTATACGTGACTGAGGATCTAACATTACAAATGATGCCATGTTTGATCAATGCCGAAGTCATTGTTTTAGTGTCTATTCTCTTGCTAGTGTTGTTTATGAGAACTGACTCAGTTATGTAAGATTCATCTCTTTCACAACAACAAACGAAACAAGTTTATACGTCGTAACACACCAGCAAGTCTTAGCCAAGCCAAAAGAAATATGGGTCATTATATTTCATGTGAAGATGCATGTTCCTTGTGCAAGCGTTTAATGGCAAATGTTAAAGCTAGTTGTCATTCTTTTTACTAACTGATAAGGGCTTAAGAAGGAAAACGTTATATGATAGTCATATACTTGCCATATATGGAACTTTTAAAATATCAATTAAACATTACTGTCTCAAAAAAAGAAAAAAAACCAATGATAAATCGAAACTGAAATAATACGTGTTACGTGAGAGTATCTGCATATGATTACAGGTGAAAAATAACACTATAAAACACTAATAATGTTCGATAACAATACCAATACACACGCTTTCCTGTGGTGAATTAAATCTGAGCCTCCCCTTTTTTTTTTTTTTTTTTTTTTTTTTTTTTGTTTTTGTTTTTGAGTTTATAAGACAATAAGGTTTTTGTACGTGAAGTTTCATGTTCTGAATCGAGAATATTTTTCACCCAAAAGCTATACAAAAACCACATGACTTTAAAACTTGACGCAGAAATCGAGATATCATGAGTACTATATCGATTATTCCAGTTCAGTTTTATAAAAATTGCTACAACACTTGCTAAGAATTTCAAGATGGTCCCCGTGGTAGCTATGTATGTCTACATAACACTGTTCTTTCACCTACTTTCACTTATTTTGAACTCATTACATGTACTCCTGGTAGGTTTTATCAAAATTACTACACAAATAATATAGAAAACCATTTCTGAACTTTTTAGAATGGCCACCACTGAAGCCATATTTAATTATGTAACCCTCTTGTTTGAACATCTTCATCAAGAACTTTTAATAGATCTTTTCTGCGAAGTTTTATCAGATTTGTTGCGAAAACGTCAGAGAGAAAATCCATTCCCATTTCAAAATGGTAGCAAAATGAACCATTTTCAACAACATTAAATACTTTCTATTTTTATTTTCTTCAATATTTGATAACACATCTTTAGAAAACCCTCCTGTGATTAAAAAAAAAAACATTCTACAAAAATGAGATAGAAAAAAATTTCAAGTTATTAAAAATGACAACTTGGCAATTATGTTTAATAACACAATACAATTACTTTTATTGGCGTTCATTGAGCATTCAAAACCTATCAATTATGTGAGTGAGTGAGTGTTCATGGAATAGAACGGACGTTGTTTACATCGTTTCGCTTAAAAGTCCCGAAATTTGTGGATTTGCATGGATTAATTTGGAATATTCGACGGATCTATTATTGGAATCATTAAGTGCCCATATTTTTAGTTTAGACGTGGAGAGAAATAGTACAAGAGAAAACAGAAGACATTTAACAAAGCTGTATGACACAAATCACCAAAGACCTGCACACAAACAAACAGCATAATATACACGGAACAATATTACAAAAATATTCGATTGTGCTGCGGTTGCGATACCGACTGAGGACGGTCAAATGATGTAACAAACGTCACTCAATTGGTGCGATTAACCGGTATACAGGAGCCCATCTTCCAATTCACCGCAAAAGCAGCACAATCAAATGACACACATTTAAAAATTTATAAATAATGCTCCATATAGAGGACAAGGATCAACAGGTTCCTCAAGGAGAGAGGTCATAACAATTTATTACATACGAAACAATTATAGAATAATATGTTGCTATCAAAAATATGTAAGGAGGCATTAACATAAGTAAACCGTGCTCTGCCCGTCTGTAAGCGAGCTCAGATCCTTGAACAATAGATGTCCCAATAACAGTCAGAGGGGACGAGGATCTGGTCCTTGTCTCCTCTGAAAAGTTTTGGACAAGACCCGTTATAGAGTCCCCACCGCCCTGTTAGTAAGCGTGCAACGTTCAAGTAAAAGTCTGCATTGGATTGTAGAGGGACCCAATACAAGACCTATGGTCTTAGCGATCATCTCGGGGTCATACTGTCGATGTCGAAGGCGTTTAATAATTTTAGAACTAGCCGATATGAAATTATTGGAACCTTTGGCCCTCCTTAGTTTGTACACTAGATCAACGTAGAAATTTGGGTTGGAAATTCCTCTGGATACATATTGTTGAAAAGTAACATATTCGAATTTAGATAAAATGTCTGAATAAGATCTATAAAATTTACCAAAAGTTTTTCGAAGTTTATGATATCTATAACCCTGAGTAAGAAGTTTAAAAGTAATCTGAGATTTTGGTTTTTTTTTTTTTCGTGAATATCAAAAACGTTAGTGCAGGCTCTAGAAAACCGAACCAATTGACTAATATAAAAGAAAAAAGAGGAGTTACTGGCTCAGTTATGTGGCAGAAGTCACCATGGCGCTATACAATACATGAATATAAATAATATATTAGAACATATAACACATTACAAAAATATTTAATTGTAGTGCAATTACGATACCGACTTAGGACGGTCATTTAATTTGACAAAAGCCAAACAAATGGTGTGGTTAACCGGTTTACGGGCCCACCTTTCCACTCACCGCAACAGCAGAACAATCAAAGGACGTACATTTAAAAATTTATAGATAATCCTCCATGTAAAGAAAAAAGGTCCACGGTATCGCATATTGAGAGGTCATAAAAATATAAACACGTAAGGTATTGTAAAACAAATAATGGTATAAAAACATATGCGACATCAACATGATACACCGTGCTCTGCCAGTCTGAAAGCGAGCTAAGACCCTAGATCTGTAGGAGTCCCGACTAACAGTCAGAGGGGACGAGGTTCAGGACCATGTCTCCTCTGAAAGAGGTTTGGACAAGGCCCGTCAGATAGTCCCCATCGCCCTGTTAGTCAGCGTGCAACGTTCAAGTAAAAGTCTGCATAAAGCTGTAGAGGGGCCAAATACAAGACCTATAGTCTTTTACATGATTACATGATAAAATAACGTTATCGGAGCCTTTTACTTTCCTCAGTTTATATACGAGATCACCGTAAAAATTAGGATGGGAAATTCCATTGGATACATACTGTTGAAAAGAAATATTTCCAAATTTAGATAGAAGTTCTGAATAAGATCTGAAGAATTTGCCGAATGTTTTTCTTAGCTTGTGATATCTGTAACCCTGAGTTAAAAGTTTAGTAGTAGTTTTGTAAATTTCGTTTATGAAAGTGAAAAACATTGGTGCAGTTTCTGACAAATCGAACCAATTGAGATATATAGATACCATATGATGGGAGTCGAGGGACATCGTCATCCATGTAAGGGATATTTACAATAGGAAATCCAAAATCCTCACGTTTATCATAAATATTAAGATATATTAGGTGGTTGATAATTTTGATGTTTAAATCTAAGAAAGGTGTAGATTTATCTCAAGTATTAGCTTTATTCAATGTGAGCACTGGTGGATATATTTCTGATATCAATTATTCGAATTCAGAGTTGTCGATAATCAAAATGTCATCCAGATATCTGCAAGTATTATTAAATTTGTCAATGAGGTCAAAACGTTTTGATTTTTGAATAGAAACCATAACATCCCTCTCATAACAATAAAGAAATAAATCTGCTATCAGAGGTGCCCAGTTAGTACCCATAGAAATCCCAACTATTTGTTGATACATGTATATCTTGCCATCAAATTGCACAAAAATGTTATTCATGAGAAAATATAGTTCTTTACATAATTCCTTGTACGTCCAGTATCTATATGAAGTATATTGTTTGTTGGAAAAGAATCCGGAGTTATTGGAAGTACATATCTACGTTTTAGATTCTCTGTGAAAACACCGTTGTATAAGAGACAGCAACTTGCTATTAATCAAATCATGAGGCAGAGATGTATAAAGTGTAGAAAAATCAAATGTAGAAATTTGAGTCGCTTTGAAATTTAGCGAAAGAAGTATGTCTATAACTTCATGAGAATTTTTAATTGACCATATGATGGGAGTCTGGAGACATCACCATCTAGATAAGGGAAATTTACGAAAGGAAATCCAAAGTCATCACGTTTATCATATATATTGGTATGAATATTGTTGTTAATAATTTTAATATTTAAGTCCAAAAACGGTGTTTCCTTGTCGGAAGTATTGGCTTTGTTTAATTGAAATTCAGATGGATAAATGTCAGATATATAGTTTTCAAACTCAGGGTTATCGATTACTAAAATATCATCAAGATATCTAGAGGTGTCATTAATCAATAGGTCGAAACGTTTAGAAGTTTGAAGAGAATGCATAAAGTCTCTCTCATAACAATAGAAAAATAAATCTGCTATAAGGGGAGCGCAGTTAGTGCCCACAGGGATCCCAATAATCTGTTAATAAGTCTTGCTATTAAATTGTACATAAATATTATCCATCAAAAATGTGAAGGCATTACACAACTCAGTACAAGTCCAATATTTATAATTATCCTATTGTTTGTTAGAGAAAAATCTAGATGTAACTGAAGTACAGAGGTATGATTTAGACTCTCGGTTGAAACACCAGCGTATGAGAGACAGCAATTTGGTTTTGATTAAGTCATGAGGTGAAGAGATATATAGTGTCGAAAAATCAAGATTTCTTAAACAGATTTTTTCAATGACTTCGTTAAAAGTTTTGATAGACCAAAAGTAATTGACGTTACTGTTGTTAAAGACAACATTACAATACTCAATAACATGTTCTTTATATTAACTGCAGCAAGAGCGGAGGTAATATGTTTAGAAAGCACAGTTGTAGAGCAATGACTAGAATTTCATATAAAACGTGATTTATATCAAATTTTTGTGTAGTTTGGGAAGCCAATACATTGTTGGAAGATCATTTTTATCAATGCTTAAACTGAAGTCACACATAGCTTTACAGTGGTCAGATAGGATCTTGTCTTTAAACAATGGGGTCTCAACAAACGTAGAAGTAGAGTTCAATTCCGTTTTAAGAACTGAAATATAGTATATTTTTCAAACAATGATAATATTATTAGCTCCTTTGTCAGCAGGTACGAAGACATAAGTATTATGTAAATCAGCTATTTTCTTTCTTTTAGACTGGACTGGTATATAATGTGGTTGTTTGAACAAATGGGGATTATTTGTAAAATTATCGATGCGAATATCGATAACTTTTAAGATTTCACTTTTCCAGTCATTCAAGGCATGTATTTTTACACCTTCTTTTCACACCATCGTTTACAATAAGTGTTTAATGCCTCTTCAACAATATCCCGGCATTTGGTAAAATCTATCCTGGAAGGTAATCTATACTTTGGCCCTTTATTAAAAAGTGAACGTAAATATTTATCCGAAATACAATTCAGATCACCTGTAATAATATGGCCCGCAGGCTGATAAATCAATTTAGAATTATTGCATGAACAGGGCGATGGAATAGAGTCAAGTGAATTTAGATTAGATGTGACTGCATTGTAATTAAATATAAGATTTCTAATAGGTTTTTTGTACTGATAGCAAATCAGAGGTGGTTCAAGATTCTCGAAATACTGAGGAATTTTACACTTGACTCTTTGATCACGAAAACCAAAAAATATTAGAAATATTAAGCAGATCTAAACCTTTATTTACAAATTTAATCTTGATAAAATGCTATAATAATTTAAAGTCTAAATCAATCCGTATAACGTAAACTTAATAGATCAGCCTCATCCAGGATCGGTTTTAATCTGGTGACTGGGATAATGCATGTAGAAGTTCGTGACGACCGTAACATTTCTGGCAATCCGCAGTAGATCGTCTAATAACCTATTTAACCTACCATGTCTTCTGCGGTTGCCATTACGGCGACGACCGTGCGACTCGTGTTTTCTCTTAACGTCTGGTCTTAGTGAAAATATACTGATATTGTTATGGTAAGAGGAAATGTTACCTTGTTGGAAAAATTGGTCATTAATTGAGACCAAGGGGATATGGGGTTTGTCGATGTTTAATAAACAAAAGAAACAAAACAAAAGACAGGCAAATTCCAGTGCCGGAAACTCAAGTGAAAAGAGCTCTGGCTATAATACTTCGTTTTTGTCAGTAGTATGCCGAGTGCTGCAAGCCATGTATTGTACTGAGCGCCGACAGTGTCAACACCTAACGGAGCTCCAAACGAAATGACAACATCGACGCCTAAGTCTTTCGTTATCAAAATGTCAAGCAGTGATGAGATTGGTGGTCTAAGTGTTGGCGATGATTGCGAAACTGGATAAGTTAGACTCCATAGAGGCAAATCTATGGAAGCTTTTATCAGATGTATCAAACCTGGTAGTCAGAATGAAATCTTTGGAGGGCAACTCGAAAGGCTACGGCGAGTCGTTAGATTTTATGTCGGAACGGTTTGATAGATTAATGGGGAAGCATGTTGACACTGACAAGGTGACGAAAGAGCTTAAGCGGCATGAAACGATGATTGAAACAATGAGTCGTTCTATGGAAGCGGTGCGTCGTGATCGGGACGAGATGGAGGAAAAGGTCATGAATTTGCAATGGAGGTCCATGAAGACCAATCTAGTGTTTACCGACCTGTGAAAGGAATAGAACGACGAGGACACCGAGGAAAAGTTGCGAGTATTCCTGTCTAAGGAGTAGGGTACATGAACAGCTGCCGACAGGTATGGAAGATCGAAGGCCACAACTGTACTCCGTCATGAGGTGCTTCCGTGAGGAGGGTAACCCATTGAGATTGGTAAACAATAAGCTCATCATTAACGGCGGCTGTACAATGCATTGCACGACGACATTTATAACGGGCAGCAACCCGTGCATGATGACTATGAGCATACTGAACACAGCAGTGTGAAAACGCTTTCCCTAATGGAGATGACGCGGGCTGTGGGCAAAGTGATATTGCCGGGAGAGGAGCATAGGGGTGCGTTGAAAGTGGACATCAGTCAAATTTGTCCACACTTTCATGGAACATTGACAAGGGATTGACTGATAAACCATCAAGTGATGAATATATTTTTAGAATATCTCACTATGACATTGTATTTCTATGTAAATGTTGGACATATATAGATGATATTCTTGATATTCAAGACGATAGTATATAAAGGTTTCCTACTATCTGTGATTTTAGGGGGATGAAAAGTTATTTATTATAAGGAAACGTATGAAAAATGTTTATCAGTATTTGAAAAAATGTGAAATTATCATGTAGGTGAAATTAGTCTTGAGTGAATGTCCACTGTGAATGTCCACTGTGGTACATTGTTGTTAGTGCCATAGTCATGTGACACCAGTTACTTTCGTATTTTGCTTGAGGAAACTCCTGTCTTTTTAACTTTTTGTTATTTGTTATACACCGCCCAAAAATAGTATTTCTATAATGATAGGTTAAATGAACTACATTAGAAGTGATGCTGTATGTTGAAACAACTGCTGATCACAATGCGCATGACGCAAAGAAATTCAGTAAATTTGTAAAGTGTAATAGCGATAATACGCAAATGGTAAAAGAAGAATAAATAATAACAGTATGGTGAAATCAGAAATAGTTAATATGAGATTGATTCGCCAATTTATGTGATGTCTTAAATAGTGTTGTACTCCCATATTGTAATGTGAAAGGAGGTAGCGTTTGTGAAGGTAATAACAATACAAAACAAAACTAAAACAGAAAATTTTTCAACGAAAATATACCATGGCTTAATGAATCTTGGAAGGCAAAATTTAGAGAATAGAAAACAGGTCTTCACAATTTTAGTAGTGAATCTGTAGAAAATCATAGAATTATAATAGATAAGAAGCGTGTTTACAAAATACTTGAAAATAAACTTAGAAAACAACATGTACGACACGTTAGACTACTTAAAAATCACATCCCCAAGCAATTTTTCAAATGTTTCTCTTTATTCAAAAACAAAAATGTAAATAGCGACATCTCCATAGATCAATATTTTTTTACCATTTTAAGAATTTTATTAATAAAAAACAATATAGATGACAATATGGAAACAATGTAGATGACAATATAGAAAATAGCACTGTTACTGTTCAAGATCCAATCTTTGAAGAGTTGAGTTCTGAAATTTTGGAGGATGACGTAAACAAAGCAATAAATAAATTAAACAGAAACGAAAAGTGTGGAGAAGATATCGTATTAAATGTATTTTGTTGGCATATGTTGTTAAAATCTATATTCCACTCAGGTATTTCCCTGATACATGATTTACTGGATTATAGTACCTGTATATAAATGGAAGACCGTAATGATACCTATAATTATAAGAGGTATAACGTTGATTAGCTGCATGGGCAAAATGTTTACCTCTGTACTCACAGCTGGACTTTGGACAATGAAAACAATATAATAACAGATTTACAATTTGGCTTTAGATCTGGTAATTGTACAGAAGATGTTGTATTTATATTACAGATATTGATAAACAAATATTCAAAGAGAAAGGAATGGGAAAGGGGGGGGGGGGGGGGGGGGGGGGGGGGGGGGGTTGTCACCAATGTTATACTCATTGTATGTGAAGGACTGTGAAATGCATTTTCTTAAAAACATTTTCCTTATAATAAATTACAGTTAATGACTATATTTCTTTTAATGCATTCCGATGATAAGTTGCCAGAGGAACAATGTAATAATTTGGTCTACATTGCACTAAGTCGCCTGCTTTTGTATGAATCTAAAATAATTAAAATTTTGAAATACATGTCACACTGAGTAACCCCAAAAGCCTTGCTAAAATGAGGCAGGAATTCAAGATATAAGACTATCAAAATGGCAGTCACATCAGCTATATTGGATTACGTAACATCATTTTTGTTATCAAATCGTTCATGTCAATCTTACAAATTTATTACACTTGTTATGATGATGAAACAGAAAACTGAATATCAACATTTCTAGATTAACGCCATGGGGTCATCCTTTATTTTATAGATGGGCACCATGGGGTCATACTTTATTTTACAGATGGACGCCATGGGTCATACTTTATTTTATAAATGAACGTCATAGGGTCATACTTTATTATTTTATAGATGGGTGCCATGGGGTCATACTTTATTATTTTATAGACAGGGTTATGGGGTGATACCTTAATTTATAACGCAACTGTTTTATATACTTAACTCACCTGTTCATCTGGAACAGATCATTTCTTCAAAATTTCATCAAATACTTTAAGACGATGTGGCTATACGGCATATGTCACTATCCGTGCCCCTAAAACGCATTGACGCTTTAACCACATACTAAACAAAATGATATTATAGTTAATTTTATGTGATGAATTGTCTTTACAAAGATGCTGTTCTATGACATATTTGTAATTTGAGAAATTAGTTTTAATTTTGAAAATTAACAAAAAAAAACATGAATGACTATTATTAATTATTATGGATATGTCATAAGACAATACGATAACAAGATGTTTTATATATACTTAATCAGGAATATGTCATAAGACAATACGATAACAAGATGTTTTATACATACTTACTCAAGAATATGTCATAAGACAATACGATAACAAGATGTTTTATATATACTTAATCAGAAAAAATAACCACCACCCTTTTGCAGTCCACGCAGCCAAGGATCCGGACCAAAATTAACATGTACAACCAGATCATATACCTAACAAACTGAGAGTATAAATAAGTTATGGGCAGTAGTTTCGAACCAAACAACCAAAACATGTTATAGGCCTACAGACGACAGAGAACAGGGTATAATTATCTCCAGTAAAAGGGAGCAAATATAACTAGCAAACATAACTAGCAATAATAACTAGCAAATATGACTACCAAGAATAACTAGTAAACACAACCAGCAAATATAACTGGCAAATATAACCAGCACACATAACTAGCAAACATAACTAACAAATATAACTAGCAAATATAACTAGCATACATAACTAGCAAATATAATTAGTAAAAATAACAAGCATATATAACTAGCAAATATAACTAGCAAACACAAATAGCAAATATAACTAGCAAACATAACCAGCAAATATAACTAGTAAATATAACTAGCAAACACAAGTAGCAAATATAACAAGCGAATATAACCAGCAAATATAACTAGTAAATATAACCAGCAAACATAACTAGCAAATATAACCAGCAAATATTACTAGCAAATATAACTAGTAAATATAATTTGCAAACATGACCAGCAAATATAACTAGTAAACATGGCAAGCAAATATAACTAGCAAATATAACCAGGAAATATTACTAGCAAATATAACTAGCAAAGATAACCAGCAAATATTACTAGCAAATATAACAAGCAAATATGCAACTAGCAAACATGACTAACAAACATAACTAATGAATATAACTTGCAATTATAACTAGCAATGATAACTAGGAATGATAGCTAGCAAATATAACTAGCAAACATAACCAGCAAATATAACTAGAAAACTTGACTACGTGTAGCAAACATAACTAGCAAATATAACCAGCAAATATTACTAGCAAATATTACTAGTAAATATAACTAGCAAACATAACCAGCAAATATAACTAGCAAATATAACAATCAAATGTAACTAGAGAAGGAAGTCACTTAACGAAGTCTTCATTTGATACGCAACTAATATCAAGAAGCTTATCTACATGATCACACATCTTCCAGAACATCAAGGCCGGGGACACATGGTGGTATTGATCCCGATATCGCAATGAGCGTCTGTCTTGAATGCGTTCTTGGTTCGATTCCTGGGTCTGGCCACAATTCTTCACTTTGTTACAACATCGATGGAAATTAATTTAATTAGACCAGTTGTAAAATTACAGCATTTGGTTGCTTTTCATCTCAGTGCACAGCTACGCTCGTTATAAGTCAGGTGCATTTCTAAATATAATTACAATATTTCTACTTATCATCTAAAGCAAAATTTGATTGCCATTTGAACAATGTGCCCTTGCTCTTTTTGTATTTAGCAATCACATGATTGCAAATAGCCAGGGATGCGAATAAAAATTATCAGAATTAACGACTAAATAAATTATCTTATAAATAAAATCCCCTTTCATACGCCCGCATTAAAATGTTATACTATACCATCTGTCGTCCGTCCGTCTGTCCAGTTATCTGTCGGCCGTCCATCCCCTCTCGTCCATGCTTCTTCTCTTTAACCATGAAAGATAAAATACTTTTGTGGTGGTATATGAAAGGGTCGGATATGGATTTGTGCACCTGGATTTTAAACTTGGTCTGACCTCTAGGGTAGGGAAAAATAGGCGGGTTAAAATAGCAGGTTAAAAACTATTGTCTGCGATTCTTTTCCTTAACCAAGACAGGTGGAGATGATTTAATGGTGGAATATGAAAGGATCTAACCTAAGGTTGTGCATTTGGACTTTAAATCTTGGTCTGTTCCCTGGGGTAGAAGAAAATGGGCGGGGTAAGTAAACCTCTTGTCTGCGCTTTTTCTTTGATCAAGACAGATACTGATGACTTGGTGTGGTGTATGAAATGGTCTGACCCAAAGTTGTGAGCATGAGTTTTAAATTGGATCTGTCTCCCAGGGGTAGGGAAAAAAGGGCGGGGTACAAAACACTTGCCTGCACTTCTCTTTAACAAAGAGTGAAAGTACATAACTTTTGTAAATGATTGTGTGGTGGTATATGAAAGGATCTTACTTGAAGTTGTACACTTGGGCTTTAAGCTTTGGTCTGGCCCCTGGGGTAGGGAATCATGTCAACATGCGGTGTATTTTTACATAAACAATCTTCACCGACTGACTAATGCAGTTTTCAGAACACCATCATGTTTATGATTCATGGAGTGCCTTACCGTTACTACATATACAAACCTGTAGCAAGTACATAAGCACCTTACAGCTCCAGTATATCAGGGATTTAAAACATCAAACTATAGCAGCAGATACACATGTATCTTCAAATTCACTCAGACTGTGGATTCAAAACATCAACCTAGGTAAACATATACCCTGCAGCTCATCCAGGCCGGAATTAGAAGCAGCAACCTGTGAAGGTTCACATACACACTGAAGTTCATCCAGGCCAGGAATTAAAAGCATCAACCTGTAGCAGGTACACATTCATCTTCCAGCTCATTCAGACCAGAGATTTAAACACCAGTCTGTATCATGTATAACTACATCTTCCAGATCAGGAATTATACTTCGATTTATAAAAGGTAATAATCAGATCTACATTGCAGAGCCTCAGAAAATTATTTCACACATTTAAAGTGTTAATCAAAAACTCTGATTTGATTTTGAACATGGAAGCAGCAGGCTGAAAATGTCCTGAATATAATCGTAATACTCAAGGAAGGAAGATTACATTAATCTGTAGCATACACATGCTCTCCTTAACAACTACGCCAAGTCCTCTAAAATCTCAAGATACTACTTCTTCTCTCAGAATATTTGAATATAGCATCAGACAACACTAAAATTTTCTGTGTCAAATTCTTTAATACCCGGTAGTTTTCTGAGTTAATAGAAAATATATTTGTAGGGATAAAATATATTTAGAATCCCTTTTGAAAATTACAGACTTCAAAACAATTTATGGAAGACTTAAAAACATGATAAACATTTTGAAGTTCATCCTTTGCAATGTTTAATTATTACCAATATTTGTTAATAGTAAGTTTTTTTTCGATGTATGCACAGCATATTAATCTACAACCAATTTTCAACAACAATATACAATTTATTATATGAAAGACTTAAACATTACATAATTGTGAGTTAGGTAGTTTAAAAAACCCTCTTTACATAGAATTTGTTTAGAATTTGTTTAATATTATTACTATTATTTCTTTAATGTTTTCACTCCAGTTTTGGGGTTTTTTTTTATGAAAGTCATTTGATGGTTTTTCTTTTCATAAATCATTACTTAAAGTGTTTGTGGCAAGAGGTCTTAAGAGAATTAAGGCCTGTCTTCTGTCTGTCACACATTTGAAGGGGATATACAAATGATTTCTGTTCACTTGGCAATCAGTTTGGAGAGAAGCTACAACTTGGATAAATTATATTATCCTTAGTGCAAAGATGAATGAATCACTATAGGGCACCCTCTTCTGTAATGTGCTCATACATTACTGTAGTAAATCAAGTTTTCAGACCTAAAACTCAATGCACAGATTGTTCAATTATAATCAAATTATACCAAATTTAAACACCTGTATTTACATGCACATGATTTTAAAACATCATTGCAATTATATCAGACATAATCTCATCATGAGGACAGATTCCTTCCCAAGACTGATTAATTGTGAACATCTACAAATTTCCAACAGTAACTGAGTACTTAAACAATGAAGAGATGACAAACATTTTTTTTTTCTGTTTCAACGAGCACAGAATGATAATGTTATTAAATAAGAGATTATATCAAAAACTTGAGTTATTAAATATTACTGTTTTATCATATGCATATGATGGTCTCATTTAATTTGCTGTAACATAGTTATGTTATTTTTATCATGGCAAATGAACTGGAGATAAAGCACCAATCTCTAAATCACCTGGCTCATTCTGGTAAATTCTAAGTGTCAGCACTCAATGCAATCATTTAAATCTACACTTCCATTCGACTGTATTTAGCATCTACATGTGGCAAACTTTCTTGAATACGTTCATTAAATCATTTGTACCATAAATAACAAATGTTAGTGACAAAAACTATACATCAGTAATTATAGAAGCTACTACATATGTAAAAATACTGCAGAAGTTGTGGCTTCTATTTGAAGGCTGCAACTTTGTTGTTGATGGGTCTCTTCAAAAAGCGACTAGAGGTCATAAATTGCTTAATTTTAGGTAGGTTTTCAAATCTCTCGGTAAACCCTTTAAGTTTAGGATAATCTTCTAAGATGCCTTCTTTCATCACTGTATGCTGATCTAGGAGCTCATACATATGAAAATCACACACTGTAATCTGTAATTAAAAACCATGTACTGTAATATGTAAATAAAGATCACACAATGAAATCAATAAATAATAAATGAATCTGTAGAACTGATGGATGCTCCCCAAATAAACCCTAGTTCCAAAAGGGCTAATTTCATAAAATATGTTTTTTCATTATCTCTGTTTAAAAAAATCTACTTCATGAAATATGCTTTAACAAAATTTGAGTATTAATGAAAGCAATGCCTTACGTTGCATAATACGTCCATCGCTTACAGTGAAGCAAGAAACATAAGCACTGTGATCTCGGCCATTAAGATATAACCTTGACTCATTATCATGACACACCCTTGGGTCCTGGGCAAGAATTCTAAGAAATTTTGTTCAAATCCATGCATGCATCAAAAAGCTTTGGCCAGATAAAAATGTAATTAGCACTGTGACCTTGACTATGTAATAATAACCTTGGTTCAAGGTCGTGACACACCCATGTGTCCTGGGCAACAATTCTGTGAAATATTATTCGAATCCATACAGGGGGTAAAAAATATGACCTGACAAACATTTATCCATAAAATGCAATGTGACCTTGATCTTGTCAATATGACCTGTTTTCAAGGTTATGACACACCCATTAGGTTCTGGGCAATAATTGTGTATGCAAGAGCAATGCCAACGTAGCATATGCCCCCCACCTCTCCTGGTAATTTTTGTACCCTGGGCATAAAGCACTGACACTCCTTTCAATTTTTCTATATCGGTGATTTTCGATTATTGAAAATTGAATCGGAATCAGCATATTATCCGAATCATATTTTCAGCGATCAACAATCAATCATCGCCGATAATTATTTCATCACTGTGCATAATAAAACTTGACCAAGATATCTAAATGATGTATCTTTATACCAAACATAAATTCAATATCTTTATCCATTCCTGAGATAATGAGCTGACACTGCATATTTCAAGAAATTTTCAAAGTCCAAAGGGGATAACTCTGATAAAAATAATTGAACCATATCTAAATTATAACTTATTAACTTGACCTAAATATCTTTAAGATGTATGAGTATATAAATGTAAATTCAATATTTATATTGGTTCTAGAGATAATGTGTGGAAACACTTAATTTAAAAAAATTTTCTACCTCCAAGGGGGATAACTATGACAAACATTATTGAACCATAACCAAGTTTGAACTTGACCTAAATATCCTTTAGATGTATCAGTATATAATATATAAATTCAATATCTTTATTGGTTCCAGAGATAATGTGCAGAAACTGCTAATTCAAAAACATTCTCTAAGTCCATGGGGAATAACTCTAACAAAAATTGTTAAACTAAAACCAAATTTGAGATTGACCTAGATATACTTAAGATGTATCTGTATGCAAGAAATCAATTCAATATCTCGATCCATTCCTGAGATAATGAGCGGAAACTGCTAATTTTCTACCTCCAAGGGGGATAACTATGACAAAAATTATCGAACAATAACCAAGTTTGAACTTGACCTAGATATCCTTGAGATGTATCTGTATACCAAATACCAATTCAATATTTTTATTGGTTCCAGAGATAATGAGTGGAAACTGTAAATGAACCGACCGACCAACCGACCGTTAGCAGCAAAACAATATGCCCCTCCTTCCTCGAAGGGGGGTATAAATATCATTCAAATCCATGCAAAGTTTTAAAAGTTATGACCCCAACCAAATATTCAACTGACACAAGTACTGTGACCTTGACTTTAAAGATATAACCTTGAAAATCAAGAGGCTTCATCCTTATGTTTTCAGAAATAAATGTACAAAGTTTAAAAGTTCTAACACAAACAGGTTGATCTGTATCTTGTTTACAAGGCGTTTTCTAAAAAACTTACTAGTTTTGGCCCCCAAATTACCTTGACCTTTGACCTCGATATTGAAAATCAATTGGCTGCATCCTCATGTCATAAGAAATACGTGTACAAAGTTTGAAAGTCCTAAATGGTATGGTCTGTATCTTGTTTACAAGGTGTGGACAGACCCACAATGCATAATACATCCCTCTACGATGAGCATATAAAAATAAGAAACAGGGATTTCAATAAAAGCCGGTGAAATACCGCCACTTCAAATGACAGAATTGCTGGTTCGAATTTCCTCTGACCTTGAATTTACTACTCACATTCGTGCATACAGTACTAAAAATTTATGTCTCAAATTTCTAAATCACTTCCTGAAATAATTCTTTTTGAAAACCCTAAAGAAAGGACATAACTTCTAAATTAAGCATGTATATGTAGTTTTTGTGTTATGCTCCAGACAATTTAAGTATGTAAATAACGAAAGTAAATTATTACATTATTATGCAAAAGAGAGGAATGGTTATTTTGCACTGCACT
This sequence comes from Pteria penguin, assembly GCA_035048485.1. Lineage (NCBI taxonomy): Eukaryota > Metazoa > Mollusca > Bivalvia > Pterioida > Pteriidae > Pteria > Pteria penguin. The sequence continues at coordinate 43,322,535 of CM068588.1, read as the reverse complement.
TTTCCTCAGTCTATCTATCTATGAAGTTTCATGTTGATGCCTCTTACAGTTTTATACACTTTGCATGTTGTAACCTTGACCTTTGACCTATGACCTTGGGTCAAGGTCAGGACACACCCTTGGGTCCTAAGTAACAATTCTGTGAAATATTATTGAAATCCATGCACAGGGAAAGAAGTTATGGCCCAGACAAGGTTTTACTCACTTTGCACGTTGACTTTGACCTTTGACCTATGACCTTGGGTCAAGATCATGACACACCCTTGGGTCTTAAGTAACAATTCTGTAAAATATTATTGAAATCCATGCACAGGGAAATAAGTAATAGCCCGGACAAGCTTATCCTGGGCGCTGGATGCTGGACGGACAACGGCATAACATAACACGCCCCGTCTTAAAACAGGCGTATAAAAAATGTGAAGAATTGTCCATATACACCCTCATTTGAAAGTCTTAAAAAATTCATAGAAAATCCAAAAGTTGAGATTTTGACAAAATTCTTTCAAAATAATATTCCCTACCAGAATTGTGATCAAAATAGTCCCTAAGAAATCATCATTAGCAATTAACTAGGAAATATGACACTTTTCTGCATTGAAATCACCATGTCCAAAAAAAATGTCAAAAAAACACTAAAATTTGAATTTGGAAGGGAACCAAACTGACAATACTTCTTCACTCATCCCTCTAGATCATTTCTATGCATTCTGTTTGTCTCTGTATACAGCCAGTATGAAGAAAAAGAAAAAGATTGTCAAAGGAGGGTACTCTTTTGTGACCTACTTTTAACTATGGTGGCACCACCATGGATGGACGGATGGACGGTACGAGGGACGGAAAGTTGGACAGATAGACGGACAGCGTGCTATGACTATAGCTCACTTCAGCCTTTGGCTCAGGTGAGCTAAAAACCAACAATAAATTTAGTTAACCATATGACAATGTTGATATGAGTAAATGGACAGAGGACAGTAGAATTATTGTCCTCTGAGGAAACAGGTGCAATACTACTACTTGGGGGAATCAAATCATGGATATATATATTCATGATATATACATTTTCTTTGCTCAAAGTTTTAACTTTTGATATTGTAGAAAGCTAAGAGTGTATGTTAAGTTATGAGCCACACACATAGTTCAGCTTTATGACAGCTGCCCCCACAATGCTTTACAATAATTTTGGGACAAAATTGGGGAGTGGGTTACATGTACCATGATTTTGGATTACATGATATCTATCCTGGAGGCATGCATATTTCCTTTTTTATCTAATGCATATAATATTGCAGAAAGAAAATAAATCAATGAAATGAGCTTGGCAAGTTATTGTATTTTACCAGCAATTTTCATATCGCATTTTGATGCAAATGTATGACCTTTTTTAAAATATGAAATTTTGTGAAAGGAGGGGAACCTCTGGGGCCTTTGTCCCCCTTCACTGGATCGACGTCTTGTAAGATTTAGCCATATAGTAATATTACTTGTGAGGGACCTTCAATACTTCATTACTACTGAGTTTCTTCCAAATCCCTTCAACAGTTCGAAAGAAAAAGGCAAAGGTATGAAAAGTTTAAATGGACAAATGTCAAACAAAGAATAATTACAGTAGCTCATTTGAGTCTTCAGATAAAGTCATTAAAAAGTCTATCTCATGTTAGGAATAGATTCGATTACCACCCCAAAATAATAGACCATTAGCCCGGAAACTCTATAGTAATTTTTCTTAGACCATGCTTACGTTGTCACCAGCAAACCAGTGCTTGTCTGCCAGGAATTTCTCAAAGGACTCCAACTTGTCTTTCACATTCTTGAAGTAATCATCCTTCAATTTTTCCTACGTAAAAAGGGGAAAAACTCTTAATATGTACAACATTAAACATCAACACATCATTATGTTTTTGTCTGCATGATGTAGGATATAACATTAGAGCAATTTCTTATAAAATTAGCTAATTAGTACAAGACAGCATATAAAGCTGACAAATTTTCCTAAAACTATACAAAGATATTTCATGAAGACTTTTATAAACAAATTTTCTATAACTAGAGCATATTTGTAAAACATATGCCTTCGTGTGGGCTTAATTCATAGCAGCATCAAACTTTCCTAAATCATAAGTTTCATGAGCCATAACTCCTATAAATATTACCAGTAGTGTAGTATTGTCTGTCGATATATTGACCCTCAAATCTATAGGCATACTTCCCTATTAATAAGATTTTAAAATACCTCTGTTTAAAAGAACTTGACCTGTAAAATATGTGAAATATAATCAAATTCTGATGAGCATTTTATAATATATGATAATACGTAAGAATCACCTGAAATCAAGTAATTTCTTCCTTTCTAATAGTTTTGACCTTGACCTTTGACCTTATAACCCCAAAATCAAAAGAATTCTTCCTCTTCTGATAAGTAAGCATACATGTATATCCAAATTAGGTTTGAATATGATGAAGGGTACTTGAGTTATCATTCAAAAACCAATAATAAAAGAACATTGTCATCAACTGTGACCTTGACCTTTGACCTTTTGATCCCAAAATCAATAGGGTTCTTCCTCTCTTGATAAGTGAGTATATATATTATATATCCAAATTTGGTTAAAAGTGAAAAGGTACTTGAGTTATTATCCGGAAACCAATGTGTGACGGAAATACGGAAGGACAGAAGGACAGACAAAGCAAAGAGTTCATGCCCCCTGCCAAACTTGGTGGGGGAATAATAAAACTTTTAAAGCTGGTTCTCATTTTTCTGTAATATCACATCAGAATTATTTCACCTATATGCTGGTATCCCGGGATTAGTTATGGAGGTGTTTTTGGAGGGTATCACTGACCATTGGCAGATACTGTGACAGTATGACTTGTGTAAACAAGACATCATCCCCAAACTTGTAAAAGAATTCACGCCACAGTGTATTCCATTTCTGCACATTTGTTCTTTTGGTCTAAGTGGCTCTTAGAAATTGTTCTACCTGTCCCTTTTCTCGACAAATACAATGAATTCAATGAAAAATTGATGCAGGTTGGTTTTGTATAAACAATTACTTAATTAGTAGTAAGGAAAAAAGAAAGGTAGTTGGTAAAGGCAGGTGACATAGACAATCAATTGCAAGGAACAGAGAAAGGTGGTTCTTATAGACAGGTGATATAGACAATCAGTAGTAAGGAACAGAGAAAGGTGGTTGTTAAAGATAGGTGATATAGACAATCAGTGGTAAAGTACAGAGAAAGGTGATTGTTATAGACAGATGATAGAGACAATCAGTGGTAAGGAACAGAGAAAGGTGGTTGTTAAGAATAGGTGATATAGACAATCAGTGGTAAAGTACAGAGAAAGGTGGTTGTTAAAGACAGGTGATATAGACAATCAGTAGTAAGGAACAGAGAAAGGTGGTTGTTAAAGACAGGTGATATAGACAATCAGTAGTAAGGAACAGAGAAAGGTGGTTGTTAAGAATAGGTGATATAGACAATCAGTGGTAAAGTACAGAGAAACTTGGTTGTTAAAGACAGGTGATATAGACAATCAGTAGTAAGGAACAGAGAAAGGTGGTTGTTAAGAATAGGTGATATAGACAATCAGTGGTAAAGTACAGAGAAAGGTGATTGTTAAAGACAGGTGATATAGACAATCAGTAGTAAGGAACAGAGGAAGGTGGTGGTTATAGACAGGTGATATAGACAATCAGTAGTAAGGAACAAAGAAAGGTGGTTGTTAAAGACAGGTGATATAGACAATCAGTAGTAAGGAACAGAGAAAGGTGGTTGTTAAAGACAGGTGATATAAACAATCAGTGGTAGGGAACTGAGAAAGGTGGTTGTTAAAGACAGGTGATATAGTCAATCAGTAGTAAGGAACAGAGAAAGGTGGTTGTTACAGAGAGGTGATATAGACAATCAGTAGTAAGGAACAGAGAAAGGTGGTTGTTACAGACAGGTGATATAGACAATCAATTGCAAGGAACAGAGAAAGGTGGTTGTTAAAGACAGGTGATATAGACAATCAGTAGTAAGGAACAGAGAAAGGTGGTTGTTACAGACAGGTGATATAGACAATCAATTGCAAGGAACAGAGAAAGGTGGTTGTTAAAGACAGGTGATATAGACAATCAGTGGTAAAGAACAGAGAAAGGTGATTGTTAAAGATAGGTGATATAGACAATCAGTAGTAAGGAACAAAAACGTGGTTGTTAAAGATATAGACAATCAGTGGTAAGGTACAGAGAAAGGTGGTTGTTAGACACAGGTGATATAGACAATCAGTGGTAAGGAACAGAGAAAGGTGGTTGTTAAAGACAGGTGATATAGACAATCAGTAGTAAGGAACAGGAGGAAGGTGGTTGTTAGACACAGGTGATATAGACAATCAGTATTAAGGAACAAAGAAAGGTGGTTGTTAAAGACAGATGATATAAACAATCAGTATTAAGGAACAAAGAAAGGTGGTTGTTAAAGACAGGTGATATAGACAATCAGTATTAAGGAACAAAGAAAGGTGGTTGTTAAAGACAGGTGATATAGACAATCAGTATTAAGGAACAAAGAAAGGTGGTTGTTAAAGATAGGTGATATAGACAATCAGTGGTAAGGTACAGAGAAAGGTGGTTGTTAAAGACAGGTGATATAGACAATCAGTAGTAAGGAACAGAGAAAGGTGGTTGTTAAAGACAGGTGATATAGACAATCAGTAGTAAGGAACAGAGAAAGGTGATTGTTAAAGACAGGTGATATAGACAATCAGTGGTAGGGAACAGAGAAAGGTGATTGTTAAAGACAGGTGATAAAGACAATCAGTATTAAGGAACAAAGAAAGGTTGTTGTTAAAGATAGGTGATATAGACAATCAGTATTAAAGAACAGAGAAAGGTGGTTGTTAAAGACAGGTGATATAGACAATGAGTATTAAAGAAAAGAGAAAGGTGGTTGTTAAAGACAGGTGATATAAACAATCAGTAGTAAGGAACAGAGAAAAGTGAATGTTAAAAACAGGTGATTTCTTAATACAGGTGGTCTTTATAGCAGGTTTGAATGTATTCTGTATCACTATTATGCTTACATAGTCCTTATTGTACACAAGTCGCACTGTACCATTCCTGAAATCCATAGCATTCTCTAGCATCATGTCACACAAAACAATTTCCTTCAAATCCTTGCCAACTGTGGAATGAAGAAACAATACATTACATTAAGAAAATTTATCAAATATGCTGTAGTTACAGAAAAGTGGGTCAAATCTGATAACATTAATTACCTACTGTATATCACTCTCATATTTTGTAATATAAATTCAGTGAGCTCTTGAGGAATTAAAAATGTAAGACCTTTTCATAGGGTATGCCTCTTTAGTATCTTATTGAATCAAAATTGATCTTATTGTCAGGCTTATTACATCAAAGACTTCATAGATATCCCTTAGATAAAATTTAATAAAAGCTCTCAGAGCTGAGGAAGTATGGGCACAGGTTACTATTCCCATTTTCAACCTATCCCTGAGAAAGTCATGTCTGAGGCACATGTACAAATACAAATCATACATTATCATATGCCACCATCTGTACACTTTAACTGTACATGGTTCAGATATAGAAGCACCAACAGTTATTTATGTTTATATCCACACATTTTCTCTCACCAGAAGGAGGACACCTGGATTTTAAAACTAAAAGGGATCAGTTTTAAGTCTATTGATAACATTTGCTGATATTACATCATTTTTGAATTCATAACTATACAAATTAGAAGTAGAACAACAATGCTTTTGATCTACCCACTTCCCCTCTCACTAAGGGTTACAAACAACAACAAAAGCACAATCTTAAGCTTGGTATCTTTTGTAATTGACATGAAGAACCACAAGACCAAAGTAAATTTTCAGTTCACCATCTTATCTGTAACCCAGAAACACAACTGTATACTATACTCAATCATGCACCAGATCTAAATTTGTATTTGTACCTACTATGAGCGAGGAATACAAGTATGAACAAGACTGATAAGTTGATAACCTAACAGACGATAACCCAACAGAATGATAAACCAACAGATTAATAGCCCATCAGACTGATAACCAAACAGACTGATAGCCCAACAGACTAATAACCCAATAGACTGGTAACACTATTTCTAACTCAACAGACTAATAACCATACAGACTGATAACCCATCCGCTCTCCGCCCACCTCAGATGTACAACTATACATTACACCCTATCACATACAATCCCTAAAACATTTACCTAGTTGGGGAGGAGTGAACACAACAATTCTTAATACTTTTTCCTAACTTACAAAAATGTTTTTCAATTTATATTTTCACCATGTTTTGTTCACAGGTATTTGAAGCTCTGTATGTCCACAATAAACATCATTTACGCCCCTACAGAGGTATACACCAAAGATCCCTGTAGGGGCATATTAATAGATGTTTGTTGTGAACTTACAGAGCTTCAAATACCTGTGGTTTTGTTATATTAACATTTTTATAATATTTTATTATCCCTTCTTTTTTTCTTTATTAATTTTACTGAAACACCCCCTTTCCCCTCTCCCTTTTTTCTACTTATTATCCTTGGAATATTCCAAATACCAGCATAGTCAAGTTTTATCAGTGTCTTACTTGAATCTTATCAACTGATATCATGTAACTCACAACATGCTATCAGAATCACTGTAAATATATTCATGTCAGATTTAATACAGGTACTGGAGTTATCAATGGCTATGTTATGTCCTAAAAGGTGACACCTGCTCTATAAAACTCACCCTGCTCAACCATTATTGTAAGAAATATGGAAAGGCACTGATGTTTTTCATTTGAATTATACTATGCTCACTAACATTTCAACTATTAAATAAAATGGCTTTACTACAATACTTAATGGTATTTTTCCTGGGAATGTTTGAAAAAATATAACACCAAGCCAAGGAGCGAGGCTTCACTTGACAAACATCTTGGTCAACCTGATTAAACAAGTACACATGTACACAGACCAAGCTTTAAGTACAACTTTTTCCATCAAGAATGTAGAAGAAGCAGGGCTGTACAAGTACACTTGTGCTCCCCCTCCCACTCCCCCACTTTTCAGCAAAAGTTACGTAAGAACGCCTTTTGTGTGGCAGAATCCAGGTTCCCCACCTCAAAACTAATCTTGCACTCCAATATATATAAATATATATTATATACAATATTTCTTATATATCTCACAACAACACATTAATATGTCTATAATTTGTTTCCATTAGTTTGGTGTTCTGTATATATAGCTTTTCTTATTTTTGTCATAGTGTTTGTAATTATTGTGTCGCGAAGGAGGGGCAGATTGCCTCTAACATTTGACAACTTTCTCTGTGTTTTAATGTTGTTGTCACTTTTTGCGCTTTTCCAGTTGACCTTTATTTTAAAAATCACTTGCACTGACCTTTGGTTGATCCGACTTGATTCTTCATGAATAGTGAACATTGTTGTATCATAATAATTCATGATTATCATACTACAGTGTTATTTTCTATTAGGTTAGGTACCTGACATTATTGCAATTATGTCAACAAAAGGCTATTATGAAAGCATCATTTCCTGTAACTTTACATCTGTTTTCATTTATTTGTTTAACATCACAGTTATTCTACGGTACATCACATACTTACCAAAAGGGTAGATAACTCTGTATTACAGGAAGACCTAATATTTATTTATAAGTATACAGAAGAATCACCAAACCTCATTTACACTGAGGTACAATGTACATCAGATAATAATACTGTCATTATATTCATAGTTAACAAAGTTCCTCTTCATTAAAGAAAAAAATTACCAAATAGACTTACGCAAATCATGCTTTCTAGCTATGTAGCGAAGAATGGAATTACTCTGTGTGATCTTGATGTCGTTGTCTATGTAGTAAGGTAACTGTAACATGAAAATCTTGATTACCAAAATAGCCTATATCCCTCACCTGAGCATCTTGAGTATATGTATGAACGGAAAGTGTTAGAATTCTTCTCAAGTAAGCTAAAGAATAATTCATCTGAGAACTGAACAAAATTCTACACAACATTCCTTTAGAAAACATCTGATCACATATTTTTTTTTCATTCTTAGCAGTTCATCTGAGACTTCTAAAAAGAAGACCTTGTTTGTTCCACTCTAGACCTACCTATGGACTGTCCAAGCAACAGCAACAAAACTTCTGAGATATCTTAATTAGTTCAGTTTGTCTCAGTTACATCAAATTCCTTCCATTAATTAATGAGGACATTTATTTCAAAGCAAAATGTAATCTGTAAGTAGTGTACCCCTTTCCTTTAAATCATGAAAACTTTTTCAAAATACAATTCCTTACAATTACATTCTTCTCTAAATCTTTTTAAATCAGATATAATTCACTAAATAAATGCATTGTAAACAACATAAACCACCTGATAACTATGAAAAAGAAACCACTTAAGACAGTATGGCCAGATTGCAAAGCAAATTCGAAACAAAGTCAAGGTCACATGGTAAAAGTCATGATAGAAATTGAAAGCTCTGGTCATAAAGAACCTATGTGTGAAGTATAAAAGCCTACCCCTAATGATTCAAAAGAAATCGCCAAAATTAAAGTTTTTTAAAAATAGGTTAAAGTTCAAGGTCAAGGTCACTAGGTCAAAAGTCATAGTATAATCTGAAGGCTCTGATAATAAGGAAACTATGTGTGAAGTATTATGTATACACTCTTCTTAGTTGCTATAAACCATTTTGCTTCCAGAAACTTAACCAAAATGTTGATGGACAGACAACTAGATGGGCATTGCATATCCATAGATCAGAATTGCTTTGCAATCCAGCCAAAATGTCTCAAATCTTTATTTTGGCTCAGGTGAGCTAAAAACATTGAGTGAAAGATCTGATGACTCATTCTTAGACATGCATAATGTAAGAGTGTACTAAATTCTCAATCTTGAGTGTTTTAAGTGTTTTCTATTGTCTAATTCTAAACCTATGGTATTCCAATTATCCCTATGTAAGAAGATTGTTACAATAGCTTATCCCTCTAGAAGACATAGAAGAATCCTACTTATTGCTAGACAGACACTAATTCATTATCTGAGCGAATATTAAATAAGTGATTATAAGTTAACATGCTGAAACTAACATCTAATTAAGTAACGTCCAGGCACTTAATTTCAGTAAAACAAGTCAGTTTTTCTGAAGAGCTGATAACCAAAGAAGTATCATAAAAACAATTTAAGTGACTTGTAAACAATATACTAGTATCTACAGCAGTCAGATACTATTTTTAACTTTTTGATAAATGCATGAAACATTTCACAAAATTAATAATTATTATTTAATTAATGCACACGCAAACATTCAAAACATTGCATACTTGGTACATCTAGTTCATAGGCTTCAAAGGATGTGTATTTCCTCTCTTGCCATGACCTATACAAAATGATTGCATTATATATATATGAACATTACTAGGGATACTATGATTTCACATGATTGCATCACAGTACAATACATGTCATAATCAAGATAGTTTCCTCTCTCTGAACTGTTTTCAGCATAACTGTACCAATGTCTACCATCATAATCTGCATTTTAAATACATGTACATGTAAATCTGTATCACAGCATTTTTTCAGAACCATAATATACAACTATCGTTATATTTTTCAAAACCATACAAGATACAACATCAACAAAGCCAGTGGTGCAAGTCTCATCATTATATCAATATCATGCTTTCCTTTTGGAACCAATATTCATCAAGGTACCATATTTAGTATGATTAAACATCATTGTACCCATATTATCATAAATAAGACCTCCAGTACCATAGTACTGACTATAGGCATTTTGGAAACATGAAGTACACATTTCAATTTATTAACAGCTATCTGTTTTAGTGAACAGAGAGAAGAAGAAGAAGAAGTTGAAGAAGAATGTGAAGTCAGTTCACAAATGAACAAACAAATAAACACAGAGACAGACAGTACAAAATCAGTATGTGCCAAATTTATGAATCCAGAGGCATAAAAGGTGAATGTTTACATTCATCTGGTTCCGGTAAGAATATATATGTGCTTATACATGTCATATGATTGGAAACAATCATTATCTTGGCAACTGTAACATCTGACCATGGAAATAACCAGAGAGTGCCTGTTTGCCAGTGTAAAACTCTGTCGGTTTATCTTTAAGTCATATACATCATCAGCATTACACCTTTCTCATAAATCAAAGTTTTCTGTTCTGTTGTGGTTTTGCTATGAACTGTGATCTGGACTTTGAGGACACGACTCTAGGTCAAGGTCACAAAATACCAACTTGGTAGGAGGAATGTTTATGTGAAATATATGAATTTATTCACATTTGGCATATGGAGTTCACAAAAAAAACCTCTCAACCAATGTACAGACATTTGGAATCCTGTACACCTCAGAAATAGCTCATATAAATTATGTGCTTTCAAATATAATCACTTTTTACTTACATTTGGAAAATCCAGTCCTAGTCTGTTTTTTTCACTTAACCATGCATCTCTACTGTACTCTGGTGCTAATGTCAAAACAATACAAAATTTCCTCAAAATAATTATTGAAAAAAATATTTATCTATCGAAAATGAGAACTACAAAATCTACATCAAAATCGCACCGACAAAATATCACAACAAAATTATAACAGCAAAACACATTCATTGATATTTCTTGCATAATTTAACTTGTAAAATGAATTTTCTACAACATTCAACCATCTTCCAGTTCCATCAAAACGATATTAAACATCACCAGATGTTAATGACTGAAAGAAAAAGATAAAAAATTGACTCACAGATTCATGAAAAAATGCTTTGCTATGTACCTCAGGGAAAATCAGATTTTGTAAAATCTTATTTTACAACATTTATTAAATTTTTAAAGCTAAAGTAGAAAAGGTTTTTCAAACAGACATGAATTCACTTTCAGCTTTCTAAAATATGAAAATTTTTAAGTCCCGCTGAGTCAAATTCACCTTACAACATGACCTACAACTGGAGACACCAAGAGGTCTGAAGCTTTACTGGTTATAATGCTTACTATGTTTACTTCCTTACAATTTATATTAAAAAGTCTAAGCTTACATAAATATCTCAAGGCCAAAAATAGACTAAACAAGCAAATTCAGAGAATTGTGGTCACCCGCTTTCGGGGTTCTATCTGTAAGGGTGCAGTGATCTGTGACATATTCTTACGGTTGGGCATGTCTACATGCATCTGCAGCGCCATTAGGGACACACAAGCCAAATATGAAGGCCCCACGTCTAACGGTTAACAAGTTATGACCAAGGTTAAAGTTTATTTTGACAGACAGACGGACGGAATGACACACAAATGAGATTTAATGTCCCCAAGCTTTCGCAAAAGTGGACAGTTAAAACAGCTTCTACATTACTGGCCACCATCTTTTATCGTTCATTGTTGGGTATCACTTGCATCAATTTTCATTAAACTCCTTGGTAACAAAAGTTTGCATTTAAACAAACTTACCATCCCCTTGCTCATACTGTACATCCTCATATTCTTCGCCAACATACTCCAGCAACAATCTGATTGGCTGAGCAAGCTATAAAGAGAAAAAAATGTAATCAGCTGTTTTTTGAAAAAGACAATATTAGCTTTTATTTTCTAAAAATTTCATATAGGTTTAAAAATGATGAATGGTACAAATAAGAAGAGTTGTCAGAATACAACAGAGCTCACTAGTGGCGACTAAATGTAAATAGAGAGAGTTTTTTGTAAATAGATCAATCTTCAAGGTCAAGGTAAAAACTAAAAATGAAAAGTCTTGTCACAAGGAATACACACTATCTCTTACTGTTATGACCAAGGTTTAGGCTTTTTAAAAGTAGGTCAAACTTCTCAAGGTCAGAAGTTTTGATACCCAATAAAGGATCTTGTCACAAGGAATAATAATGTGAAATATAAAAGCTCAGTCTTTGATGGTTCTACAGTTATGATAAGGTTTAAGTTTTTGTTTAATAAGTCAAACTTCAAGGTCAAGGTCAAAATGTCAAAAGTTCAATACCTAATGAAAGGCCTTTTCACAAAGAATACACACACGAAATATTTAAGCCCTATCTCTAACTGTTCATAATTTATGACCAAGGTTAAAGTTTTTTTTTTTAAGTATATCAAACTCTAAGGTCAAGGTCACAAGGTCAAAATTTTCGTACCCAATGAAAGGTTTTGGAACAAGGAATACACATGTGAAATATTATAGTCCTGTCATTATAGTTCTACAGACGACGACAACCCCAGGGTTATAGTTTTTCCAGACAGTAGACCCGGCGAGCTAAAAAGAGCTTGAGTTATTTATCTTCTAATTTTCAAAAAATCTTTTTTTTTCAAATATGAAATCAGAGATTCATATACTTTAGTCCTTGTAAACAGATTATTCCTACAAATTTTCATCAAAGCCATTTTTTAGATATTCAAAATGGTCAGTATATATCAGCTATATTTTCAACACCATTCCTTTCAACTGAATTTGTCAGTTGTTCGGAGTACTGTAGATCATTCTTGTGGCGTTGCAATAAAATCAAATCAAGGGAGGAGATAAACTGATTAATTATTGTTTTACATCAGGCACCGATTATTTTACATATATTGTAACTGCATCTGCCTCATGCATTGCATATATAGCAATTTATACCTTTGCAACAGACCCACTGAACCATTGAGGGATCCTTTACATGCCATGATTACCACAACACAGGACCTCAATTTTACTTTCTGAGTTTCTCATCTGAAAGACTACATAAACACTGATGTGCCTACAGCAGCAGTCAACCCAGGACCTCTCGCTCACAAGCTGAGCACCTCATCCACTGTGCCACAACTGTTTAAGTGGAAGGAGAGGCACATACAAGACCACATAGGCCACACCACCTTTCTAGACCCCATGGTAAAAGACTGGACACAAAATCAGATGTACAACTACAAGTACAATTAGACCACATACAAGTATCTGACAGAATGAGACTGTATTTGATTTAATGAAATGAAGTTTTGAGAAGTGACAATCTCACAATATTGTGTATGGCTGGATGACCTCAGAGAGACACAGATGACAGACAACATGGTAATGCAGGAATTAAAACATAAAGATAAAAAATTTAGCAAGAGGAGAAGCTATACATGTACGACTATTTAAGCTATTGATGTAATGAAGGAAAACTGACTCTGTATATAGGTAATGTACCATGTAAAAGACTGAATCTGTATATAGGTAATGTACCATGTAAAAGAAAAATCAAAGAGAAATATTCATCATGACTGTAGTTAATATATTCAAGTTTTGCACATAAAGGTATCTCAAGTAAAATTTCGTTCTTTCTGAACAAGTGCCTAGAGCTCACCAGAAGGTGTGTTTTAGCTAAGATCCTAATATGGAAAACATAATTTTATGCAAAAATTCATGAAACAAATGATACCGGTGTATTTTGTTTCAAGAAACTTTATTAACTTAAAGATATTTGTAATTCTTTAAAAGCTATTATTTCCTAAATATGTTGGTGATTCCTATCTGATAGATACTAAACACAGCACTGACACTAAAACAAATCTGGAAATAAAGGATTTACAACAATAAAGATGTTCTGGTCAACAAAGTTACCTTAAGCTAAAATTTTGGTATTTTTTGTCAAAAAATTATCAAATTTGTATTTAAAAATAGAAAACTTAGTCTTGAGAACAGCTTTTCAAAAAGATATACCCGGTACTTTTATAGGGTTGTTTAAAATTAAACTTTTCCCAAAATATCCACCTTTTGATAAATCATTGAAACTAACATCTTATACTTGTAAGGAACTTAAACAAGATTTTTTCCTACAGAGATAGCTGCTGTAATATTTCTGACAAGAAGAAGCATTTCTACAATTGAGATCTTAATCAATTTTAGTGATATTAAGGCCAAGCATTATGAAAATTTCTTATATCAAAACTATAAACAAACATAATCTCCATTTTTATTTCCCTTTTGTTTAAATTCCAGTAAGTCTATTTACACTGTCTTTGATATGTTCAATATCAATGTGGTAGTAATAGTAAACTACACGTCTATATACCAGATAACTATATAACAATCATTAGTACGATACATGTAGATAAGCACAAACTCAGACATAGATAATGTCATGACTTCAAACATGTAAAGCAAGAAATGATCACATGCAGAGAGTCATTGACCTTGAAGTCAAGTTCTCTCTGCACATGCCTTAACACATCACACACTGTATTATATAGCTGTATTATGATAAGAAGCAGCTGAATATAATCAGCTTATTTTATAGCCTAAAGCTAATGAAACACCTAGTCTTATTGCAGGCAGATATTAATAAACCAAAACTTCTGTCTGAAATCAGGATGAACAAAAGGCCTCTAAACATCTAGGTTGATATGAGTAAAAAGCACTTGACTGGGATACATATTATTTTTTATAATTCAATTTGGTTTAAAACATGAAAATATATTATTTGCTGATCTTGTTTTTGCAGTATTTTCCTATAAATTTACAATCTGCACCTCTACCTATATCAGCTACTTGCATAAGTAATTGTACTCGACACATACCACCTGATTATATTATGTAGGTCAAATAAGCATGTAAAGCATTAGATTATTGATATACTTATCTCTTATCAAACTTCAAAGATGGAAGAAAAGGCCGGGTAGGTAGAGATGGGGGTTGGATTGTTGTTTGTTTGTTCGTTGCTAAATATGCATCTTCAACAATTAGTCATATGAATGATTTAGTGTCACTGTCACTTAATTCTTGTGCTTTTATATTTGAAAATATTACTATATACTTTTTTATTTTTGAAAGTCACAGATTTTCATCATTTTTTGCTATTTTTTTTCCAATTTTGTATTGGGATGGATTAATTTTACACAATATTTTTACCAATTTTATGAAAAACGCCGCTGATTATCCTAATTCCCAGCCCAAGTCCCAAAAGGGGTGTGAGTGCCCTGATTTGGTTGTCACAATAATGAGAGGGGGAGACTGACTTATCAATTTTGTCACAGGGTCTAGTTTTTCTAAGGAAGACAAACAGAGGAGGAAAGGGCCAAGATTGAGGGAGTTGGGGGCTTAGCAGCAATACCTGGACCCAGACAATTTTGTAAATTTACAATGGAAAATAAGAAAAACCCCAGTAGTATCTTAAACTAAGTTTGAGTCATTTTAACAATCACCATACATTTTGAATCAGAATGTAGTCTATGTCTCTGTTTGAATTTATTACTTGACATAATAATTTTCAGGTCATTCAGTACAAGACATATCTTGTGGGTTGTGCATCCAACCCATCAGGCAATCAAATAATAAGGTGTTGGTCGGGGTGTGTTGAGAGCAACCCCCCCTTACTTACTTACTATACGATTATTTGTCCCCCACCCCTCTTTTCCCTCCAACTTACGCAGTTAGCTGGTTAGGACAGAAAATTTTTTAACATCTTTGGCCAGGGAGTTACATACCGAGATCCTATGTAAGTCCCTGCTTACGTAGGCACTTGCAAAAATGATGAAACATAAATTTACATACAAGAGATGCTTAAATTTTCGTCCAATCCGGTCCGCCGTCTCCTGACCGCAAAGTTTCGTTTTGGTAAATGCGCTCTTTAATAATTTGGATTGATTACACGTTTACTTTAAACCTCTGTATATTATCTCGCTATACAAGCGTTGTAATGACATTGGAGGTAAAAATGGAAGCTTGGCCTGTCAAATTTGTGTCGGGGGCTAAACTGAGCCAGAAAAGAAAGCTTCCAATTCTTGGAGTCAGACTGGTCACATGTCCCAGGGAATAAACTTAACAGAAATTTTTACGAGCCATGTGGGCTCGTAATAATTTCTATTGAAACGGTCGGCTCATACCGGTGGTGAAGGTATGAGCCGACCGTTTCAATAGAAATTAGGCTCGTAAGACTCAGAATTTATGAGCCCACACCAATCTTTATGAGCCCACACTAAAAACGTTCAAAAATCGCAAGAAAAACTAATCAATTTTTTTCTGAATTTTATTACATTACACAACAATTTTTCTCCAATTTTACTCCTTAAAGTAATCGTCCCGTTTTGTCTGCGATACATTTCGTTTCATGGAAATTGCGAAAAAAAACTTCCTAAGTGGGCTTGTCGAGCCATAATTTAAAGGTCAAAGAACAGTAATTAACGAGAGTCGTGATTGGCTGATGGTGTAGGGAGAGAGGAGTACTATTTCAATGTATCAGGAGCTGTGATTGAATGAATTTATTTAATCAATCTATAAATAAAGATTGATTCTGCTGTAAAATCATGAATTTTTATCTCTTTTCGCTAATGTAGAAATTTCATAACCTAAAAAGGGGCGGTTGCAGTATATAGAGATAGATAGATAGATAGTTGTTTACGTTTGAATTTTGGGGGGTGACCCCCTTCCAGCGTGATTTTCTCAAAATTAAGGTGGATAACCTATGATAAACTGTAAAAATTCTGATAGAGGACGGTCTGACAAACATGTTGATATATGGATTGTATATAGTTTCTATTGAAACGGTGAAGGTATGAGCCGACCGTTTCGATAGAAATTAGATTGTATATAGCTAAAATGCAGGATGTTGTGTAAATCTTGCTGGAAATTTGTTAATTTAACATGAGACCTTATGGGAAATGGAATTACTATGCTTTGACCTATATAAACAAACGTGAAACCAAAGGGCGTAGCCAGATAATGTGTACGCACAAGAAAGGCAGGGGTTTGGGGGAAAGGAAAACGACCACCTCTCTCTCTTTCTCATGAGATACTCTATTTTTGACAAAATGATGTGTACGCACGTGCGTATTTGGCGTAATGGTAGCTGGTTTAACCAGATACTGCTAACTAACAAATAAGAAGAACATGACCAGATTTGAAACATCTAGACGCTTAGTTCCGCTTACTCAGTGACGGAATTAAGCATCTAGATGATTCAGATTAGAATTCAACAAGGAAACGGCCGATTCATCTTGCAGATTTTTCGTTCGCCACGTGGGCGAGTAGGAAGTGTTTCTTTGTCGTCCACAACAAATTTTACTCGTCGTGGGCAAGCGTTAAGTTTATTCCCTGTGTCCTAATTCGCATCATATTTGTTGGGGGATAAGTTTGGGGATTTATTATCACTGTCTGTGAAGAATCAATATTTTGAAGTTTTATTTAATTTGCAAACTGCAGTCATAAAAAATTCGAAGAAGGAGAGAGTCAATCGTAGAGAGATTCCTCAATGAATTTCAAAAGTTTTAAGACTCATTTAGCTCTTGTGCTCAAAATATAATTCAGCAAAGTTGCATTACAGTCTATGATAAACATCCACTTTATCCCCCAGGTCATCCTAAGAATGTTTTGGAGATTATTCTCATTCAGATCTTAGTATGATGTCACGCCAATTTCGAGAATGGAAGGGGCAGAAAACAAGGCGGCGAAATATCAGCAAAACAGTATTCCTCTGGAATTTAAACAGTCTTGGAAAGAGGAGAGGGATTGGTTATAAATTGTTTGAGGAGGGGAATGGGATGACATGCAAGATCTGTATCGATGTCAGCCTTTGTCTTCCAAGACAGAAAAACATACGAAACTACATAATGGAGTCAACAAACTACCGTTTTTCAGCGATTTCCACACGAGTCGGAGAGTGAAAGTGAGGATGAGTTTGTTGATAAGGAGAATGAGAGTTTGTTGAATGAAATTATCCATGAAAATGAAATGAAATACAATTAAAATTAACTATGTACAACCTAATGAATTAAAAAAGTTGAAAGTAAACAAATTATTTATCTGAATTAACAGATGCTGTGAAATTGTAAATTTCCAAACTTCTCACATTCTTCGGACTGGCAAACTTTCATTTAGACCTGCAAAAATGATGAGGATGCCAGTCTGAATCAGTGGCCAGTCCAGGATTTCCGAAAAGGGGGGGCCAACATGTATATAAGTCGAACTACTCAGTCATTATTGGGGAAAATCTGGATTTTTACCAGTAAATATGAGGCGAAAAGGGGGGTCCAGTTCCCCCTGCTCCTGCCCCCACTCTAAATCCGCCACTGCGAATGACCTGTGTCCTTTTCAAGATTTCAGCACCTCTGACATAACATCCATATACTATAAATGTAAACCAATATGCGTTGTGTCAGTGAGTCACAGACTGCAGCTTGCAGCAAGCTGTACAATTTACCTCCACTCTCAGTCATGTACTGAAGTTTTAGAATTTCCTCTGTTAACAATGATTGATACCGCAATATACACGATAGGTATTCTTCAGGAATATATTTTAACAAAGAAAAGCAATTAAATATTCTTGTGATCTATATTTTCATGCACTTACCCCTCTAATTTTCCAATATCCTAATTTTGGCATTTTGATTCTAAAAAATTCCAGGTGCTTGTAACACGACTCCGTTGCCGGTTTAGCGCACTATCGAAAATGCTCACCGTGGTAGATGGGTTGAACGATGAAATGTTTCAGTATCAGAAACGAGTGTTAACGTCTTTGAATTTAAAACGCTATATACTAATGTTTGCAGAAGAATCGGGTTTGAGTTATAATTAACCAATCCTCTGTACAATCAGATGGAGAGAATTCAGAGCTAAACACTGTGTGACTCACATTGCATACATGTATTGATATGTAAGCGAGTAATGTTCACCGCTTAACTTGAGATTTGACTTGTCATTATGCAGATGCATATGAAACAGTCGATCGGATCAATGGGCGTCCAACCTATCGTGCGACAGAGAAACCAAAGCATGCAATAAGCTTTTTTCAAGTTTAAACCCTTTTAGCAACATTTTTTGATGTGAAAATTATGTAGTGATTTTTGAATTTACTTGGGGGTGGTAAATACAAAAATGAGATCATGACAAATGTTGCCATGTTCTATTTTTTGTATTTACCACCCCCCTCCCACCCCCAAGTAAATTCAAAAATTAGAACATGACAGTAGAGTCACGATCACTCCTTAACGAGGGACATTAGTTATTCAGTTTCTAGTCTCGGTGTTTTATAAGTAAATACTATTTTAAATATATTTATATATTTATTTATTTTTTACATTATTATTTTTTCCTAAATTATTTGATATGCTTGATACGAAACTGCAACAATCAAAGACAGGACATAGTTGTCTCCAAGTTTATTAATTGAAAAATTTTGATT
Source organism: Pteria penguin (assembly GCA_035048485.1). NCBI lineage: Eukaryota > Metazoa > Mollusca > Bivalvia > Pterioida > Pteriidae > Pteria > Pteria penguin. The sequence goes on along the minus strand of CM068588.1, from coordinate 43,303,335 downwards.
ATATCATTTTATACGAAATAGCAGCAATTCGTGCATATCGGCAATTTTAAATTCGTTTAAACGGCAAAATTCAGAAATACAGACATGGCCGTTGTACATAACGAGAATTACTGCACCAGAGTCGATGATGTGCTCTATAGACTTGGGATTCCAAATTTCAAGAACTAGGAAATATTTATCATGATACCCCCGCCAAGGAAGTTATAAGGGGGGGGGGCTATATAGGAATCACCATGTCCGTCTGTCCGTGTGTCCCGATTCGTGTCCGCTTGATAAGTTATGTATCATAGGACTCAGGATGATCAAACTATGTATGTGAATGCCTCAGGGGAACGAGATGTGTCATGTACCAAAATTTGGTCACTGTGACCTTGACCTTGGCTTAAGACCTCTGATAGTAAAACCTGGGCCAATTTTTGTCCGGAACATAACTTTTTATTTGGTCAGTAGATTTGGACAATAATTCACAGGATTGTTGCCCATGACCTAAGGGTGTGGCATAGTTCAAGGTCACTGTTTCTTTGGTGACTAAACTCATGACTGATTGGCTCTTGGAAAGACTAAATGTTCAGCTTCCTGAATTATTGCATGTTTTTGCCTCGTGGGGTGTTTGTCCCATTAGGACAGCTGTAGTGTTTAGCTTGCCAGGACAAATGTCCGGAGACCTACTATCATACCTTTGTTGTCACATGTATCCAGTCATAATTAATTTAATGAAATTAATCAACATAGTCGCTCATTGTCCCACTTACACTTTAAACGGCTTGATAATCAATCCTGCTCGATGCCTTTATGACCTTTCAGGCTTTTGATTTTTCTATATAGATTTTGCAGATGATATTAATTTCACTGGTGCTAGCATTGCATTTTTTAAGATAATATCTTTAAGTATTTTTCATATGATTTTGACATATTAACTTAAAACTAGTGCTTCCGTATCTTAAAACTAGTGCTTCCATATGCATATGTGAGAGATTGTCTAGTATTTTTGTTGTAAAATCTATTTGCTTTAAACATACATGCTTTTTTGTTTCAAATATTTAATATTTATTCAATGAACAAATTGCGTTAGTTCATGATCATATGTGATCATATATATATATATATATATATATATTATTATTATTATTATTATTATTATTATTATTATTATTATTATTATTATTATTATCATTACTTACTTATATATCACGTGAAATGTTATTCATAATATTTATAATATAGAATAAATAAATGAACAAAAAATTCTTTGCAAGACGAAAATGACTTTATTATACATTGATGCTGATTAACCCACTTAAAAACAATATTTTTATCCAAATCTTATGAACTATAAGTATAATTATTAATAAAAATTAAAAAAAAAAAGAATATTTCAATAACTCATGATTAGGATCAATGTGCAAATAAATCGAGCTTAGACCTTTGACGAGCCACTTTAAAACATCCCAATTGGAATGTTCACCACATATATACACATTCCGTGTACACTGGATACAATATGAAATCTTCGCATTATTACTATGAATACTTGTAAAAGTTATATTTGGATAAGAAATACAGTAAAAATAGAAAAAAAAATGTGACAAAAAAAAAAAAAAAAGAATTAGTAGGTACCGAAATTACCAAACCCAGGTGCCGAATTTACCAAATCTAGGTACCGAAATTATCAATAGGTGTCGAAATTACTAGGTACGTACGAATTTTCTAGCATTCAAATGTATCATAAGACTGATTAGTCCTGTCTTTGGGCTTTCCCGTTTTGGTACAGTCGCGTTATAACCGGGCGCGGCCGGAGACTCTAATCCACAGATGAGAAGATGATCTTGCTCTCGTCTCTCATACTCATCAGCAGATGCAGGATATAAAACAGACACACTGTCACAGAGCTCAACACAGAGGGAACAGCAAGATCCTCAGAATCAGTGCAGTCAACAACACCTCAATCTTGCTAGAAGGCCAGACCAGACACTGGATGATGTGGACTGCTTCACAAACCACAAACGGAGACCACAAGGTATGGCTTACGGTCTTTTGGGTATGCAGCCGCCACTATAAGAAACTCATTACCAGATAACGCCAGAACTATTGTCACTCTTAGTGAGTTCAAATCCTTTGCAGACAATTTTGCAAGTGGGACGGCCCAGATTGTAAATGCAATGCCTATAGAGGAGGTTGTATAACCTAAAGATGTCTGATTGCTATGGGATAATTTCCGACATATGCTTTCATGTTTTTGGCTTGTTTCTAAAATGCTATGCTAGTGCTAGCTTCATTTGAAGTTTTGCTTAAATTATTACTTGACTTGACATCGCATCATAAACAGCTGAACAGGCACTTTTGCTACGGCGCGGCGAGATGAAATAGCATGATGGATAGCATGTTGCATGGTGGTACGCATGCATGTCATGAACGTTGTCAGTTTTGCTGGTTTAACTCTCGTACAGGCTTAATTATAGTGATATATTTAATGTTCGGAATGATTTTGATTTACTGTGATAGGTAAATATTACATTATGAGAGATTTTGGGCAAATTTGATTTTTTAAAATTTGATGAACGTTATCAAAACTGTGCATGTCTTCCTGTAAAAAAGGTAAGAGAAAAAAGACGATATCATGTCCCCCTAGTAAGGTACGGCTTTTCGAAATCATCCGTATTTTCCGTTACGTGCCGGTTTTTCGAAATTAAATCAGTATGTTTGTGTGCCTATTTATTGCTTTACGTCACACCACGAATATTCACTGTGTAGCATCACGTCACTAAAGTTAGTGAATCCACGAATTCAAAATGGAGGCAAAAAGCTCGCATCGAAGAGTAGAAACAGGTATTTTGATAATTGTACTATCGTATTTATATATATCTATATAGCCCATGTCCTTGTACAAACTGATACTGATATGATTGTCAACTTTTCAGTCAATAAATCATTGTAGTTTTTACATATATTGTGACAACATTCACGAACAAGCGAAATCTGTGTATGGCAGTTTCCTAGAATTTATGAAAATTTACCACTTTCTTATTTTCGTTGCAATATTCATAGTTAAAACTGACATTGAACGTTATTTGCAAATCCGCATATTCTACTTACCTAAACCTATTCGTCTAAATGTGTATTTAAAACTATTTCTTACTCTTTCTGATACTGATGGGTGCCACGAATGATAATGTCAACAAGCAAAAGTGATGAGTTTCCACGCTTAAAAATCTGGTTCGTGAAAATCAAATGTTATATCATGTTTTTATAATCGTTTTCTTATAACATAAACAAACTCATGTATCCCATTTGTGGGAAAACATATAAAAGCAAGTCTGGGGTTTATGCCTGTAAGTTAAAACATAAAGGAAATGGACCTTATGCATGTTGTGGGAGGAGATTCTTCAGTCAAGCAATATCAACTCTAATACCGAGAAATTTCCAACTTACACAACTAATCATCCGCTATATCTAATTCTTTTTGTCGTTCTGATTGATTAGTAGTTGATATATATATATATATATATATATATATATATATATATATATATATATATATATATATATATATATATATATATATATATATATATGTATAAAAGTAAACCACAGATGCCACCATCCAATTATTAAGTTTAATTTTATTATGTGGTCCAGTGGTATGGGACTCGCTTAGAGATTGGGATGTCCGGGTTTGATTCCTGTACTGGTCATGCCGGTGTTCTGTCTTTCGGATGAGACATTAAAATTTGAGGTCCTGTGTTGTTGTTGGCGTGGCACGAAAAAGATCCATCACTGCCTCGGGTTGGTCCATTACAGATTTGTATGCAATGCATCAGTCTGATGCCGTCACCAAATGCGTGCAATAATCGTGTAGTGACGTGTTCCTTTTGATTTCAATTTTTGCGATATAATTTTTTTAAGCGTTCAGCGACACAAAATTGATCTCTCTGGCGGCAACCAATGGTAAGTGTATTGATTTGTATTTCCTTCGTGTCATAATTTTTTACAACTTTGTTTTAGGTCTCATTTTGGATTATTAAAAAAAAAAAGAAATAAGAGTAGAAAAGAAATGAAAAACCTAAGAAAAATAAAAGAAAAGTAACATTAGCAAAGCTGTAAGTTACATAATGGCAAGGTATTTTCTAATTTCTTAATTATTTACGTGGAAACTCATCACTTTTGCTTGTTGACAATATCATTCGTAGAACCCATCAATGTTAGAAAAGAGTAAGAAATAGCTTTAAATACATATTTAGACGAATAGTGTTTAGGTAAGTAGAATATGCGGATTAGCAAATTACATGCAATGTCACTTTTAACTATGAATATTTCAGCAAAGCTAAGAAATAGGTAAATTTTCATAAATTCGCCGAAACTACTATAACGTTACATACACATATTTCGCTTGTTCTTGACTTTTGTCACAATGTTTGTAAAACTATAATGATTTATTGACTGAAAAGTTGACAATTACATCAATATAGGTTTGTACAAGGACATGGGCTATGAATAAATATAATTACGTCAGTACAATTATCAAAATACCTGTTTGTACTGCTTTTTGCCTCCATTTTGAATTCGTGGATTCACCAACTTTAGTCGCGTGATACATGTACTACACAGTGATATTGCACGTATATGGTGACGGTATCTGACTGATGCAGGTTATACAAATTTTTACCTTTGCAACGTAACCACCCAAAGCAGTGAGGGACCCTTACGGCTACCGCGATATGGGGCATTACTTATTTGCTGCGCATGACCATCCTCTACTTTCTTTTGTAATTCTGAGCGACCAGCTCAGAATGATTTTATTATTTTCGGACCTCTTTTCTTTTTTATCGGACGAACTCGATCGCGTAATTTCACAGAACCGCAAATCATGATCAGTATAAAAATTATTGTGTTTGCTTTTAATACTAAACGATGCAGCCAATGCAACTTTAATTTGAACAGAGTTTTTGAATAACATGATACTATGTATCATAATATTTCTTTAATTTATCAATGATGGTTTAAAATTAATAAATATTTAAAGTTGTAGTGCTTAAATGTGTTGTGGAGCGTTGTAAATTTCCTCCTCAGTTTTAGCGGATTACATGGCGGAAATGCATAAAGTGCGTGAGTTGTAATCCAGTATGGAAAACAATTTTAATGTTGTGACATCACATAAAAACACCATGATACATGATTTTAGTATAGTATAGTTTATTGATCAAAAGCTGTACAGCTTATAGATTTCAATACATGATAATTAACAGATATATAATAATAAATTTTACCAATTTTACAATTATAAATAAATAATTGAAAATAACTACTGTGTAAGAATAGTAAAATTTGCTAAACATAATAAATTAGACATTGACAGGTGTTTTAATAGATGATCGTAATATTTGATTTTTCATAGTAAAGTGCTTGGCCACTGCGTCATGCAGTAAGTGGCTGATTTGACGTATATTATTTAATACTTATTTAATATTTACTGTGTTCCTATCCAGTTTTGTGTTATGGGTTATTCTTTGAACTGTATTCGGGTCTTTCCGTCTGATTCAGTTTTAATCCGGAGACACCCGAAGTCATCGGCAGATAACACCATTTTACATGAGAGTTTCGAAATAGTTCGATTCTTTATACAAAAAAAAAAAAATCTTAATCATTACTGTTCATAAGTTGAAATAATAAATTAAAACACTGTAATAAGCCAATGTTTGGGTCTGTGACTCGGGCAAAATGGCGTATGTGATGCCAGGTATCAGTAAAGGTACGGAAGCCCATTTAGGACCTATCAAAAATATTTTGAATTTGATATAACGAATTCTTGAATTTGTTAAAACGGATTAAATTCGTTTTAACAAATTTGATGAATTCGTTATAACGTATTAAATCTGTTATAACAAATTTGAGGAATTCGTTATAACGAATTAAATCTGTTATAACAAATTTGTTGAATTCGTTTTAACAGATTTTGAAATTCGTTTGAACAAATTAAATTCGAAATAACGATTTTTTTAATTCATATATTCCTCAGATTTGTTATAACAGATTTAATACGTTATAACGATTTCCTCAAATTTGTTAAAACGGATTAAATTCGTTTTAACAAATTCAAGAATTCGTTAAAACGAATTTAATCCGGTTTTACAAATTCAAGAATTCGTTATATCAAATTCAAAAATATTTTTGATAGGTCCCTATTCGTTATATCAAATTCCTCAAATTTGTTATAACAGATTTAATACGTTATAACGAATTCATCAAATTTGTTAAAACGAATTTAATCCGTTATAACAAATTCTAGAATTCGTTATATCAAATTCAAATTTTTTTTATTTTTGTTATAAAAAATTTGTTGAATTCGTTTTAACAGATTTTGAAATTCGTTTTAACAAATTAAATTCAAAATAACGAATTCTGAAAAAATTCATATATTCCTCAGATTTGTTATAAAAGATTTAATACGTTATAACGAATTCCTCAAATTTGTTAAAATGAATTTAATCCGTTTTAACAAATTCAAGAATTCGTTATATTTGGATACTAGAATGTCGGTACAAGAGGTATAATATATACACTGTATATGTTATATTCATGTCCTGTTTGCTGCTTTATAAACACTCCTACACTTCAGCATTACCTTTCGTAGAAGTGATGAATTTGTTATCATTATACATTAGACTTATATGAATATCTCTGAAGGTAAACACCAGGACGCGCACGTATACTTTTGCCTTCAAAACCTCGTATTGTTATTAATCAATCGAAAAAATCGTATTGAGTAGAACCCTCACATGAAGTTTCGTGGTGTATCTCAAGGAATGAAGTTAGGCATTGTTTTCCAATTCAATAATACAAGGTGATTATTATTTTCCTATGAATCCATAGTAGGGATTATTAACAGGGCGTCTTTGAAATCTGTCACTATTCATATAAGATTTTATTTTGGGAAGATTTTCAAATCGTTCCACGAACGAAAGTAATCTGGGATATTTGTTGAGAATTCCAGGCTTCATGATCTGTAACTGGTCCAGGAATTCATACATAGGAAAATCACAAACAGTTATCTGTAAAGGAACAATAAAATAATATATATAATTTGATATAATTTACACACACACACACACACACACACACACACACACACACACACACACAGGTAAAGGGTAAGATAAGGAGGAATAATGAAAGAGATAAAATAAGAAGTAAGGGAAGATAAGGAGGAGTAAGATAAGATAACGAGGAATAAGGAAAGATAAGAAGAAAAAGGTAAGAGGTAAGATAAGGAAGAATATGGTAAGATAAGGAGGGGTCTCCTGTCTGGCCATCCCAACACACGATTTATGTCCACATGACACAACATACAATTCCCAATTTATTCTTACTCAATTTTATATGGAAATAGACAAATCAATTTGATTTATGAAATATAAACAAATCAACTATCAAGAATGAATTATTTGATTTCATCTTCAATGTATAATGAAGTGAGTATTCTACAGTTATAATTCAAAATTATTTCCGGCACATTTCAGTTGGTTTTTTACGTTTTTTCCGGCAAACCAGGGATGTTTCCCGATGAATTTTTCAAAGGAATCTAGGTCACCTTCAGCTTTCTTGAAATATTCCTCTTTGATTATTTCCTGTAACAATACATTATATATAAGTATAAGCCTGGATACTGACTTGGATTGCAACAATATAGATTATGTATAATGAACTAAATGAGGAGACAGGATTGTTGTAAATATATATATTGCATTCCAAGATAGCCTTGTCGGTTTCCTGTACTGTACTCCATTATAATATTGTGCACCACCTCAGCTGTCTTTTTTTTCATTGGGTAACTGGCTTCAGCACTGTAAGTAATTCTTGATTCAGGTTTACGATCGTAAAAAAGTTTTGTTATTCGAAGCATCAATGAGATGTACATAAAATCTGAAATCTGATGATGTGGTTGTTCTTGGCTCTCCTTTATTAAATTTGTCAAGCATATGGGCATCTATATATCTTGTGACTTTTAAAGAATTCGAATGTCTGAAGATGTGTATCTTAATAATGGTACATACATGTTTACTGAATGTCTTCCATATGGCAATATATTTTCATTATTCACATTTGAGCGAGCTACGCTTTAATTAATTGAAATCAATGATGAAAATTCCACATCACAATTCATAATGGAAATACACATAGACGCTGCAATGTTGTAAGTAATTAAGGTATGCAGCTGTAGCAATTAACGAGGAAGGTAAAACTTTAAAATCATAAAATACAACAAGACGTGTGAAACAAGAATGGCCCCGGCGGCAACAAAGTCAAAATAAGATAAAGTTTGAAATGAAGGTCAAAGGTCACGGTCAAGGTCACAAGGTCAAAAACTCGTCACAATGAATGCACATACAAAAGATGAAAGCCCAACCGGTAATTATGAGATGGTTAAAGTTCTTTTTCTTTTTTTCTGGGGGGGGGGGGGGGGTGCCGCAGACAGACTCACAGACAGGTTAATAACTAGATGTCCCCGAATTTTATTCCGGGTACATAATTATATACACCAGCCAAAACTATAGCAAGGCTGGAGATAAAGAATCATAATGCTCAACTTATGAGTAACACTTCTTAGATAACATTATCATAATAATTTTTGTCAAAACCAAATTATGCTTAAAATGAGCTTTCCCATAAGATTTAAGCCGGCGCGGCCTAGTGGTATCGCGTCGGACTCCTGATCGGAAGGCCGGGGTTCGAGTCCCGCTCTGGTCATGCCGGTGTCATGTCTTTCGGATGAGACAGTAAAAACCGAGGCCCCGTGTCGTGGTATGCATGGCACGTTAAAGATCCCTCACTGCTTCGGGTGGGTCCGTTGCAAAGGTCAAATTTTGTATGCCCCGCATCAGGCAGATGCCGTCACCATATACGTGAAATATTCGTGGTGTGACGTAAAACAAAAATCAATCAATCAATCAATTCCCATAAGATTTAATTAATATGTATTAATCGAGTTTTGGCACTAAGTACCAGTATACGTTACTTCTGAAGAAAATGACTCAATGTAGAGCACGTGGTCGAGTACTTTTTAAAAAGCGCACGGGTGAGCAGTATTACGTTATGGTTGAGTGATTTGTCTCGCCGATAGCATGAAAGTTACCGCAATCACACAATATCAAGCAGATATTCAAATCGATTTATTTTCAAAACATTTATGTTTTTACATAAAAAAAAAACATATAGGCGTTTTTAAAGTCCCTGAGTATATTTTAAGACACATACCTGCATTTTGTAGTTACTTACATATTCTTTGTTGTAAGCAGTGAACACCACTCCCTCCCTAAAATCTCGTCCAGTCTCCAACATCAGTTCACATGCTATCTTTTCATCTTCTGTTTGACCCACTATAATTGTGATGTTACAGATGGATGTCATATCAATAAATGTTGCCTGAATTATTTTGTTTATTATATTATGATTATACGGAAACAAGGACACAACATAAAATATTCTGAATGTTGCTGAAAACTTTTTTGCCTAGATTCTAGGCGATTGACACAGAGTCAGAATGACTTCGGATCGAATCCCCTCAGAATGTAGTTGTTAGTAATCTGTCTTTACGAAAACACACATCTCGGTACTATAGGAGTTGATATATAAAATGACCTTTATCGCCTTCCTCTGTTGTACTGTATATACGCTTCAAGATCTAAGCACAATGTTCTTAGCAATGTACCAGGCGGGTGCCGCAATATATAGGTCAATATCTAAGATTTACTTAGCAATGTACCAGACGGGTGCCGCAAAATATAAGCAATGTACCAGGGGTGTGCCGCAATATATAGGCCAATATCGACGATATACTTAGCAATGTACCAGGGGTGTGCCGCAATATATAGGTCAATATCTACGATATACTTAACAATGTACCAGACGGGTGCCGCAGTATATAGGTCAATATCTACGATATACGTAACAATGTACCAGGCGTGTGCCCCAATATATAGGTCAATATCTACGATATACTTAGCAATGTACCAGACGGGCGCCGCAATATATAGGTCAATATCTACGATATACTTAGCAATGTACCAGACTGGTGCCACTATATATAGGTCAATATCTACGATATATTTAACAATGTACCAGACGGGTGCCGCAATATATAGGTCAAAATCTACGATATACTTAGCAATGTACCAGACGGGTGCCGCAATATATAGGTCAATATCTACGATATACGTAACAATGTATTAGACGAGTGACGCCAATATATATCAATATCTTCCATGTGCGTAGCAATGTGTCAGACGGATTCCGCTAACATGTAGGCTAATATCTACAATATACTTAGCAATGTATTACTTTTGCCGAGGAAAGCGTTGTAATATTATGGTATACTAACTTAGCTCGTGTTTTCTCGCCAGGTATCGTAAAATAGTCATGCTCTGTGTAAGCTTTACGTCCCCGTCGATGTAGTACGGAAGCTGTAAATGTAATCATTGCATTATGTAGTTATTCTTATTTTGGTAAACAATTTTTATTATTCTTATAGAGTAGTAAGGAATTCATAATATATCGGCAAGTAATGTAACTGAAATTATCCCCATCAGATTGTTAGTACTACGGAAGCCCATTTAGCACCTATCACAAAATATTTTTGAATTTGATATAAAGAATTCTTGAATTTGTTAAAACGGATTAAATTCGTTTTAACGAATTCTTGAATTTGTCAAAACGGATTAAATTCGTTTTAACAAATTTGAGGAATTCGTTATAACGAATAGGGACCTATCAAAAAATATTTTTGAATTTGATATAACGAATTCTTGAATTTGTTAAAACGGATTAAATTCGTTTTAACGAATTCTTGAATTTGTTAAAACGGATAAAATTCGTTTTAACAAATTTGAGGAATACATTATAACGTATCGAATCTGTTATAACAAATTTGAGGAATATTTGATTTTCAGAATTCGTTATTTTGAATTTAATATGTTAAATCGTATTTCAAAATCTGTTAAAACGAATTCAACAAATTTGTTATAACAGATTTAATTCGTTATAACGAATTCCTCAAATTTGTTATAACAGATTTAATTCGTTATAAAGAATTCCTCAAATTTGTTAAAACGAATTTAATCCATTTTAATAGGTCCTAATTGGGCTTCCGTATTAGTACAAATAATAGCACGCTGAGTGGAGATAATTTCATCTTGGATGCTTGATGTTCGGTCAAGGTCATGACAAACCGAGATTCTTGAGTCATGACCTTTGGTCAAGGTCAGGACACATTACCTTATCACAATTGTACCAACTGCGAAGCTGTAGAACTAAGGTTATCAGAAAATATGACCCCTAATAGGAAATCATATTTATGTCTACAGTGACCTTGAGTATGAAGTCTATAATATAATATATATATATATAAATCTATAATCTGGATTTTTTAAATCAATAAATACAATACAAATTTCTTACACAGTATTTCTTTTTTGGAAAAAGACTTACATTTGGAAAAGCTAAACCAAGTGTATTTTTTACAGTATACCAGCAGTCTTTATTAAACTCTGGTCCTGTATGAATGGAAATAATAATAATAATAATAATAATAATAATAATAATAATAATAATAATAATAATAATAATAATAATAATGATAAGAAGAAGAAGAAGAAGAATGATGACGATGATGATATTTCATGATTTTTAACACAAATATTTATATATTCCTTTTCTTCTTTTTTTTTTGTATTCTAAATTGAAAAAATATGGTTTATAATACATTTATTGTACCAGTATTACCCTCGCCAACTTGATATTTCACATCCTCGAACTCCACACCTAGATATTCCAGCATCAGACGAATGGGTTGAGCGTACTGTGTGGAGAAAACAAGATGTGTAAATCGACCTATATCGCTCAACTGAGCACTTTGAGTACACCCCCAGGCCATATTTCAATATCTTTGAAATAAAAAAGTGTTAAATAACCTTTGCATTTAACTTCTTGATACATTTTTCTTTATTATATATTTATACCGCTGCTTGTGGATTATGAATTCCTGAGGGTGACATAAGCCCGATTTTCCGCGATTTTCAATGCATCGCTGACCCGTAATATATGGCTTTCCATTCAGTGTGAAAATAGTAATTAGTCTAAAACTAAAAAGTACCTTCCTCATGCATATCTCTTCTTTATAAGGATTCTTTGGCTCTTACTTCCGGGTTAGTTGGCCAGTTAGTTTGCTCTTCAAATATTGACCACCGTGTCGGCGGTGGACATCACTGAAGAGTCGTAAATTGTCGAAATGTGCAAGGGGTGTACTAAAGCAATACAAGTATAAATGTTCTATCTGTTCTTTGAATATCTTACAATAATAATAATTAATGTCTATTATACGCACTGTACAAGAAATAAAAAATAATAATAATAACCTGAAAATATGCAGAAATAACAAAGTTCGAAAAGATGTCAAAAATCGTAAAAACTTTGGTTCGGAAGGGAATAAAGAAAGATTTATCAGAAGTCCTTCTTAGTTAATCGGTACAACTGTTTTGTCAACCTATGCGCAAGGTCTGAAGGAGAAAGTCGCTCTACCTTGATTCTATCCCTTTACAGATCTGGCATGAAGTTAAAAAAATAAAAGACTAACAGAAGAGAATCCACAACAGGACAAAGTCAATACATGTATTTTATATGGCAAAACACACACACACCCACAAACACACACATGTCGAAAAAATAGGGCACCGCTAACGGGTGCATGATACGCCCGCATCATGTTTTAATGTGGTGGTAATAGATGTGTGAAAGAAGAACTAAGTTTTCAAACTGTGATACCAGAGAAACTTTTAAGGTCCTACAAAATTCAATGAACCTGACAGCCACATCCTTTCATATGATACCATCAAAAGTTTTGTTCCCTCTTTAGTTAAGGAGGAGAAACCCAGACAAGCTTTTCAGACCCTGCCCATTTTCCCCCATCCCAGGGGCCTGACCCCAACTTTGAAATCCACATGCACTACTACAAGCCACATCCTTTCATATGACACCATAAAAACTTGTGTTCCCCCTTTAGGTAAGGAGTATAAGCCCTAAAAACCTTTCCGACACCGCCCATTTTCCTCCATCCCAGGGGTCTGACCCCAACTTTGAAGCCCACATGCCTAACTACAAGCCACATCCTTTCATATGACACCTTCAAAGGTTTGTTCCCCCTTTAGGTAAGGAGGAGAAGCCCGGACAAGCTTTTCCGACCTCGCCAATCTACCCCCACCCCAGGGGCCTGACCCCAACTTTGAAACCCACATGCACAACTACAAGCCACACCCTTTCATGTGACACCATCAAAACTTTTGTTCCCTCTTTAGGTAAGGAGGAAATGCGCAGAGAAGCTTTTCTGACCCCGCCTATTTTCCCCCACCCCAGGGGCCTGACCCCAACTTTGAAACCCACATGCACAACTACAAGCCACACCCTTTCATATGACACCATCAAAACTTTTGTTCCCTCTTTAGGTAAGGAGGAGATGCGCGGAGAAGCTTTTCTGACCCCGCCTATTTTCCCCCACCCAGGGGCCTGACCCCAACTTTGAAACCCACATGTACAACTACAAGCCACACCCTTTCATATGACACCATCAAAACTTTTGTTCCCCCTTTATTTAAGGAGGAGTAGCCCGGACAATGAAGGATGGACGGACAGACAGGCGAACAGACGACAGCGGTATAGCATAATACGCCCACATTTTAAAATGCGGGCGTATATAATGGTTCTGAAGAGGTGCAATTGGAGGTGCTGCTGTGCTCATCTTTATGTTTTGATATAACTAAATCTATAATTTCAATGGAATCTACAGAAAGGTAATTGAGAAATAATTCCGAACATGTCTACAGAAGCCGGACGGACGGAGAGACAGACAAAGTGATTCCAATATACCTCCAATCCCCCCCCCCTTACTTCATTGCGTGGGCATTAAAAAGACGTTAAAAATTTGATTTTGATTTCCGAATGGACCCAAAACAACATACTTTGTAAGACACCCTTCTAGATCAATATGGGGAGTTGGCTTTGTCACTCTTAAGCTATGCAGCAGACATGATGAAGTTAGTCGAAGGGTAACATTTTGGGCATATAATGCCTCTGGATCACCACTCTGGCGAGTCTGGGCGAAATAATAAAAACAATTGAAGGGGATCTTTTTTACTTCATCCCTACCGAGATTCATCAAAATCCTTTCAGCAGTTTTCAAGAATACTCTAAAGTTTAAAAAGTCTACGCTGAATGGACAGACGGGTGGACGAACTTCAAATGATCCAAAACCTCACAGAGCATAGCATATAATTGAGAGAGAGAGAGAGAGAGAGAGAGAGAGAGAGAGAGAGAGAGAGAGAGAGATGTGGGATTGGAAGGAAAATAAATTTATGCACAAATACATATGAAATGGTTGGTTGGATATAAGGTCCTCTCCTATACACATTTTTGAGCTAATTGTTTGAAGATTAATTGATTGATTTTTGTTTAACGTCACACCAAATTTTGACCTTTGCAACGGACCCACCCGAAGCAGTGAGGGATCTTTCACGTGCCATGCATACCACCACACGGGACCTCGGTTTTTATTGTCTCATCCAAAAGACAGGACGCCGGCATGACCAGAGCGGGATTCGAACCCCGGCCTCCCGATCAGGAGGCCAGTGCGATACCACTAGGTCATGCCGGCTTAATTTTTTTTAAAGAATGTGTCATAAAAATAAATAATTTTCGTTGTAACAAGCGAGATTTTTAATATAACTTTTGTTTACAAAGTTTGTATTTCCGTTTGCTTTTTAAACAGCTTTGATTCAGACTAACCTTCTCATTTATTACTCATACGTCGGGAATGAACACTATTAAACCGTTTTGTCGCGTACGGGTTTCCATTCACTGAATAATAGATTGCAGCTCTAGGCGTTACGACGCGACATGTGCTTGATACCCTGTATATAGATAGAATACTTACACATCGAGTCCTCCAATATCCTAAAGTTGGCATGGTGAGCCAACTACACAAGCCTAAAGATATTTATCGAGAAATGTGGTATATCTTGTAGGATATCTGTTTATCGAAGGCTGTGTACTACACTGTAACAGGAAAAGATGCGCAGCCCCTGGGTAGAATTAAGTAGGTCACGCAAATACGGATAGCATTTCCTATCATACTTCATGAAATAAGTACGGTGGCACAGAGGTGACATACACTACTCTATTTTTATTTCGAGGGAACGACTTTTTATCTCGAGAGAAGGGCTTTTTATCTGGAGGGAACGACTTTTTATATATCGAGAGAACGATTTTTTATCTCGAGGGAACGACTTTTTAACTCATGAGAACGACATTTTATTTAGCGGGAACAACGTTTTTATCTCGACAGAACGATCGACTTTTTATTTCGAGGGAACGACTTTTTATCTCGAGAGAACGACTTTTTATTTTGAGGGAACGACTTTTTATTTTCGACAGAAAGACTTCTTTATCTCTCAAGTACTGAAGCCCATTTAGGCATTTTGAATTTGATAGAACGAAGTCTTGAATTTGTTAAAACGGAATAAATTCGTTTTAACACATTTCGGGAATTCGTTATAACGTATTAAATCTGTTATAACAAATTTGAGGAATTCGTTATAACGAATAGGGACCTTACAATAAATATTTTTGAATTTGATATAACGAATTCTTGAATTTGTAAATACGGATTAAATTGGTTTTAACGAATTCTTGAATTTGTGAAAACGAATTTAATCCGTTTTAACAAATTTGAGGAATTCATTATAACGTTTTTAATCTGTTATAACAAATTTGAGGAATATATGAATTTAAGAATTCGTTATTTCGAATTTAATTTGTTAAAACGAATTTCAAAATCTGTTAAAACGAATTCAACAAATTTGTTATAACAGATTTAATTCGTTATAACGCTTTCCTCAAATTTGTTATAACATATTTAATTCGTTATAACGAATTCATCAAATTTGTTAAAACGTATTTAATCCGTTTTAACAAATTCAAGAATTCGTTAAAACGAATTTAATCCGTTTTAACAAATTCAAGAATATTTATGATAGGTCCTAAATGGGCTTCCGTACTCAAGGGAACAACATTTTATCTCCATGAAACGCCTTTTTATTTCGAGGGAACGACTTTATATCTCGAGGGAACGACTTTTATCTCGAGGGAATGACTTTTTTTATCTCGAGGGAACGACTTTTTTATTTTGAGGGAACGACGTATTTCTATACATATATCTCGAAGGACCAACTTTTTATCTCGAGGGAACGACTTTTTATTTCGAGAGAACGACTTTTTATCCTGAGAGAACAACTTTTTATCTCGAGGGAACGATTTTTTTATCTCGAGAGAACAACTTTTGTTTTCTTATCTCGAGAAAACGACTTTTTTTATTTTGAGGGAACGACGGTTTTTTTCTTTTTATCTCGAAGGACCGACTTTTTATCTCGAGGGAACGATTTTTTATCTCGGGGAGCGACTTTTTTATCTCGAGAGAACGACTTCTTTATCTGGAGGGAACGACTTTTTTCTCGAGGGAACGACTTTTTTATCTTGAGGGAACTACTTTTTTTTATCTCGAGAGAACGTTCATTTCGAGGGGACGACTTTTTATCTCGAAGGAACGACTTTTGTATCTCGAGGGAACGATTTTTTTTTATCTCGAGAGAACAACTGTTTTTTTCTCTTATCTCGAGGAAACGACTTTTTATCTCCAGGGAACGACTTTTTATATGTGACGTAATAAAATGTAATAGATTGTTATCTGTAGATATGCTGCATTACACTCTTACATACGCATTTCTGTCTTCCAGTATCAGCAACTTACAAATATAAATATATATTGTGAATGAGTAATTGTCTAATTTCAAAGAACGAAAGTTCTAATAACCGGCCAATGTATCTCTTGTCACCAGTGGACGACGCGGTGCTGCATATTTCTAGAGTTCAAAATTGCCCAGACTTCCAGATATATTTGAATATTTAATGGTTATTCTTTAAAGTTGCACTAGCTGTCGGAATTGGTATTTCATAAATGTTATGTATCATTTACTTATCTGAAACTAAATACGATAAAACTACAAAATACAGTTACACTAAATCGAAACTCGGCTCTGTTGACGACATTAACGCATTTATAAGAACCGGAAAAATTGAGAAATGTCCGTTACCCTCACCATTTACTCAACATTTGACATGCATGTAGATCGGGTCAGCATATCACGTGACAAAAACAAATGACTCGAGTGTAACGGTGAGTATAACTTCGTAAAATGTGTTTTATCAAACTCTATAAACACTTTTAGATGTGTAAGTACACACTAACTACACAAAGGCACAGAAAAAGATGATAAGTAATACTGTTATAAGTAATTTGACTTTATGCAATGAATATTTTAAAGATTTATGTCACAGTAGTCTGGTAGTTGTCCAACATGGTTTGATCGAGGGGCCCCCAAAAGGGGCTCATAAAGAATTTTTTACAGTACTGTGACAATATTATATTTTGATCATAACGTTACCACTACAAAGTGGAGTACATGTATATATAACAGCCTAGTTAAAACTATAATAAATTGTAATTTACCCATTGAAGGAACAAGAAAAAAAGGAATATCGTTTTGGGAGTTATATAGCGTGAGTTCTTCTTCCATTGAAGCTAAGGACCGCATTTGCTGAGCAACATCTCACTGTATTTATTACTAAAGACAATTAAAACATGTTACAAGTGTCAGTATTATACTTTACTTGTAAATGTGTATTGTATTTCTATTTGATAATATCTATATTATCATAGTATTTATAAATACACATGTAACCTCAGTGACAAAATAGGCTACAGTCATGTTTGAAACACACTATACTTTTTACTTTTATGAAATCCAGGTTTGATCCTAGATCAAGGCAGCTAGGAATGAATAATGTAATACAAATTTCCATTATAGGATAGCAGTATAGCAGATTAGAAACTTACTTTGTACCTATGGAAGATAAAAGATACCGAGCAGTCATAGTAAAACAGGGTTACAAAGTGGTTCAAGTCATTTAGCAAGGCAAGAAAGTGTTAGAATAATGGCATAAATTAATTAATCTAGAGGCCACGGAATGAGAAGGAATAAAAGAACTGTAGGAATGTCTTCAAAGCTGCTAAAAGAAAGGAATGCAAGATTAGAGGTACAACAGGTAATATGATATATATGACCTTGACCTCTAATATGCTACTCTACATAATTTAAAAGTATCATGGTAGAAAAGGTCAAGGGCATCACATTTTGAAAAGTTATTTACATTGCATAATATATATGTTATTTACTATCAATTGTTACAAAAGATAATAAAACATTAATAATGAAAGCCTTTAAAAATTGCTTATCATGTTTGTTTCGTTAACTGCATGTCTTCTTGTAATTGCATATTAATGTATTGATAATTTTGCAGAAATGACAACAGATGAAAAAAGGAAGTTTCTATAGCCCTCATGAAAGATGTATCAAATATTAAAAAATCAAGCACATAAAGGTCAAGATGGAGACCTACACCCATGTCCAGAAATTTATTAGTCTGCCAGGCAGAAACTGCTAGCTGTCAGAATTTTTCTAAAACATTCATAGCCATTGTATATATGCTATTTCATAATGTTTCATCTTTGTCGCATAGGTAAATCTATTGTGTTATGCAAGTTATACACAAAATAAAAGGTTAGATTTTGAAGGCATTGGGTAAAGAGAAAGTACTTATGATCCCATACACTAAAGTTGTTTTGACTGACCAACTTTTAATGTGATGAGCTGTAGAAGTAATAAAGGGTAATATTGTATCCTTCTTTGAAAACCTCTTCAGAAGGCCTTGCTCTACCTGACATTTAAGATGTTTAGAACTTATATGGTTAATAGATTAATCTTTCCAAAGTAATATTAACAGAAATCTGAAGTCATGGCTTCTCTGTGTTTTAATTTCACCCAGTAAAATCATACTGAAATATGGTAACAGAAGGTTACCCCTTTTAACCTCAAACATAATGGCAGTGTCTAGGCTGAACCTGGTATTACCCACATTAATTGCAATCTTAATCATTTACATATGTATCCATGGTCTCATAGAGTCAGATTTCATCATTTTAATTCATATACAGAATTGTACATCTACTCATATCATTTTCATATATATCTATTTATTGAAATAGATTGCTTCAATTTTCACAATGACCTGTGTTCTTTTATAAGAAGTAAAAATTAAAATCACACTTTCAGCACATGTTGCTTTTTCTTAATAATGCTGGTATTTGACAAATTGACAGAACATCTGAAGAGGCTAAAGTTTTGGTTATGCACTGTGACTTTTCAGGTCCTTATTTAGCTCAGTAGTACAGATACTACAGCAAAGAAGCTTAGTTTCCCTCTGTATATTATATACACTGAAGCTGTCTTCCAAATACACCTAGAATGTGTACTTTATACATTTGGGCATGTAATGGAACTCCTTTTTTCTTGACTACTATCCACTTTTAGCCTAATCTTTGTTTTGTAAAGCTGGAGGTTTCTGAAAGTCAGATGATTATAAAATTAAATATGAAATGTATATATGTAATTCATTTCATTCCATCTGCTATCATTAGTGGTATCTAAATAATACATGTTAAATTTCTATTAATAAATTGCTAACTCTGTGTAACTAAATTAACTAAAAGTGGTCAGTGAAAGCAAAACTTGGCACTATAATGACTGATTTCCACATGTATATTTATATTACTAGTACTCAATTTAATTTAGTGTATGTTAGACCATTATGGGAAATGTTTTATGTATAAGTAGAACTAGAAAAGTTCTTGTAGAAAACAAAAACACATGGTTATGGTATTAGTGGGAATTTGACCTTGCAAATGTAACTTTTTCTAGGTCATAACACACCCTTGTGTCACAGGTAACAATTGACCGAAATATGAAACAGATTTAAAATTATGTTATGTCTTAGTGTGTCAGTGTACCTGAACTTTGGAGTAATATGACCTTGGTTCAAGTCAGAACACACCATTGTATCATGTGTAACACTTGTTTGAAATATCAACCACATCAAAAGCATACAGATTTTATGATCTGGACAAACTTGGATGGACAGACAGAGATAAGGATAGAATGATTCCTATATACATGTACTCACAAAATTCTGTTAGTTGGAACTGTAATTAATTATCATTAATACTCACTAATTTTAAAGTCAGACTGTATCATCATCTGTGTTATGTCAAGAACTGAGTTGACTTTCAATGATGCTTGATATTATAGACTTCGTCAGATCTGCATAAAAATAGAAAAACTTTCTATAAGATTATTCAATCACATTCCTATGGGAAAGTTATTGATACAATTCAATGCACATAGTATTATATTCCTTCAAAGCAAAATGCCAATTTGCACATAATTATAGAAATCATATTTGATATGAACAAGCTTACAAGGGAGTTAACCCATGCAGGCTGGACCATGCTTTTCAAAACTTGAATTTGAAATTTTCTAGTTACTGTAAGTAGTACTTCTATATTTAATTACTATGAAAACTAGAACTGTCCTAACGGGACAAATACCCCCTGCGGCACAAAAATTCAAAATATGGCATAGACCAAGGACAAAAGTAATTTCAAATGAAAGATCTGTTCATGAGGAATCTCATGTGCAATATAAAAGATCTACTATTTACAATTCAAAGCAGAAACATCAGATACATGGTAAAGTTTCAATTCACAAATATATCAGGGGCAGCAATCTCGCGAAGATAAAGTCTTGTGAATAGTTGCAGATTTACAGTACTGTAAAATGTTGGTATCGACAGAAAGGTCTTGCCACAAGGATTACACATGTGTAGTATGAACGTCCCATCTCTTTTTTTTCAAAAGTTATGGCTAGGGTTAAAGTTTTTAAAAAGTAAGTCAAATGTCAAGGCCAAGGTCACAAGGTCAAAACTTTTGGCACCAAAAGAAAGGTCTTGCCACAAGGAATATACATATAGTATGAATACCTATGCAGTCTCTAATTTGGTTCAAAAGTTATGGTCAAGGTTAAAGTTTTCTGGACAGATGGACAGACAGACAAGGTGATTCCTATATTTAACTGTTTCATTTGACATGTCTTAAGGACAGTAAAATGATATTTTCAGTAGTGAATCCATAATATGACTCAAATTTCAACCTTTTGGACTCAATAAAAACATGTTACAATCTATATATATACATGTATGTTACCCTGAATAGTTTTTTCCATATCATATAATTTATAAATAAGACATGTATTTCAAAAAGGCACTTTTTATAATATAAAATGTATATATAATATAAATACTAATTTTTTTGAAAGCAAATTGTTTAAATTACCTGAACGATGCATGATGCTTTTAATTCCTTTTAACAAACAATGAATCATAGAGATGGCCACCTGAGGCTCATCTTCTTTAAGTTCTTTTGGATATTAACATTGATGATGTTATTCATGGTGCCCTAAAATAACAAATACATGTGTATATGTGACAAGAAAACCTCAAGAATCCTCCTTGGCTCAATTATACCACAATTCTACAAGATATTATTTTTAATTTTTTATGTAGTATACATATGCACCCTTTATACAATTCGCCATCAAATTAGTTTCATTTACCTAACAGATTGAATGTTTTACATTATAAATATTAAACTGTATACAACTGATAGAGTCAATCCCAGGTACATTGTAGCCATGGGACCTAAGTTTGAATCCAAGAATGTCTATTACATTTGACCTTGCCTATTATTACTGAAGTTCAGCCATCTCTCATAAGTAAACAATATATCTTTGTTTTGAGGTGGATTTGAGTGTGAGGTTGTGAGGTTGGTTGGTTAGTTGATTTTTTTATGTCGCTTTCAACAATATTTCAATTATATCGCGACATAGAAGCAGGAGGTTACCAACCTCTTAAACATAGTGGTGCAACCCGGGAATCGAACCCAGATCATCAGCGCCGCAAGCCAAGCGCTTAACCACTACACCAAGTCTGCCCCAGTATGTGAGGTTTTCAATTAATTGTTGGCATGGGAAAAATACATGTCGATACAGAATTAAGAAAATTGTGTAGTTACATGGAAAAGACCTGGTTTGATTCCACTATCTGGAGTGTTCGCTCCTGGAGCATATATCGAAGAACAGTTTGTACAAATAATGACGTTGAAGGTATTTTTAGATTTGATTTTGAATGATAATTTTTGAATTTGAATATACAACTCTGATTATCTACCAACTGCTTCATAGTTTATTAAACATTGTCTTGTCCATTATTCAGGCTGGCACCAGAGGCTCAACCGCAACGCAAAAAAAGCATCGCTGCCTTTTTATATGCTGGTGCCTCTCTTGAGAGCAGAGGCATCTTTAGTCACAGTCCAGGCTGTTCTGGTCCACGACGGTCTACTTAAACGTAGACATAGGTCTGGCTACAGCAAGGCAAATACCACAATTTATGATTTATGGGATCAACTCGATGATCGAAGGGTGAACACCTCAACTTTTTTGAAGGAATGTGGAGCCATCTATGGTCCAAAGGATACTGAAATGAATTAAAATATTCAATTGATAATAAAATCATGATCTGAGACTAGTCTTGTTTTTATTAAACGAAAGTAATAATACACTCAAAAAAAGCCATGTTTTCTGAACTCCTGATGTTAATCTGTTTCTTCTAATGCACTTAAAAAAGTGCAAGAAAAAAGTGTAATCTCCGAAAATTTGTGGATTTTAGAGTGTATATTTGTAAGTGGTTGAATGATGGCTGACAGCAATATTCGTAAAAAGGTGTATACATGTAGATTAGGTTCCGACAGAAATGTGTTCCATCAACAAAAGGACATTTTTTCTACAAATACATCAACAAAATGAATAGAATTTGACAGAATTATTGTGACAATGATATACTCACATAAATGTAGTCGTTGGCATCAACCATGACCCGATGACGGCGGATATACACCATTAATTGTTAGAACTCTCAATCCAATATGGCGATTTCTCACACAGGAAAGATGCCTCGTTTTGGTATATAGAGGATATATTGATCCCGAAAGTGACAAGTAAGAAATTATGGAATAATTCACATTAAATACAATTTGTATGCAAGAATTGACAAATATTTTTCACTAAAATCTTTGATATATAGGAAATAAAAAAATTGAGGGCCGAAACCTCCGAGGCCGAAACTGAAAAGGGCCGAAACCTCTGGGGGCCGAATGCTAAAAGGGCCGAAACCTCTGACAACCAACATACAATGATACATTATGCAACTATAAATATATAGATCTACATTATTCATGTACAAACCCAACAGGCACTATATAGCTGTTAGGTGTGCAAAATTTATTTTAAAGATAATGGAATAAAAAAAGGCTACAAGATTAATGTTTTAAGCATGCTCAACTGCTGAACTTGAAGTGTCCTGGCTAAGAGTACATATATATAATATATACATGTGAGCAAAGATATGATCTATGAATACAATACGAATAATTTTAATGTAAACAGATATTATGGAACGATTCTTTTCAAGGATATTCTGTCATTTTTCATTATTAAAAGAAGTATAAATAAACGAAATACTCTCTATAAAATAGTTACATGGTCCCTTTTTGGAGCCCCAACTTGAATTTTCCCTATATATACAACTTACAAGATGCATATATTTTCATTATGTCGTCCACTTTGCACATTATCATGAACAATTATATATCAGAGACTACCTTATATAATGACAGTAATTATTGAACAGTTTTCATAATGCAAAGACGTAAGTAATCAATGTAAAGACATTTCCACGTGGTGTGGAAAAATGTAAACACTCACCAAGTATTTTCTGCAATTTGACAACTCTCACAGCTTCCCATCGCTCCAATGCAACTCTTATGTTACCCTTGTTCTAAACAATGTTTCGTCCCAGTCTTTTTCACCCCAGATGCCCTCGAATTCTGTCTTTAATGGGGGACGTCTGATCTTCGATAGCTTTATGTACGTCACCATTGTTGTTGTTATTATTTAAAGTATCCTGACCTCGCGTTAGTTGGCTAGGTTATTGATACACTGGGCATGCCAAGTGAAGAAAAAAATACCGACTTTGTGCGGGTAGGTCGTAAGTATTTAATTGCATTTTAATTATTTTTTCCAATACTTATCGAAAGAATATAACAATGTAATTTCGTATAAAGGGCTAACTTCAGGAGAGAGTCCAGGGTTAAAAATTACAGCCTTTCTTTTTAATACGGAAAACGACAGCTAGTGCAACTTTAAACAATAAACATAACATACAACACATGATTTTATTTGTGTAATGAAATCATAGAAATAAATCAGCCTTACTTGGTCTGCTGTTGACAATGTTGTCGCTTGCTTTGCTATGTTTAGTACTCAGCAACACTACAGTGGCGGATCCAGGATTTCCGAAAAAGAAAAAAAGGGGGGAGGGATGGTGGGTAGGACACATGTGAAAGTCAAGTAACAGCCAAACTACTCAGCCATTTTGGATGCCAAATCTGGAGTTTTACTTGTAACTATGTGGTTAAAAGGGTGGGGGTGTTACTCCGGCCCACCTATAAATCCCCTACTGATCGAGATAGATAGATAGATAGATAGATAGATAGATAGAGAGAGAGAGAGAGATAGATAGATAGATAGATAGATAGATAGATATGACATATAGCGTTCAATTTATGTGTACATTTCGTAACAGAAGAAGAAGAAGAGGAGGAGGAGGAGGATAACATGTGAACAAGTCATAGGTAATATCTACTACAATTCTCGAAGTCGGCGTGACATCACAGCTAGACAACCCTTATTTGTTACAATGTACATACTGATCCTTTTATACTTGTAATTTAAAATTTATGTCGTGTTGCTCCGCACGAGGCACAAGAAAATAAAAATTCGAATATTCTTATAATGATGACCAAATTTACTTCACTGTATGGCAGTGTCGTTGACCTTTGGTCTCTTGAACCCATATCCCATTAGTGTCCCTCCTCTTAACAAAATCAATCTACATATATGTATGAAGCATAAAATGGTTTGGAAAAAATAATAATAATAAAAATAATAATAATTTAAGGGTATCACACAATCATCTGCATTACAATTCATAATGCATTGTACATGTAGTAATTCAAAGTTTGTTTGTTTGTTTACTTTGTTTGTTTGTTTTGTTTTGTTCACCCCCCCCCCTTTTCTTTCAACTTTTTTTTTGTGGGAAAGGGGGAGTGGGGTGTGGATGAAAAGCAGAAAACAATGACCTCTGATGATGAGGACCGTGTTCCATAGCGATGTGACATTGACCTTTGATGACACCGGGCTTTTTTTCTGCTCATTTTATGTCCGATATTCGGCTATATTCCCAATCGCAAATCGTATCTTTTTTCCCAATTTTGGGCAAGAAATTCACAATCATGAGCACAGAAAAAAATTGTAAATTTGTCGTAAAATAGAGGTATTTGCAAACAAGAAAAGTGTCCAATCGTAACTTTCAAGCGCACAATTGATAGAGACAATCATAAAAATCTCTTGGGTCGTTTTGAGAAGCGCACAAAAGACTACGAACTGTAACTGACGAAAGCGAAAAGCATGTACTAAATTGTAAATGAGGAACCATGACGGCGGCGTAAATCGGCGCGGATACTTATCAGTTAGCGTTTTATCAAAAGCAAAATAGCATAGCGCTGCGCCATGTCCTTTTTATGCGGCGCCATGCCCTCTTTCTGAGCGTCATGTCCTTATTTTTCCTAAGTTATTGATTTATCATTTAATGAGACTAAAGAAGATCGATCTTCATCCATGTAATATGAAACCCTCAAAAAGATCGTTATTTACAGGGCCAGTATATTACGAATATCGCTTCGGACATGCCCTCTTTAGAATTTGGTAACACTTTCCGCACAACATTACGTAATTGAATAAGTCAGCTGTTTGACACGCTAAATTTAAATATCATCCGTAACCAGCGTACTGTACTGCCTGCTAGCAGCTACTTTTCGAGTGTTTAGAATTGGCATTTTTATTAATGTTACCTTCTTAGATTTAGGTTACATCCGCACACGAGCAGAGTTTCACACGGTTGTCTGAATGCCGAAATAGTAATTTTGCAGGTCAAATTCACATCTGTTTTCAGTTAGATATTCAAAAAATTTAAAGGATGTTTGTCCCTTAAAAGCAATTATTCCAGGATTGTAATGTCGTCGCTGAATATCATATTACCGAACTGGTTTACATAGCCGGTTACGATCGCTTAGAAGCTTCACTCATACAAACAAAAACTACCCATTTTAAATGCTTTGCTAAATATCATTTACCCGGTAACTAATTTTCCCAATTTGACACCAAATATTTAGGATCTACTCTCCGCATTTCCTCTGATAATTTTGAACATTGTTTAGTAATTCCGACGAAAATGATATTTCAGAATATCTTTTATCACTTGATACAACAATATCATCATAAGTAGTTGCAACAAGAGGAGCAAAAACTCACAAAGTGTATTCACATTATCGGACGTGTCTGTTTTTTACATCAAAGAGCTGAACAGCATAACTGATAATAAAACATGACTTTTTAGTATTTCTAGAATCAGTACAATATTTATTATCTGTAAGTCAATAAATGTGAATGAATATTAACCATTATAATTTATTACTATTATTTATGTACTTTGAACTGAGACAATCATTTGGGCCAGCAATTTATTTACAAAGAGTATCATATAAAGCAGTCACAATACTAAAGTAACTAATAACCCAAAGGGGATAGATACACTTTATATTTCCTATTAAGCTTCCAGCAATTTCCTCTAAGATTTTGAATTTGAATTATTCAAACATCAATCACACTTCCTACAGGTAGCAGATCCAGGAATTTCTTTGTGAAGGAAAATTGGGTGGATGGGAAAGGCTGAGAGAACTTTTTGTTTTGTTTTCTCTGTAGAAGCACAAATAAACAAGAAGTTTGAAATTACTAATTAATATCTTTCTTTTATATTCTAACAACAATACTTATATATTATCTTATCCATGCGCGGATCCAGAAATTTTTGTCAGAGGGGGTCCAACCAAAAAAGGTATTTTTTTCTCTTAGACGAGGGGGGGGGGGTCCAACCCCAAAAATGCCCAAATATTACCTTTTTTGGTAAAATTTTCGGATTCCCGGGGGGGGGGTCCCAACCCCCCCTAACACCCCCCCCCCTCTGTATCCGCGCATGTTATCATATTTTATTTTTAAAAATTCCCAATTTGGAGCAAACACGCCGCGATATTCCCAATTCCAGAGCCATTGGCCATGTTCCCAATATAGTGAAAAAAAACCCTGTGACATTGAAAAAACTCAAACGAGCTTCATGTTACTATTTTAAGATTTCTGTATATGTGTTTTATATCCATCTGAAATAATATGTTTTAAAGTACTTCAAATTTTCAGTCATCAAATTAAGTAAATCACTCTTAAACTAAGGAGTATCTCCCTCATGCATAGCTCTGTCCTTAGATAGATTCTTTGGTTCACTTTTCGGTCATTTTTGGTTTCAACACTGCTCTTCAAATATTTATATATTTTGGGAATTCCAATCATTTGGCCATGACAGAGACATATATACATGTATACATGTCTCTGGCCATGAGCATCACTGAAGAGACATAAGTTGTCGAAATGCGCATATGGTGCACTAAATTAAAAAGTATATATGTTATATATTTATTCATATGGTTGTGTCTTTCATGTTTCCGTAGAGTTGTAGCCTGTAGTACTAACAGACTTTAGTGAATTTGGTCAAATTTTGTGACAGGTATAGACTCATAGAAGGTAGTCGCTTGTTTCTTTTAACGTACTTTGTAAAAATTCGTTTCTACCAAAAAAAAATTAAAACTAAAACTTTTATGATTTTTATATGTATGTATACTGCATTTTTAGTAATGACAATGAATCAATCACCACACTGTAATGGAGAGCACATTGAGGAAGACCCGTACAGCAGACTAGTAACAAAGACGACACAATCTTTTTATGAGGACTATGTAGTAGGGGTACTTTACTATAAAGTAAAACGTGTGCAGCGAGGATGGATAGCCCATGCCAATATCTCCAAGAAATGGACCCAAACTGATAACAGTATGGCCAAATACGACATGAATATTTGTGAGTATTGGCAGAATGGCACCCTGTATCCGCCAATTTTACAGGTACGTGTATGATGCTTCTTTTGGTTTTAGTTTTAATTGCATTAACAAATTCATCTATACAAGCGATCCTATTCCTGATGACCTGGCCTCATCTTTATATTCAGGAGGTCTCTGAATGTCCACTGTGATATATTGTTTTGAGTGCTATAATGTCATGCCACCAGTTACCGTCACTTTCATGCTCCTATATTTACCTATATCTATATATTTGTTGAATTATTCGTAACCTTCGTATTTCTTAATAGTTACCGATATATCAAGTTTGGTCGGTTTATATAGCTGCATTCCTTTCACGTTATTCTGTGGCTCACTTTTTCGACCACTTTAGTTTTAACTGCTCTTTAAATATCCATATAATTAATCGGCTATTAGCATCACTGAAGAGACGTAAGTTGTCGAACTGTGCATCTGTTGCACAACATTGTAACGTATGTATGTTCTAATATTTATTATTGCTACTTATTATAGATCTTATTTAACCATTATGTACATATATGCAATAAAAGTCTATCTGATTTCCTTATTTCCAGTATTTACTTTGTAATGACGAAGTGTAGTATAAAACATCAATCATAACCATGTCCTAATAGGCAGATTAAAGACCTGCACCATTGAATAGGGAAGTTCATATAAGTTTGTGTCCAATATAAAATATGAATACATACTATAAGCAGTCATCTTCCCTTTATAGGTTGAAATCAATCGAGTGATAGATTTATCAGCTTACCGGAGCGAAGGATTTGAATCTCGAAATCGCGGTTTCTGATATTTTCCAAACATTCCAAATTCTCCCTATGGACCAGAAGACAAAACAAATGTTGTTGAGAAAAATAACCAAGTCGATAATATAACATACCGGAAGTACTAAAAGAAGAAAGTACAAATTCAAGATATTGTTCCGAAATCCACAACTCGAAATCGAAGAAACACGACAATACATATGTAAATATAATATAAACAATCTCGAACCTCTCTCTAAACAGAGGTGGGATCAGGTGCCATGGAGGAATAAGCATCCCATATATATATTATCATGCGGCATTTTGATATTTATAGAATTAAGTGTTTGACAAGATAACAGCAGAGGCTGATTTATCCCCGGTGTCTTGTATCTTGAATTAAGCATGGGATATATCAAACGAACAAAATCAAGGACGTATAAAGCATGTGCTATATATGTCCCTGACAAACATCCTATCCCTTATTAATGAATGCATGTATAACACTGATGTATAAGGCAAACATGTATAAAGTTGAGATTAAACAATTGATCTGATTGTGATGAAAAAAATTCTAACGAAAGAGTTTAACAACATTTTACATGAAATATATAATTTGCCGAGTATTGTCTTATACACATGCTAAGTATTGTCTGATATACTTGCTGAGTATTGTCTTATACATATACTGAGTATTGTCTTATACACTTGCTGAGTATTGTATGATATACTTGCTGAGTATTGTATGATATACTTGCTGAGTATTGTATGATACACTTGCTGAGTATTGTATGATATACTTGCTGAGTATTGTATGATACACTTGCTGAATATTGTATGATACATTTGCTTAGTATTGTATGATGTACTTGCTGAGTTTTGTATGATATACTCGCTGAGTATTGTATGATATACCTGCTGAGTATTGTATGATACACTTGCTGAGTATTGTATGATATACTTGCTGAGTATTGTCTTATACAAATGCTGAGTATTGTCTTATACACATACTGAGTATTGTCTTATACACTTGCTGAGTATTGTATGATATACTTGCTGAGTATTGTATGATATACTTGCTGAGTATTGTATGATGCACTTGCTGAGTATTGTATGATATACTTGCTGAGTATTGTATGATATACTAGCTGAGTATTGTATGATACACTTGCTGAGTATTGTATGATATACTTGCTGAGTATTGTATGATATACTTGCTGAGTATTGTATGATACACTTGCTGAGTATTGTATGATACATTTGCTTAGTATTGTATGATGTACTTGCTGAGTTTTGTATGATATACTCGCTGAGTATTGTATGATATACCTGCTGAGTATTGTATGATACACTTGCTGAGTATTGTATGATATACTTGCTGAGTATTGTCTTATACAAATGCTGAGTATTGTCTTATACACATACTGAGTATTGTCTTATACACTTGCTGAGTATTGTATGATATACTTGCTGAGTATTGTATGATATACTTGCTGAGTATTGTATGATGCACTTGCTGAGTATTGTATGATATACTTGCTGAGTATTGTATGATATACTAGCTGAGTATTGTATGATACACTTGCTGAGTATTGTATGATACATTTGCTGAGTATTGTTTGATGTACTTACTGAGTTTTGTATGATATACTCGCTGAGTATTGTATGATATATTTGCTGAGTATTGTATGATATACTTGCTGAGTATTGTATGATATACATGCTGAGTATTGTCTTATACACATGCTGAGTATTGTCTTATTCACATACTGAGTATTGTCTTATACACATGCTGAGCATTTTTTATACACACGCTGAGTATTGTCTTATACACATGCTGAGTATTGTCTTATACACATGCTGAGCATTGTCTTATATATATGCTGAGTATTGTCTTATAGACAGGCTGAGTATTGTCTTATACACATGCGGAGTATTGTCTCATACACATGCTGAGAATTGTCTTATACACATGCTAAGTATTGCCTTATACACATGCGGAGTATTGTCTTATACACATGCTGAGTATTGTCTTATACACATGCTGAGTATTGTCTTATACACATGCTGAGAATTGTCTGATAGGCATACTGAATATTGTCTTATACCAATGCTGAGTATTGTTTTATACACGTACTGAGTATTGTCTTATACACTTGCTGAGTATTGTATGATATACTTGCTGAGTATTGTATGATATACTTGCTGAGTGTTGTATGATATACTTGTTGAATATTGTATGATATACATGCTGAGTATTGTCTTATACACATGCTGAGTATTGTCTTATACACATACTGAGTATTGTATTATACACATGTTGAGTATGGTCTTATACACATACTGAGTATTGTCTTATACACATACTGAGTATTGTCTTATACACATGCTGAGCATTGTCATATACACATGCTGAATATTGTCTTATACACATACTGAGTATTGTCTTATACACATGCTGAGCATTGTCTTATAGACATGATGAGTATTGTCTTATACACATGCGAAGTATTGTCTTATACAGATGCGAAGTATTGTCTTATACATATGCTGAGCATTGTCTTATACACATGCGGAGTATTGTTTTATACACATGCTGAGTATTGTCTTATACACACGCTGAGTATTTTCTTACACACATGCTGAGTATTGTCTTATACACATACTGAGTATTGTCTTATACACATGCTGGGTACTGTCTTATACACATGCTGAGCATTGTCTTATAGACATGATGAGTATTGTCTTATACACATGCGAAGTATTGTCTTATACAGATGCGAAGTATTGTCTTATACATATGCTGAGCATTGTCTTATACACATGCGGAGTATTGTTTTATACACATGCTGAGTATTGTCTTATACACACGCTGAGTATTTTCTTACACACATGCTGAGTATTGTCTTATACACATACTGAGTATTGTCTTATACACATGCTGGGTACTGTCTTATACACATGCTGAGTATTGTCTTATACACTTGCTGAGCATTGTCTTATACACATGCTGAGTATTGTCTTATACACATGCTGAGCATTGTCTTATACACATACTGAGTATTGTCTTATACACATGCTGAGTATTTTCTTATACACATGCTGAGTATTGTCTTATACACATACTGAGTATTGTCTTATACACATGCTGAATATTGTCTTATACACATGCTGAGTATTGTCTTATACACATACTGAGTATTGTCTCCTACACATGCTGAGTATTGTCTTATACACATGCTGAGTATTGTATTATACACATGCTGAGTATTGTCTTATACGCACACTGAGTATTGTTTAATACACATGCTGAGTATTGTCTTATACACATGCTGAGTATTGTCTTATACACATTCTGATTATTGTCTTATACAGATACTGAGCATTGTATGATATACTTGCTGAGTATTGTATAGTACACATGCTGAGTTTTGTCTTATACACATGCTGAGTATTGTCTTATACACTTGCTGAGTATTGTCTTATACACATGCTGAGCATTGTCTTATACACATGCAGAGTATTGTTTTATACACATGCTGAGTATTGTCTTATACACATGCTGAGTACTGTCCTATACACATGCTGAGCATTGTATGATATACTTGCTGAGTATTGTATGGTATACATGCTGAGTATTGTCTTATACACATGCTTAGTATTGTCTTATACATATACTGGGTATTGTCTTATACACATACTGAGTATTGTCTTATACACATGCTGGGTACTGTCTTATACACATGCTGAGCATTGTATGATATCCTTGCTGAGTATTGTATGGTATACATGCTGAGTATTGTCTTATACACATGCTGAGTATTGTCTTATACACATGCTGAGCATTGTCTTATACACATGCTGAGTATTGTCTTATACACATGCTGAGCATTGTCTTATACACATACTGAGTATTGTCTTATACACATGCTGAGTATTTTCTTATACACATGCTGAGTATTGTCTTATACACATACTGAGTATTGTCTTATACACATGCTAAATATTGTCTTATACACATGCTGAGTATTGTCTTATACACATACTGAGTATTGTCTCCTACACATGCTGAGTATTGTCTTATACACATGCTGAGTATTGTATTATACACATGCTGAGTATTGTCTTATACACATGCTGAGTATTGTCTTATACACATGCTGAGTATTGTCTTATACACATTCTGATTATTGTCTTATACAGATACTGAGCATTGTATGATATACTTGCTGAGTATTGTATAGTACACATGCTGAGTTTTGTCTTATACACATGCTGAGTATTGTCTTATACACTTGCTGAGTATTGTCTTATACACATGCTGAGCATTGTCTTATACACATGCAGAGTATTGTTTTATACACATGCTGAGTACTGTCCTATACACATGCTGAGCATTGTATGATATACTTGCTGAGTATTGTATGGTATACATGCTGAGTATTGTCTTATACACATGCTTAGTATTGTCTTATACATATACTGGGTATTGTCTTATACACATACTGAGTATTTTCTTATACACAGGCTGAGCATTGTCTTATACACATACTGAGTATTGTCTTATACACATGCTGAGTATTTTCTTATACACATGCGGAGTGTTGTCTTATACACATACTGAGTATTGTCTTATACACATGCTGAGTATTGTCTTATACACATGCTGAGTATTGTCTTATACACATACTGAGTATTGTCTTATACACATGCTGAGAATTGTCTTATACACATGCTGAGTATTGTCTTATACACATGCTGAGTATTGTCTCATACACATGCTGAGTATTGTCTTATACACATGCTGAGTATTGTCTTATACACATGCTGAGTATTGTCTTATACACATGCTGAGTATTGTCTTATACACATGCTGAGTATTGTCTTATACACATTCTGATTATTGTCTTATACACATGCTGAGTATTGTCTTATACACTTGCTGAGTATTGTCTTATACACATGCTGAGTATTTTCTTATACACATGCTGAATATTGTCTTATACACATGCTGAGTATTGTCTTATACACATGCTAAGTATTGTCTTATACACATGCGGAGTATTGTCTTATACACATGCTGAGTATTGTCTTATACACATGCTGAGTATTGTCTTATACACATGCTGAGTGTTGTCTTATACACATGCTGAGTATTGTCAGATATACTTGCTGAGTATTGTCTTACACACGCTGAGTATTGTTTTATACACGTACTGAGTATTATTTGTAACCAGTTTAGAGAAGTATTTGCTTCTCTAATGATGAATACTTCTCTAATGATGTATACAACTACTGGAAATCTTTGAAATCTCAGCTTATGCTAAATGACTTTGTTGTGGAAATTAAAACTAAGCACAATGTGTGAATTATCTTGGGTGTTGCAACTACAAAACTCTACTCGTACAAAATAGTATGATTTTAATTGTGACCACCAAAAAGTGACAATGTTACATACTTCTACATTGACCCGATACGTTAAAACACACAAGACTCCAACACATCCGAAATGAAATGTTTTCTCGGCATACTTTCTATTCTTTGTATGTTTGTCTTGTCTCTATTTATGACTATATCAAAAATGTAATTCAAACTACTATGAAGTGCCGATGTCATTACTCACATGCAGCTGTGTCGATACAGATATTCAGAAATTAATAAATGAATATTGTAAATATGATATTATGATTATATTCATTTATTTACATTCAATTATCAATAAACAAAATAAACTAGTAAATTCTCGCCTTATATATCATATTTTATATATCATATGAAAAATACATTAAAAGTTAATAAATGTACTGAAATGTTCAACAAGATGCCGACTTAGGACGGTCATTCAATTTGACAAAAGCCAAACAAATGGTGTGGTTAACCGGTTTACGGGCCCACCTTCCCACTCACCGTAACAGCAGAACAATCGAAGGACGTACATTTAAAAATTTATAAATAATCCTCCATGTAAGGAACAAGGGTCAACAGGTATCGCATATTGAGAGGTCATAAAAATATAAACACGTAAGGTATTGTAAAACACATAATGGTATAAAATATATGCGACATCAACATGATAAACCGTGCTCTGCCAGTCTGAAAGCGAGCTAAGACCCTAGATCTGTAGGAGTCCCGACTAACAGTCAGAAGGGACGAGGTTCAGGACCATGTCTCCTCTGAGAGAGAGATTGGACAAGGCCCATCATATAGTCCCCACCGCCCTGTTAGTCAGCGTGCAATGTTCAAGTAAAAGTCTACATAAGGCTGTAGAGGGACCAAATACAAGACCTATAGTCTTTTTGATGATCTCGATATCATATTGTCTATTTAGAAGACGTTTGACTACTTTATTACATGATGAAATAACGTTATCGGAGCCTTTTACTTTCCTTAGTTTATATACGAGATCACCGTAAAAATTAGGATGGGAAATTCCATTGGATACATACTGTTGAAAAGAAATATTTCCAAATTTAGATAGAAGTTCTGAATAAGATCTGAAGAATTTGCCGAATGTTTTTCTTAGCTTGTGATATCTGTAACCCTGAGTTAAAAGTTTAGTAGTAATTTGTAAATTTCGTTTATGAACGTCCAAAACATCGGGGCAGCCTCTGACAAATCGAACTAATTGAGATATATAGATACCATATGATGGGAGTCGAGGGACATCGCCATCCCAGTAAGGGAAATTTACAATAAGAAATACAAATTCCTCACGTTTATCATAAATATTAGTATATATTAGGTGGTTGATAATTTTGATGTTTAAATCTAAGAAAGATGTAGATTTATCTCAAGTATTAGCTTTATTTAATGTGAGCTCTGGTGGATATATTTCTGATATAAAAATGGGTATAATATACCCATAGGAATCCCAACTATTTGTTGATATATCTTGCCATCAAATTGCACAAAAATATTATTCATGAGAATATCTAGTGCTTTACATAATTCCTTGCAAGTCTCGTATTTATATGAAGTATATTGTTTGTTGGAAAAGAATCCGGATTTATTGGAAGTACATATGTACGTTTTAGATTCTCTGTGAAAACACCATTGTATAAGAGACAGCAACTTGCTTTTAATCAAATCATGAGGCAGAGATGTATAAAGTGTAGAAAAATAAAATGTAGAAATTTGAGTCGCTTTGAAATTTAGCGAAAGAAGTTTGTCTATAACTTCATGAGAATTTTTAATCGACCAAAAGTAATTGATGTTACTATTATAAAATGCGACATCACAATATTTGATAATATGATCTTTTATAGCAGTTAGAGCAGACGTAATGTGTTTCGATAGTACCGTAGTGGAGCAGTGGCTAGAATTAGATATGAAACGTGATTTATATGGACTTTTATGTAGTTTTGGGAGCCAATATATGGTTGGTAGATCAGATTTATCAGTTTTAATTTTGAAGTCGGACATGGTCATGAGGTGATCGTGCAAGGTGCTGTCTTTTGAGGTAGGGCTTTCCACATATGTATGAGTGGAGTTTAATTCGTTTTTAAGTACTTCAATATAATATAGTTTTCAAACAACTATTATGATATTAACTGCTTTATCAGCAGGCGCAAAGACATATTTAGCATATAAGTCAGCTATCTTCTCTTTAGTAGAATTCGCCGTCAATGTATTAGGCTGTAAAAAAAAACCAAAAAAAACAAAAAAAAAAAAAAAAAAAAAACCCACAAAATCCCCCAAATTAAAAACCAAACAAACCGCCCCCTCTCTTTTCTAAGTTTGCCACTGATACTGATACAATAACCACAACTAACGATACCGATAGCAGAACCATTACTGTAGATACCAATATTAGAACTCTAACCTTTGATATTTTGGGTTTTTTTCATTTTAGCCTAACTATTGATACCGATCTCATTTCTTTGTTTACGGATGTGTTTGTGTGACAATCAGACAAAAGTATTTACGCCTTTCCTGTTACTAAAGGAAACTACTTCCGCCAATTCTTAATTTTCTATTTTAGATAATGAAATGCGAACACTTGACTACAACTTAGAGTGAGGAAATAGAAATACATAGATACAAATGACATAGATATATAAATATATATAGTTATCCATTATTTGACTATAATAATGCTTTATACGCATGTTCCATGTGATAAACATTACAACATGGTGAGATGTCTTCTGCCTTCTCTATTAATTGAGCTTGGACTCGGTGCTTAGGTTTTGATGTGTAATATCGATTGAAGCAAATGCTAGCGATCAAAGTGGAGTCAACAAATGCCAGCGATCATTAATTTAATAAAGTCAACATTAATTTCTTTACTACATTGTTTATACATAGTATACACTCCCACACTGGACCTGGACTCGGATGTGTAAATAAAGACTGGGTATCAATTATGCCAATAACAATGAACATTTTCCTTGATACATTTAACACAAAGAGAAATAAAGGACGTGTGTGTCATGGCCGTAGACACTAGCCAGTGGGGAGGGTATTTTCATTAAATTATTCTTAACCTGAGATTGATTTGCAATTTTGTAAGCTGTATTGCAGTAGTATGTATAAATTTGTTCTTTTCTTTCTGAACTTTAATACATCAAGTTATTTTCATTATTGAAAGATAAAAAGTGTTCGGAAAAAAGTTAATCATGCAAGCACAGGCGCAATTTCCCGTTCCTCTTAGTGCCTCTAAGTTGAAATGACAGGCTTTGAACACCGACTACCCATGTTTGGGAGGTGGAAAGGAGTTTATTATTAACTGTCAGTATTGGTGGGTTTTGAGGGGGGTTGCAATCCCGTTTCGTCGGAAAGTTTTACCAAAAAAAGGTTATTTTCGGCCATTTTCAACAAACCCCTCCCCTTTCTAGACTGAATAGCTGAAAATAGTAGTCTTAGCAAGCTGCGAACCCCCACCCCAACCTTTCAAAAATTTCTAGACCTGCATATGGTCAGCGCTATCCGATTCAAGCATCATTGCCACAAAAAGTGGCAGAGCACGGTTTACTTATGTTGATGTCTCTTTACATATTTGTGATAGCAACATATTATTCTATAAATTTTTCGTGTGTAAGAAATTTTTAAGACCTCTCTTCTAGAGAAACCTGTTGATCCTTGTTCTCTATTATGGAGGATTATTTATAAATTTTAAAATGTGTGTCCTTGTGCTGCTTTTGCGGTGAGTGTGAAAGTGGGCAACCTTAAACCGGTTAACCACAGCAATTGAGTGACGTTTGTTACTTCAATTGACCGTCCTAAGTCGGTATCGTTACTGCAGCACAATCGAATATTTTTGTAATGTCGTTCCGTGTATATTCTATTATCATTTGTGTGTGTGTGTGTGTGTGTGTGTGTGTGTGTGTGTGTGTGTGTGTGTGTGTGTGTGTGTGTGTCCTTGGTGATTTGTGTCATACAGCTTTGTCAGATGTCTTCTGTTTTCTCTTTTAAAACAGTGGTATCATATTGTAAATTTTGTTTTGAGTTAATAAATTTGCCCCCACCCTCATCCCACTTTTGAATTGCTTCCTACCGGTCTGTGTGTCAACGGCTTTCTTATGTCTGATCTTACTCTGATGATGGTGCAGAATGGGTAACAAATGAATATATTGTTTTAGAGATATCGGAATGTCAATGCCAAGCAGAATTATATATATATATAGATTTTGAATTGTGTGACTTTTATTGTCATCTTACACATAAACATCATTCCATTTCATTTTCCATAAATTAAAGAATGAAAATGCCCCTACAAGTTTAAAATCCAAAATCTGTCGAACTTGAGGGGTTAGTATTAACACCAGAATGATTTTACAGATACCTTGAAATTTATATTTGTTGGTTTGTGAAATTTCACAATACTTTGATTCGATGGAGTTAACCTCGTTTACAGGTTTTCCTGATACACTGCAGATGCAGTATTGAACTTACGTACATATATGTGTAAGTTCCTGGCAAGAAATAAATCTTTATCTGCATTCGGTGTAAGGAATACATCAATACATAAAAGAAAACAGACGACATTCAACCGAGCAGTATGTCACAAATCATCAAGGACGTGCATACAAAAAAATATATACAAACACTGTATGTTCACTGTCACACAATTGGCATTCATAATACAGTTATATGGATGTCTTTAATTGCATTTCGAGGGTTAAGCATCACTCACCTTCATTATATTTGAAATAATTTACAAGGTCCTGTACAATGCCTCCTATTTCAATCGGTCTGTGTTTCTGTTAATAAGTAGTTCAGTGAGGATTTATGATGCGACACAATATGTGGGTTTTATAAATTATATGTGCGTTCTCAGGGTTCGCATGAGAATTTTTTTTCCGCGAACAACAAACTCGTATATTTCACAAATCCGATCCGAGTCTGGAGTCTACAACAGTCATATGGTTTCTCTCAGCTATGATTTTTGTGTTTGATTGACAAAAAGAATATATGCATAATTTCTTTTATTACTATAAAAATATAGAACATATATACCTTTTCATTTTGTGCACCATATGCGCATTTCGACAAGTTATGTTTCAGTGATGCTCGTAGCCGAATGATTAGAATTCTCAAAATATATAAAATATGAAGAGCAGTGTTGAAGCTAAAATGACCGAAAAGTGAACCAAAGAATCTGTCTAAGGACAGAGCTATGCATGAGGGAGATACTCCTTAGTTTTAGATTGATTTACTTAATTTGATGACTGAAAATTTGAAGTATATATTTCATGTCAGTACAAAAGCACTGAAAACTAGACTTATGATGCCCTCGAGATATCTGTCCACCAGAAGCGACACCGGCCTAGTGGTTATACTAAATATAGAAAATATATACCTTTTAATTGTGTGCACCATATGCACATTTCGACAAGTTATGTCTCTTCGGTGATGCTCGTAGCCGAATGATTGGAATTCTCAAAATATATAAAAAATATGAAGAGCAGTGTTGAAGCTAAAATGACCGAAAAGTGAACCAAAGAATCTATCTAAGGACAGAGCTATGCATGAGAGAGATACTTTATATATTTATATATAACTAGAGCTCCCAGGTGTTTCACTGATTCTATATGTGCTTTGTATGTTTATTTCTCTTTCAGTGATTGTATTCTTTCAGAGGATCCGCCTGCGTTTACGTCGGGTAAATCCCTTCACTTTCCGCGGCCGTGTTGTCATGCATGCGATTAGCTAATGATTGGTTATTAAAGCTCTTTTTTGTGGAGCTCGGGTAGCTCAGCCGGTTAGAGGGTCGGATACATGACAGCTAGGTGATTCGGTACCATAGGTCGTGGGTTCAAGTCCCAGACGGGAAAAGAATATAAGTGAAATATAGGGTGCCTTGTTAGCTGTAGTGTCTTTGTGCTTTATATGTTTGTCTAATTTGTCTTTATTTTCTACAGGTATTTCTTCGGAGATCCAAGGTCCATAGTACTCCCAGGTGTTTCACTGATTCTATTTGTGCTTTATACATACATACATACATATATATATATATATATATATATATATATATATATATATATATATATATATATATATATATATATATATATATATATATATATTTATCGATGTAGATTAATTTAATAATTTAACATAAACAGAGCCCAGGATACATTGAAACAACAGATCATCTTTCCCTACAATGGATGTACCTATAATTTATCTAATAATGCCCATAAGGATAGGCTAAAATGTTTTAATCTAAGTACAATGGTTTTCCAAATAAGTATTTTAAAACGTGCAAACAGCGGTTCAATTGAATTAATTACACGTGAGTGCTTCTTTAATTTCAAATAAGTTTTGGGGAAAATAAATCACCAAACCAGAAACAAATCACTAAAACCCATGCCCACTTGGTTAGAAGCCTTGTTAAACCGTAAACGACTGCAAATAAAGGTATCTAAAGTTATGACACGCTTTAACAGCAAACAATATAAAATCGATAAATATTTGCATCGATTGCAGTATATATAGACAACCACTGTAATGGACTTCGCCGCCATTAATGCGGTCCTAATTCTGAGGGAGAAGTAAAAGTATCCCCGCAAAAATGACGTAAAGACAATGAAGCGTTCTTATGACGTCATAAGGTTGCTAGCGTTCAACGTCGTTTCTAGTTCACAGTACACAAGCGCCGCCTAACGAATGATAAAGGACGGCGAAGCTCATTGCCCAAGATAAAGCTTTCAAGACATCGTTGTTTATTTCTTTATGCATAACACTGGTTGTTGACGTCATAACGCACCGCATTTGAGATAGCAGTGAATACACTGATACAGTTTTCAGAACAGGAAGCGATGTTTAGCAGACTTTTGATAGTTATGTTTATGACGTCATAATCAAATGTCCGATTTAACCAATCTTGCGTGAAGTTGTCAAAGTCGTATTCTGCGCTAAAGTGCTTGACATTCGACCCAAATTTGCCATTCCGATTAAACATTACGTTGCCATGAAACAACCGCTGTTTCTTTCAATTTTAACTTCCCTCTGAAATGATTTATACCGATACGGTTTAACAAATAGGAAACGGAAGATTCCTGTATGATATTTTAGCGTTAAAGGCGCGTATATATAGATTAAGTAAAGGAACAGAAACACTCTGTATTGTATTTGCAATAGAGGGTGTTTGTGTTCCTTTACTTTTTATGTACCGGACTTCCCTTTGGAGGACTTCTTCGAATATAGAATAAGTGTTTTATTTTGTGTTTTCATGCAGGAATGAATAACAACGGCTGATGCATTTATAAGAAATAATGCGCGTTAAGCATCAGCCATTTCAATTAATAAACTTTTGTTTTGACTGGCAAACAATGGGGACAGAGGGAATGATAAGATCTGGTAAGTTTTGATATTGAGGTGTGGAAGGAGTTCAATCTTGTGTTTTGTAACGAAGGGTGTCTCTAAAAGGGATAGATCTGGAACATGGTAGACTTTCATAAAAAAAAGGTGATGACTGTGCGGATGGAAAAGATCGAAAGAATGGACAATTTTAGGACTTTATGCAAGTTTAAAAGGGAACAAATTACACCACTGGTCATACCGAAATCTGCAAATCCCTCGGTGTTTCAACAATGTCAATCTTGATTCTTTGTCTGTCATGCATGTACTGGAACAACGCAAAAGCTTGTATATGAATGGTGTTTTATCTGAGGAGTGACTTATATCACCTGAAAAAAAGAATGAAAATGCAAAATCGTAAATCGTATTGTTTGTAGACAACACCCCGTAACACCCAAAACTTGATTTGCTGGACGTTAAACTGTGGTTATTTCCCCAAGTACTACATCAGTTTTACAACCAATGGACCAAGATATCGTTCAACAGTTAAATTTAGATTCAGGAAACGGCAACTTCAGTATAATCGTTAAATGTTTTGTTAAAACAGGCTTTATGCCCCCGGATCGATAGATCAAGAGCATATTGTTTTGTCCTGTCTATTAGTCTGTTTGTTGTCAACTTCACCTTGGCTATAACATTTGAACCATGAGGGAAACAAACTTTGTATTTCACATGCGCACTCAACAAATGAAGCCCTTACAAATGACACCAAGGTCGATGACCTTGAAAATGACCTTCACACTTTTTGGACTTTGTTGCCGCCGGGGGCATTAGTGTTTCACAAACATTGCTTGTTTATAATAATAATAATAATAACTAGAGCTGACCTTGTTGGCGAGCCAACAAGAAGGTTTCACAAGACTCAGATGAAAAAGTTAAGACCAAATGTCTTGGCTTTTTGTTGTTCTTGGATTGAAAATGAAGAATTGAGCATGAAAGATTTTTCTCCGGGGAATAAGAGGAAGAAATATTTTGGGACCACATCCCTTTGCGGGGCCCCAAGGTATGCGGAAAGGACTGTGAAACCGTTAAATCTAACCGCAAATATCTTAAAAACGGTAAGGGATATGGAAAAAAAAACTTTAGGTGAATATATACATATTATTTTTCACGAAGAATCGATTCCAACCATTCCCGATTCGATCGGATGAAAAGTAAGGGAGCTATGACGTCATTTAAATAGTATTACGTCATGTTCAGGAATTTCGCACCATGCCAAATCCCACTTGTCAGTCGGTAAATATTTTTATTCTGTATCATGCTACCAAATTTCACACCACTAGCTTTATAAATAAGCGAAACACAGCTTCCTGAATTTGAAAAGTGTGTTTTCAGGAATGGTGAAACCGTGAACTTTGACGGCAAATATCTCGAAAACGGTAAGAGATATCGAAATTCTGTTGCGTTCTCCTGCCATTTTACTTTTTCACGCAGAATCGATTCCAACCATCCCCGATTCGATCCGATGAAAAATAAGGGAGATATGACGTCATTTACAAAGTATGACGTCATTTTCAGGAATTTGGCTCCATGACAAATTCCTCTTGTCAGTCGGTAGATATTCTCAATTTCTATCATGCTATTAAATTTCACACCTCTAACTTCCTCAATAGGCGAAACACAGCTTCCTGAATTTGAAAAGTGTGTTTTCAGGAATGGTGAAACCGTGAACTTTGACCGCAAATATCTCGAAAACGGTAAGAGATATCGAAATTCTGTTGACAGTATCAGCCATTTTACTTTTTCACGCAAAATCGATTCCAACCGTCCCCGCCTCGATCCGATGAAAAATAAGGGAGATATGACGTCATTTACAAAGTATGACGTCATTTTCAGGAATTTGGCTCCATGCCAAATTCCTCTTGTCAGTCGGTAGATATTCTCAATCTCTATCATGCTACCAAATTTCACACCTCTATCTTCCTCAATAAGCGAGCTACAGGCGAAAACATTTCATGAATAATTAATGAGTGTTGATGACGTCACAAACATCACTTTAAAGGGGGTTGTCGTGTTCAAACGCAAATAACTCAAAAACCGTAAGAGTTAGCGAAAATCTGAAAACACTTTGCTGGTAGGTATTTGAACGCTCCATCGAATGGAAGAAATCCGATCAAAATCCGACTGCAAATAAAGTCGCTAGACCTCGCCAAAGATTTGATTCGAAAATTTCCAATAATTTCAAAAATATTGGCAGCATGCCATTTTCATTCTAGAAGTAGATTAAGAATGTGGAAACATGTTTAGATATAAAATTTCATGACGTCTTAGCGAATTTTCCCACGCTCATTGTGACTTTATTTATGGTCCGATTTCAAAATTTTTTTCACATTCCAAATCAGGCCGTTGAAATCTTTCATCCTACATTCTAAAATCTAAGATTGAAATATTTTTTTTGAACTGAAAACAATCGGGTCAAGGTCAACTTTTTCGGGATAGAGCTACGAAAGTGACATAAAATCTTGCATCTCCTTTTCTGAATCGAATGCTGAAAATTTCATTCTAACTCTTACGGTTTTCGAGTTATTTGCGTTTGAACACGACAACCCCCTTTAAAGTGATGTTTGTGACGTCATCAACACTCATTAATTATTCATGAAATGTTTTCGCCTATAGCTCGCTTATTGAGGAAGATAGAGGTGTGAAATTTGGTAGCATGATAGAGATTGAGAATATCTACCGACTGACAAGAGGAATTTGGCATGGAGCCAAATTCCTGAAAATGACGTCATACTTTGTAAATGACGTCATATCTCCCTTATTTATCATCGGATCGAGGCGGGGACGGTTGGAATCGATTCTGCGTGAAAAAGTAAAATGGTTAGTACAATCAACAGAATTTCGATATCTCTTACCGTTTTCGAGATATTTGCGGTCAAAGTTCACGGTTTCACCATTCCTGAAAACACACTTTTCAACTTCAGGAAGCTGTGTTTCGCTTATTGAGGAAGTTAGG
Source organism: Pteria penguin (assembly GCA_035048485.1). Classification (NCBI taxonomy): domain Eukaryota; kingdom Metazoa; phylum Mollusca; class Bivalvia; order Pterioida; family Pteriidae; genus Pteria; species Pteria penguin. The sequence goes on along the minus strand of CM068588.1, from coordinate 43,258,628 downwards.
GGTGTGAAATTTGGTAGCATGATAGAGATTGAGAATATCTACCGACTGACAAGAGGAATTTGGCATGGAGCCAAATTCCTGAAAATGACGTCATACTTTGTAAATGACGTCATATCTCCCTTATTATCATCGGATCGAATCGGGGATGGTTGGAATCGATTCTGCGTGAAAATTTAACATCCCAATTAGTCCAACAGAATTTCGATATCTCTTACCGTTTTCGAGATATTTGCCGTCAAAATTCATGGTTTCACCATTCCTGAAAATACACTTTTCATCTTCAGGAAGCTGTGTTTCGCTTATTTATAAAGCTAGTGGTGTGAAATTTGGTAGCATGATACAGAATAAAAATATTTACCGACTGACAAGTGGGATTTGGCATGGTGCGAAATTCCTGAACATGACGTAATACTATTTAAAGACGTCATGGCTCCCTTACTTTTCATCCGATCGAATCGGGAATGGTTGGAATCGATTCTTCGTGAAAAATAAAATGTATATATTCACCTAAAGTTTTTTTTTTCCATATCCCTTACCGTTTTTAAGATATTTGCGGTCAGATTTAACGGTTTCACAGTCCTTTCCGCATACCTTGGGGCCCCACAAAGGGATGTGGTCCCAAAATATTTCTTCCTCTTATTCCCCGGAGAAAAATCTTTCATGCTGAATTCTTCATTTTCAATCCAAGAACAACAAAAAGCCAAGACATTTGGTCTTAACTTTTTCATCTGAGTCTTGTGAAACCAACAAGGTCAGCTCTAGTTATTATTATTATTATTCAGCCGATGTGGCCTAGTGGATAAGGTGCTCGGCTCGTGACCGAGAGGTCCCAGGTTCGACTCCCGCCCAGGCGCACCGGTGTTCTGTCTTTTGGATGAGACAATTAAAACCGAGGTCCCGTGTTACGGTAGGGGTGGTACGTAAAAGATCCCTCATTGCTTCGAATAGGTCCGTTACAAAGGTCAAATTTCTATGCAATGTATCAGGCAGATGCTGTCACCATGTACGTGAAATAATCTTGGAGTGACATAAAACAATATTAAATCAATCAATATTATTATTATTAGTAGTAGTATTAGTATTATTTTCTTCTTTTTGCCTGTACATGTACACCTGAACATCCACCTCGCAGAAATTATCTTTTTTGAATCATTGGATAGTCCTGTAAAATATTTGGCACCGTCCCAGAGAGATAACAATTTTGTGTAACAATACTGTACGGCTGTTACATTTACTTAACTGTTAAATCAATACAAATCACAGTCGACACTGACAAATTTTTACCTTTCTCCATGACCACAAAGTATGTGTATTTACTTAATCAAGAGGTTTAGAATTTTATCATTGTATGTATATATCTGCACTATATCTGCCGGGTGCAATTTATAACTTATGTTTGTCGCATAGATTATTGATCTATCATGAATTTATATGACATATTCAATAATTCTAATGATCTCATTCTTATATATTTCCTCTTTTTGAACTTCTAGTACTACAGAATATTTTCTGCTCGGTTGTCCACCATATGCATATTGTTTACTCTTATAACATTGATTGATTGATTGATTGATCGATTGATTGATTGATTGATTGATTTTTGTTCAACGCCATACCACGAATATTTCACGTTTATGGCGACGGCATCTGCCTGATGAGGGGCATACACATTTTGACCTTTGAAACGGACCCACCCGAAGCAGTGAGAAATCTTTAACGTGCCATGCATACCACGACACGGGGCCTCGGTTTTTACTGTCTCATCCGAAAGACAGAACACCGGCATGACCAGAGCGGCACTCGAACCCCGGCCTCCCGATCAGGAGTCCAGAGCGATACCACTAAGCCATGCCGGCTTTTACTTTTATAACATCATACACTATTTATAAATCAATCAAAGGTTGTGGCTATCTGTTATTTCTAGCTGACTAAGTGGGCGTAGGCGCTGCATTGAAAGTCAATGTCAGGGACGAATGCAGGATTTTAGTTTGGGAGGGGGACAACCCAAATGTCGAGGGGGTTTGGGGCCGCCTAGGCCCCCCGTGGGTCCAGAGCAAAGCCCTGGTGGGGGGTTCAGGGTGGGGGCGATGCCTCCCGACGGAACATGTTTATAATAGTTTTAAAACCTACAAAACATGTTTAGAAATGGTCATTTTGAAGTGTCAAAACACTGTATAGACAGTTCTATCCATATTATCAGATGCCTGGAGAGTAATAATTGGGAACAGCGAAAAGTACGTTTTGGGAAAAAAAAAATATATATTGTTACTGTAATTTGACTATTTATGCTATTTTGCAGTAATAAACTAAAACACAACAAATGAGTAAAAAAATTGTTATATGTAAAACAATGTGAACATATATTACTATATATGCTGTTTTCAATAAGAATTATTAAAAGTCCGTGTCTTTGTTGAAGTGTTTCAAAGTACACACTGCATGAAAGGTGAAGATAGAACGCCGGTGTGGCCAGGGTGGGAGTCGAACACGGGACCTCTCGGTCACCAGCCGAGCATCTTATCCAATAGGCCACACCGGCTTAAATTCTTAATGGCAATTCAACCCCTGCTCCTTCAATCAAATGATTACAGTGGGGTATAACTCAATTCATCTGAAATCAAAGTCGAACTTAACTAGATTTACAATTCTTATATTATAATTGCTTTACATCAATATACATTGATGCTCCATTTATCCGGACACGTTTGTTCCCGGTCAATTTGTCCGGATAAACGGATTTTCCGGATTACCGAACCATAGTACCGGTACATTAGATGTTAAAGAATCTTATTTCTTGATGAAAGGAGGATGTATACAGTGCACGATAAAACACAAGTAATAATCCTTATATGCATTTAATCTGTATACGAAGAAATATAAATGCATTACGTATTTAATCTATTAACATCTTTAGTAAATTATACATTAACTGCAGTCAAACTTCAGACACCTGCATGATTTTTCAACTCATTGTTCTCAATTTAAATGTTGACAGCCACCTTTGTATATACCTCGCGCTAGATTATTTAATTTGACTTCTATTGCGATCGGAGTGTTTGTCTGACGTTCTGTTGTGTCATACAAATTTAGAATTGATAAGAATCTATAAATTTATGCAATGTTCATGTTTTAAATATAAAAATTGTCTTTAACTATAAACAAAAGAAGCACGAATTAAAGATACGTTATACGATCTCTGATAAAAGAGTGACGCTACCTATAGTATGGTTACAATTTAAAGTCGCAATATCTAATGACAATGTAAGCTGGGAAGTGGGCCAATTACATGTAGTTTTATTTATTATCATTCAAAAGTAAAATGGTTAGTACAATCAACAGAATTTCGATATCTCTTACCGTTTTCGAGATATTTGCGGTCAAAGTTCACGGTTTCACCATTCCTGAAAACACACTTTTCAACTTCAGGAAGCTGTGTTTCGCTTATTGAGGAAGTTAGGGGTGTGAAATTTGGTAGCATGATAGAGATTGAGAATATCTACCGACTGACAAGAGGAATTTGGCATGGAGCCAAATTCCTGAAAATGACGTCATACTTTGTAAATGACGTCATATCTCCCTTATTATCATCGGATCGAATCGGGGATGGTTGGAATCGATTCTGCGTGAAAATTTAACATCCCAATTAGTCCAACAGAATTTCGATATCTCTTACCGTTTTCGAGATATTTGCCGTCAAAATTCATGGTTTCACCATTCCTGAAAATACACTTTTCATCTTCAGGAAGCTGTGTTTCGCTTATTTATAAAGCTAGTGGTGTGAAATTTGGTAGCATGATACAGAATAAAAATATTTACCGACTGACAAGTGGGATTTGGCATGGTGCGAAATTCCTGAACATGACGTAATACTATTTAAATGACGTCATGGCTCCCTTACTTTTCATCCGATCGAATCGGGAATGGTTGGAATCGATTCTTCGTGAAAAATAAAATGTATATATTCACCTAAAGTTTTTTTTTTCCATATCCCTTACCGTTTTTAAGATATTTGCGGTCAGATTTAACGGTTTCACAGTCCTTTCCGCATACCTTGGGGCCCCACAAAGGGATGTGGTCCCAAAATATTTCTTCCTCTTATTCCCCGGAGAAAAATCTTTCATGCTGAATTCTTCATTTTCAATCCAAGAACAACAAAAAGCCAAGACATTTGGTCTTAACTTTTTCATCTGAGTCTTGTGAAACCAACAAGGTCAGCTCTAGTTATTATTATTATTATTCAGCCGATGTGGCCTAGTGGATAAGGTGCTCGGCTCGTGACCGAGAGGTCCCAGGTTCGACTCCCGCCCAGGCGCACCGGTGTTCTGTCTTTTGGATGAGACAATTAAAACCGAGGTCCCGTGTTACGGTAGGGGTGGTACGTAAAAGATCCCTCATTGCTTCGAATAGGTCCGTTACAAAGGTCAAATTTCTATGCAATGTATCAGGCAGATGCTGTCACCATGTACGTGAAATAATCTTGGAGTGACATAAAACAATATTAAATCAATCAATATTATTATTATTAGTAGTAGTATTAGTATTATTTTCTTCTTTTTGCCTGTACATGTACACCTGAACATCCACCTCGCAGAAATTATCTTTTTTGAATCATTGGATAGTCCTGTAAAATATTTGGCACCGTCCCAGAGAGATAACAATTTTGTGTAACAATACTGTACGGCTGTTACATTTACTTAACTGTTAAATCAATACAAATCACAGTCGACACTGACAAATTTTTACCTTTCTCCATGACCACAAAGTATGTGTATTTACTTAATCAAGAGGTTTAGAATTTTATCATTGTATGTATATATCTGCACTATATCTGCCGGGTGCAATTTATAACTTATGTTTGTCGCATAGATTATTGATCTATCATGAATTTATATGACATATTCAATAATTCTAATGATCTCATTCTTATATATTTCCTCTTTTTGAACTTCTAGTACTACAGAATATTTTCTGCTCGGTTGTCCACCATATGCATATTGTTTACTCTTATAACATTGATTGATTGATTGATTGATCGATCGATTGATTGATTGATTGATTTTTGTTCAACGCCATACCACGAATATTTCACGTTTATGGCGACGGCATCTGCCTGATGAGGGGCATACACATTTTGACCTTTGAAACGGACCCACCCGAAGCAGTGAGAAATCTTTAACGTGCCATGCATACCACGACACGGGGCCTCGGTTTTTACTGTCTCATCCGAAAGACAGAACACCGGCATGACCAGAGCGGCACTCGAACCCCGGCCTCCCGATCAGGAGTCCAGAGCGATACCACTAAGCCATGCCGGCTTTTACTTTTATAACATCATACACTATTTATAAATCAATCAAAGGTTGTGGCTATCTGTTATTTCTAGCTGACTAAGTGGGCGTAGGCGCTGCATTGAAAGTCAATGTCAGGGACGAATGCAGGATTTTAGTTTGGGAGGGGGACAACCCAAATGTCGAGGGGGTTTGGGGCCGCCTAGGCCCCCCGTGGGTCCAGAGCAAAGCCCTGGTGGGGGGTTCAGGGTGGGGGCGATGCCTCCCGACGGAACATGTTTATAATAGTTTTAAAACCTACAAAACATGTTTAGAAATGGTCATTTTGAAGTGTCAAAACACTGTATAGACAGTTCTATCCATATTATCAGATGCCTGGAGAGTAATAATTGGGAACAGCGAAAAGTACGTTTTGGGAAAAAAAAAATATATATTGTTACTGTAATTTGACTATTTATGCTATTTTGCAGTAATAAACTAAAACACAACAAATAAGTAAAGAAAAAGTAATTGTTAGATGTAAAACAATGTAAACAAATATTACTATATATGCTGTTTTCAATAAGAATTATAAAAAGTCCGTGTCTTTGTTGAAGTGTTTCAAAGAACAGACTGCATGAGAAGCGAAGAAAGAACGCCAGTGTGGCCAGGGCGGGAGTCGAACACGGGACCTCTCGGTCACCAGCCGAGCATCTTATCCAATAGGCCACACCGGCTTAAATTCTTAATGACAATCCAACCCCTGCCCCTTTAATCAAATGATTACAGAGGGGTATAACTCAATTCATCTGAAATCAAAGTCGAACTCAACTAGATTTACAATTCTTATTATAATTGCTTTACATCAATATACATTGATGCTCCATTTATCCGGACACGTTTGTTCCCGGTCAATTTGTCCGGATAAACGGATTTTCCGGATTACCGAACCATAGTACCGGTACATTAGATGTTAAAGAATCTTATTTCTTGATGAAAGGAGGATGTATACAGTGCACGATAAAACACAAGTAATAATCCTTATATGCATTTAATCTGTATACGAAGAAATATAAATGCATTACGTATTTAATCTATTAACATCTTTAGTAAATTATACATTAACTGCAGTCAAACTTCAGACACCTGCATGATTTTTCAACTCATTGTTCTCAATTTAAATGTTGACAGCCACCTTTGTATATACCTCGCGCTAGATTATTTAATTTGACTTCTATTGCGATCGGAGTGTTTGTCTGACGTTCTGTTGTGTCATACAAATTTAGAATTGATAAGAATCTATAAATTTATGCAATGTTCATGTTTTAAATATAAAAATTGTCTTTAACTATAAACAAAAGAAGCACGAATTAAAGATACGTTATACGATCTCTGATAAAAGAGTGACGCTACCTATAGTATGGTTACAATTTAAAGTCGCAATATCTAATGACAATGTAAGCTGGGAAGTGGGCCAATTACATGTAGTTTTATTTATTATCATTCAAGCAACAGTAATCTTCTTTTCTGGCGTGAGCGTGACGTTTGACTATACCACAAGCGCCCAATTCTTAATTGGATAGGTAATTAATATACGATGGGTAGGTGACCAGGTAAACAGGTGACAGAAAAATTTTGTCTGGATTGTCGGAGCAAATTTCACGTACTTTTGGAATTCCGTACCCGTATTTCTTTGTCCAGATCCGGAACGCGGATTATCGGATCAAAGTATCATTTGGGAAATCCGTTCCCGCACATTCTTGTCCGGAAAGTGGATTTTCCGGATAAACGGAGACCAAATTTACGGAACATCACTGTATCAGGTATTTATTGAATCTGCTTGCCCCAGAAGTCCTGAACACGTACCGTAACAGACAGATAGACGGGTGGACAGACATAAGTGTGAAGACAGGAAGACAAAATGACAAAGGGCGGACAAACTAACAGACTTAATGAGCCACAAATGGCAGGCAAACTTAAATCTTCTCCGATAAGATTATTCTATTTCTCTGGTTATTTTGATTTTGTTAGGTTACTGGTCACGCATATATTATCGCCACAATTTAAAGCTTTATACCCTATGTTCGCTAGTACAGTGCATATTATAGGTAAACTTATTCTAAATTGTTTTGATTATATATGTAAGCCTAAAACATATCAAAAGAGGACCCTTGCAAATTTTGTGATCACTTTCGTCCTGTTGAGTGAGATACGGCTGTGTAAAACGCTATGTTTGTAAACAGAATGTTTACAATCAGCTTATCACGTGATCTAATTCGGAAGCCGCATCTTGGAGGACGAGGTAAATAATAAACTTGACGAGTGACTATAAAAAATCTGCATTCAGTCTGTCAAAAGTTAGTATTTACTGAAACTCTTTTCTTTTGGAGTCTTCCTTCGTCGTATTTCTTTTGATTAAACTGCGCATGCGCGATGTCAGGCTATGGTTGTATTTATGGAATACCCTCTTTATTTACGAAGTATTTTCTTTCTGTTTTGATATCTCCGAGGGTTTGTAGCAACAAAAATGTTATTAACGGAAAGTTAATAACTTCAGCAATACGAAAAAAAATACAGTTTTTGTTTTATATGCCCTAATTTTCTAAATTATACCGAATTGTAGGGTAAACAACTTTAAAACGTTTTGACTCAGAAATATTTTTTATTCTAAGTTAGTTTAAGAAACTTTCACAGAATGTGCAATTGCCATCCAACTACATGTAAATATTCAAACATTTTACAAATACTCTGTTATCATAGAGAGGAGATGATACATGTACATATTATCACCTCCTCTGTTTGTTTTCGTCTTCCTGTCTATTCAACAAAATTTATACCTTCTGAATCTTCGAACTTTTCATTTCTTATTTGTGAAAACTCTACACAGATATCAAAAAAAAAAAAAAAAAAAAAAAAGCAAAAAGAAAAAAAAAAAAAAAAAGAAAGAAAGAAAAAACCCCCAAAACAAAACCAATTCCGTACCCGTATTTCTTTGTCCAGATCTGGAACGCGGATTATCGGATCAAGATATCATTTAGGAAATCCGTTCCCGCACATTCTTGTCCGGAAAGTGGATTTTCCGGATAAACGGAGATCAAATTTACGGAACATCACTGTATCAGGTATTTATTGAATCTGCTTGCCCCAGAAGTCCTGAACACGTACCGTAACAGACAGATAGACGGGTGGACAGACATAAGTGTGAAGACAGGAAGACAAAATGACAAAGGGCGGACAAACTAACAGACTTAATGAGCCACAAACGGCAGGCAAACTTAAATCTTCTCCGATAAGAAAGATTATTCTATTTCTCTTGTTATTTTGATTTTGTTAGGTTACTGGTCACGCATATATTATCGCCACAATTTAAAGCTTTATACCCTATGTTCGCTAGTACAGTGCATATTATAGGTAAACTTATTCTAAATTTGTGAATTTTAGGGGGCAGGGCGCCCCCCCCCCCCCCACACCCCCTCTAAATCTAACAATCAAAGTCACTATTGTTTTCCTCTGTATTTGATCATCATAATAGTGGTGAATACTAATTAACAACAACAACAACAACAATAACAAATATATTTAAATATATAAATACTTCATCACGTCTTAGATTTTATTGCTTTACAGGAATACTGCCACTTATAGAAGAAACAGATATTAAGACTGAAATAACATTTTAATTGCTGAAACACTTACCATTACGAAATGTTGCGCGCAATCACATTTAAGAACCTTATAAATTTCAAAGACGAGCAGAGGCTTGAATTTGAGAAAGGAGTTAATTTCATCGTTGGAGCGAATTCTACTGGTAAATCAAGCATCTTAGAATTAATCCGCCGTTGTTTGTCTCCAGAGATCAATCTCTCATTTTCCAGGATTTACGATCAATCACAGCCAGCGTTCATCTGTTCAAAGTATGAAGCCACTGCATTAAAACCTTTTACTCATTTTCACGACATTGATAAAAACCAGCTTGTTGTTGCTGTATTTGTAGAAAGCGATCAAAATTTATTTTATCGCGTAGCATGCTTTAAATCTAGTGATGGAATTCATGTGTACGCAATTGGGAAGGAATTTGAATTTAGAGAAAATAAAATTGGAAATGAGTTAAGAAATTTCTATAGCCAACAAAACGATTGTAGACTATCTGAAGAATTGTTTGAATTGAAGAATGTTGAAAAACATATCAAAAAGATATCAGAGGCGGAGGATGGAAGAACAATAGAAGAAGAAGAGGTGGGAAATGATATAGAAGGTATACTTAGTTCTCTAACCGAGACCTTTGTTGGGGTTTTCCCTTTGCGATGCGCTGGACCAATGCAATGGACAAGAAGTGAGAACATGAAACAAAATAAGAAGGACCAAAACGAGTTTGTTACACAAGAACGATGTGAAATTTTGCATGAGCTTCTTCCAAAAGGGATAGAGCGTGAAAATGAAAAAGGCAAATATTACTTTAAGAAAATAACAACTCCATTAAAGTACGAATTCCATCGAGAAGACAGGGAAATTTTGGTCAGAAATATAAATGATGCTAGTATAAATACAAGTCAGAAGGGTATTCTGCTCCTGAAAGCTCCACAAGGAATCGTAGAAGCGAAGATGGCTTCCCTTATTCTAGCTGATAAAAGGTTCAGTACGATATGCTATGAAGATATGGATCTTGGTATGCATCACCAAATGATAGAAAACCTGTTGCATTTAGTTCTAAGAGACATAAGTGATAAAACCATCCTCATCGTGACGCATAACCAATCATTCATGAATATATGGAGTACGTCTCGTACGTTCGTTTGCAGTCGTCAGCTGGACAATACAGCTGGCAATGAAGAAAAAAAGTTTGTACATGTGGTTCGAAACTTAAAATCAAATCAAGGCATAACATCAAATGCGGACTTAATATCAGACTTTGAACTCCACGATCAGATGAAAAAAGTTATGTTTGCATCTCATGTTCTTTTTGTGGAAGGACCTACAGATTACAGGGTAATTCGTGCTCTGTTTGGCTATATCGTGTTGAATATTGACACTGTTTGTCCTCAAGTCTGTGACAATATTTCTAAAGGGAACAATGGACTTACCGCCTCACCCACAAAGGAATCGATTCTTTCTGTTATCACCAAAACGCAGATCGTTTTCATAAGCGGAACGAAAAGAAATGAAAAAGCACAACGCTTATGCAACAGTATCAATATCCCATGTGAGTCTTTAGTAGATAGAGATTACTTTTTTGATAAAAAATCAAGGGAACCTTTGAAGGTACATGGACAAATGCTGAATAAAAATCCAAAGTACGTCGAAGAAGATTATGATGAATACCTTGCTACCATGAAAGAGAAGGACTTACATTATTTCTTTTGGAAGTCGGGAGCGCTGGAGGACGCTTTAATAAATGATTGTGGAGAACAGATGTTCTACGCAATTCTTGACCTTAAAAATAAGAAGGGAAATAAACAGATTGGAGAGAAGATAAAAGACGCAATCAAAGCGGGCATCACAGACAGTATATATGCAGAAATTTTTCATCACATTATAAGTAGCAAAGATATAACAAAGGAGTTTAACAAATTTCTAAGCTTCCTTTATTGTACGTTCTCTTTGGATAAATAGATTGAAACTATGAAATTCATCGTTTAAGGAAGAATGCATTAAATAAATGAAATCACAACTATAGGCAGGTGACTTTATACATATATCAGTAATAATACTGATGCTGGTAATGGTTAGATCATACATTATTTAAAGCAGATCTTTAGTCGTTAGGTCGCTCTCCCCAGTGGTTCTTAAAACCGAAACTCTGGAAACCCAAAGCTCCTTACCACTATGACCTAAATGTAAGAACCAAAGAAACAAATTAGAAACAGACTGGTGCATGAGAAAGATGCTTCTTAAATTCAAAACAATTTACAAATTTTGTCACAGTGAATTAGAATTATGTATGTTGCTGGTTAGTACAGAAGCACTGAAAACTGGGTTTGAGATTAACAACGAGCACTGTCGGTATCGACAATAATAAATAACAGAACAACAGAATATAAATATACATATATACATTCGTAATTATACTTTCCATATTATCGAGGATTGACGAGAGCTCTGTATTATCTAATTCTATAAATTTTCCCCGTCTTGTCCACTTTTTAACAATTTTTGACGTAAAATATCAGGGAAAGATAACTCGCGTAAATGGTTATCCAAATAAAAAATCTTGGAAAAATTTGGAAAGTACGCAATTTTCGAAATTCATTAACATTAAGTATTAAGTTAATATCTTAAGACACATTGGCGGATTTAGAGGGGGGTTGCTACCAATCCTTTGGTCGCAAAATTTTCCCCAAAAAGGTCATTTTCAACCAGTTTTAGGGCTGCAAGCCCCCTTTTTCCAGATTGATTGTGCAAAACATTTGTCATGGGAAACTGCAACCCCCCCCCCTTTTTTTTAAATTCCTAGATCCGCCTATGAGACATTAATAAAAGGGTTTAAAACTGGTGTATGTTGTATGAAAAAATGAAAACATTAAAATGTTTTCGTGTGTAAAAATGTTAATTTATCTATGATTGTTACAAGGAAAGATGAGGTATATAAGCAACTTGCCGTTTACATTAAATTGTGTAAGGAAATGCACTGGACATTTATTAGTATTTTAGCGTTGCAGTGGCAGGCGTTACTGTGGCAACCAGACTATAGCTCGATTGACTATGATCCGGGTAAAATGAGATATGAACCGGATATTTCACCTATCCGTCGATTTGTTTAATTCTTCTTGCTTAAAAAGGAAAGTATGTCAACTGTTGTAATATACAGGTATTCGGAATCAGTGTAATTATAATTGTGTGAAATATCATTATATTTGTCTAATTCATCTTGTTGAAAAAGGAAATGTGTGTACTGCTTTGATATATTCGGTATCAATGTAATTATAACTGTGTGAATTATCATTATATTTGTCTATTTCATCTTGCTGAAAAAGGAAAATATATTTACTATTGTAGTATATTCGGAATCAATGTCATAATAATTGTGTAAAATATCATTATATTTGTCTAATTCATCTTGTTGAAAAAGGACAACATGTTTAATATTGTGATATATTCGGAATCAATGTCATTATAATTGTGTTAAATATTATATTTGTCTAATTTTTCAAGCTGAAAAAGGAAAATATATATCTTATTGTAATATATTCGGAATGAGTATAATTATGATTGTGTAAAATATGATTTCAAAACACATCATTGTAAATAAATAAAACATCACAAAGCAATGATTTTTCCTGTATTTTACATTTAGGTCTCCTGAGGCATTCCGACGCCCTAATGTTATTGGACCTTTTCTATCATTAAGATCCCATACCCTTGGTGAGCCTAAAGACGCTAACAAAACTGTTAGAATATATTATGTAGTAAAACTGCATGCATAATTCTAAAATACGTGCCTCTTCCAAAATTCTGGAATTCATTATCCATGGGATAGAAGTTTTGCACCTTTGGCGTTGCCACTATAGTAATTTGGTGGTAATGTACGATTTCTTTTTATAATAACCTTCACTGCAACTATGCATTGTAAAGAGTATATAAGACACAGCAAGGATCCCTCTATCAAAACTGTGAAATTCATGAAACCGGGGTAGGGTGTTAGTCCATGGTACTGGATAAAATAGATTTTATAGTTACGATTCACGATTACGAGACCAACGAATTAAAGCCCTGATAAAACTTATTTTCGATCTTATGTCTCATTCAATTGCGGTCCTGGTAAAAGCTCTAAAGCAGCACCGTAATATTGGCCATAAACCCATATCAATGATAAGGCATTAAGACCATTGTATAGCAGTTGTCATAAAAACATACGAATGATAATGTACAAAGACCATTATATAGTAGTGGCCACAATCTCATATGAATGATAAGACACAAAGACCATTGTATAGTTGTGGCCATAAACTCATATCAATGATAAGGCATTAAGACCATTGTTAAGCAGTTGTCATAAAACATAGGAATGATAAGGTACAAAGACTATTATATAGTAGTGGCCATAATCTCATATGAATGATAAGACACAAACACCATTGTATAGTTGTGGCCATAAACTCATATGAAGGATAAGGCATAAAGACCATTGTACAAAAATGGCCATAAACTCATATGAATGATAAAAAGAAAAAAGAGGAGTTACTGGCTCACTTATGTGGCAGAAGTCACCATAGAGCTATACAATACATGAATATAAATAATATACTAGAACATATATCACATTACAAAAATATTTGATTGTAGTGCAATTACGATACCGACTTAGGACGGTCATTTAATTTGACAAAAGCCAAACAAATGGTGTGGTTAACCGGTTTACGGGCCCACCTTCCCACTCACCGTAACAGCAGAACAATTAAAGGACGTACATTTAAAAATTTATAAATAATCCTCCATGTAAAGAACAAGGGTCAACAGGTATCGCATATTGAGAGGTCATAAAAATATAAACACGTAAGATATTGTAAAATACATAATGGTATAAAAATATATGCGACATCAACATGATAAACCGTGCTCTGCCAGTCTGAAAGCCAGCTAAGACCCTAGATCTGTAGGAGTCCCGACTAACAGTCAGAGGGGACGAGGTTCAGGACCATGTCTCCTCTGAAAGAGGTTTGGACAAGGTTTGATAAGACACAAAAAAATATTATTAGTCATAAAGTCAAATGTAAGGCAAAAAGATCATTGTATAGTAGTGGCCATAAACTCATTTCAATGATAAAGCATTTAAGTAGTAGCAATAAACTCGTATTAATAATAAGGCACAAAGACCATTCTGTAGTAGTTCCCATAAACTCATATGAATAATTAGACATATAGACAATTGTCTAATATTGGCCATAAACTCATATCAGTGATAAGGCATTAAGACCACTGTTAAGCAGTTATCATAAATTCATACGAATGATAAGGTACAAAGACCATTATATAGTAGTGGCCATAATCTCATATGAATGATAAGATACAAACACCATTGTATAGTTGTGGCCATAAACTCATATGAAGGATAAGACACAAAGACCACTATACAATATTGGCCATAATCTCATATGAATGATAAGACACAAAGATTATTGTATACTATTCGTCATAAACTCATGTGAATGTAAGGCATAAAGATCATTGTATAGTAGTGGCCATAAACTCATAGCTATGATAAAGCATTAAGATCATTGTATAGTAGTGACCATAAACTCATATGAATGTTAAGACACAAAGGCCGTTGTATACTTGGGGCCAGTAACTCATATGAAGGCGAGGGCACAAAGACCTTTGTATAATAGTGTCCATAGACTCATATGAATGATAAGACACAAAGACCATTGTATAGTAATCTTCAAAACCTCATATGAATGAAAGGAATACAGATCATTGTATGGTAGTGGACATAAACTCATATGCATAAGGCACAAAGAGCATTGTATATTAGTGGCCATAAACTCATCTGAATGATAAGGAATTAAGACCATTATATACTAGTGGCCATAAACTCATATTGATGATAAGGCACAAAGACCATTGTATAGTAGTGGCCATCAACTCATATCAATGAAAAAGCATTAAGACCATTGTATAGCAGTTGTCATAAACTTATAACAATGATAAAGTACAAAGACCACTATATAGTAGTGGCCATGAACTCATATGAATGTTAAGACACAAACACCATTGTATAGTTGTGGTCATACACTCATATGAAGGATAAGGCACATAGACCACTGTACAATAGTGGCCATAAACTCTTATGAATGATAAGACACAACGACCATTGTATACTATTCGTCATAAACTCATGTGAATGTAAGGCATAAAGATCATTGTGTAGTAATGACCATAAACTCATATGAATGGTAAGACACAAAGGCCGTTGTATACTTGTGGCCATAAACTCATATAAAGGAGAAGGCACAAAGACCTTTGTATAATAGTGGCCATAAACTCATATGAATGATAAGACACAAGAACCATTGTATAGTAGTCGTCATAATCTCATATCAATGATAAAGCATTAAGACCACTGTACAGTAGTGGTCATAAACTCATATGAATGTTAAGACACAAAGGCCGTTGTAAAGTTGGGGCCAGAAACTCATATGAAGGAGAAGGTACAAAGACCATTGTATAATAGTGTCCATAAACTCATATGAATGATAAGACACAAAGACCATTGTATAGTAGTTGTCATAAACTAATATGCATGATAGAAATACAGATCATTATATGGTATTGGCATTAAACTCATATGCATACGGCATAAAGAGTATGGTATAGTAGTGGACCAATCTTATTAAAACGCGACTTGTACTCCGTTCCTCTACGATACTCTCCGTATACAAGGAGAGTATCGTAGAGGAACGGAGTACAAGTCGCATTTTAATAAGATTGAGTAGTGGACATAACCTCATATGCATGATAAGGAATTATGACCATTATATAGCAGTGGCCGTAAGCCCATAAGAATAATACGACACAAAGACCATTGTATAGTAGTGGCAATAAACTTATACTAATAATTAGACATATAGACAATTTTATAATATTGGCCATAAACTCATATCAATGATAAGACATTAAGACCATTGTTAAGCAATTGTTATAAATTCACACGACTGATAAGGTACGAAGACCATTATATAGTAGTGGCCATAATCTCATATCAATGATAAGATACAAACACCATTGTATAGTTGTGGTCATTCACTCATATGAAGGATAAGGCACAAAGGCCATTGTATAATAGAGGCCATAAACTCATATGAATCATAAGACACAAAGACAGTTGTATACTATTCGTCATAAACTCATATGAATGTAAGGCATAAAGATCATTGTATAGTACTGGCCATAAACTCATATCTATGATAAAGCATTAAGTTCATTGTATAGTAGTGGCCACACACTCATATGAATGTTAAGACACAAAGGCCGTTGTATAGTTATGGCCATAAACTCATATGATTGATAAGACACAAAGACCATTGTGTAGTTGTAGCCATAGACTCATATGAAGAATTAGGCACAAAGACCATTGTACAATAGTGGCCATAAACTCATATAAATGATAAGACACAAAGACTATTGTATAGTAATCTTCAAAACCTCATATGAATTAAAGGAATACATATCATTGTATAATAGTGGCCATACACTCCTATGAATGAAAAGGAATTAGGACCATTATATACTGGTGGCCAAAAACTCATATGAATGATACGGCATGAAGATCATTGTATAGTACTGGCCATAAACTCATATCAATCATAAAGCATTAAGACCATAGTTTAGTAGTGGCCATAAACTCATATGAAGGAGACGGCACAAAAATATAGTATAATAGTGGCCATAAACGTATATGAATGATACGACACAAAGACCATTGTATAGTAGTCGTTATAAACTTATATGAATGAAAGGAATACAGATCATTGTGTGGTAGTAGTCATAAACAGATATGCATAAGGCACAAAGAGCATTGTATAGTAGTGGCCATAAACTCATACCAATGAAAAAGCATTAAGACCATTGTATAGCAGTTGTCATAAACTTATATCAATGATAAGGTACAAAGACCACTATATAGTAGTGGCCAGGAACTCATATGAATGTTAAGACACAAAGGCCGTTGTATAATAGTGACCATATACCCATATGAATGATACGACACAAAGACCATTGTATAGTACTGGTCATAAACTCATATGAATGAAAGGAATACAGATCATTGTATGGTAGTGGGTATAAACTCATATGCAGAATGCAAAAAGAGCATTGCATAGTAGTGGCCATAAACTCATATGAGTGATATGGAATTAAAACCATTATATACTAGTGGCCGTAAACCCATATGAATGATACGGCACAAAGACCATTGTAAGGAGTGGTCATACACTCATATGAAGAAAAACGAACTAAGACCATTGTATAATAGTGGCCATAAACTCATATGAATGTAAGGCATAAGTATCATTGTATAGTAGTGGCCATAAACTCATATCAGTGATAAAGCATTAAGAACATCGTATAGCAGTTGTCATACATTCATACCAATGCTAAGGTACAAAGACCACTATATAATAGTGGCCATGAACTCATATGAATGTTAAGACACAAAGACCCTTGTATAGTTGTGGCCATAAACTCATATTAATGATAAAAGCATTGAGACCATTGTATAGCAGTTGTCATAAACTCATACCAATGATAAGACCATTATATAGCGGTGACCATAAACTCATACAAATGATAAGGCAGAAAGACCATTGTATAGTAGTGGTCATAAACTCTTATGAATGATAAAGCACAAAGATTGTTGTGTAGTAGTGATCATAAACTCTTGTAATCGATACAGCTAGTTGGTACTTGCATAGAAAATGTTCATAACTCATGATTGATAAGGCTAATGAACATTTTTATGACAGCCGCCTTGAAGTCATGTGAGCAGTAAGGGCAATAGAGACATGTGTGAAACGGCCAATAACTACATTTGGCCGATAACGCCCATGCAGCCTACTATGACAAGGCCAAATTCTCATGTGACCCATAAAGTGTACTCTGGCCGTAGTATGAATGTGTTTATAAACTGATGATACCGAAATAACACTTGAACCCTAGTAAAAATATTGGCCATAAAATCACGTGTGCGATGTGTCATAGAGAGTGTGTATGTATGTATATCCGTATGTACGTACGTACATATATATGTATGTATGTATGTATGTATGTATGTATGTATGTATGTATGTATGTATGTATGTACGTGGGAAAAATCGACCTCTATTAGAATATGTGATCTTTTTATAGAGTTGAATGTTAAGACAGACTTTACTGTATATGTTTCTGAATTATTCTATTTAGTATATGCATTCCATTTTTGATCAAAATAATGCCATATTATGTTATAGCACAAAGTTTGGATTTTAAGATACCGTTATTGAGACATGTACCACAATGTGAGAACGCGGAGACATATACACCATCTGATATGATGACGTCGTAACTCGCATGCAAACACAACGTCTAGCAAACAGTTTGGTATTTCTGAAACATCATAGAAACCAATCATATTTCTCGTTTACTTTATTTAGTAAATTTCCATTACGGTTAAATGTGCTACATACCTGACCATCCTTTGCAGATGTTCTTTGTGTCTGTTCAGGAGATGATATTTTGACAGATCCTTAAATCTTCATGTTGTCAACATGAAATACTTAGAATTTGATATCATTGGTTGATTGGTGTTTCACGTCGCTTTCAACAACTTTTCAGTTATATCGCGACATGGAAGCAGGAGGTAACCAACCTCTTAAATATAGTGGCGCAACCCGGGAATCGAACCCGGATCGTCGGCGCCGCAAGCTAAACGCTTAACCACTACGCCAAGCCTGCCCTTTAATTTGATATCAATAATTTTTAATACTCAAATATGTTTACAAGACACATTTAATGAAAATGTTAAGATGAAACTAGAATTAACCTTACCATATTATATAAATAAACTTATATTATTTAAACAAGATACCAGGAATATTTTGGTGATGATGTTTCGCCTGTACTATAAGAATATAATAAATAATGGGTTATTTTAAATACCTTGATCACCATAAGACACAATTGGTTGTTTTGTTTTTGTTTTTGTTTTTTGTTTTTGTTTTTGTTTGTTTTTTTTTCTAAATCTATTTTATTTTGTTTTGGGTTTGTTGTTGTATTGATCGGGTACTTGCCTTTTGTGTCCTTTTTTGCCTGAATCATGTTATGTTTTCTTAGAACCCTTGCCCTTTCTCTCATTAACTACAATAACAGTATTCAGAATTCCTCATGTAGACAATGGTCACACATATTTTTTTCTAAACGTTTTCATTTCCAGATACTTTGTTACATAAAAAGTCTGCAAACAGTGTTACACAAAGTTAAACACCTGATACAAATCGATCACTGTATGTTTGTCGCCAACTGGGACATTAGATCTACAAAGTGCCTGCATTTTAGTATATCATTTAGGGACCAGATATCACAGATGTTGACGTGGCAAACAGTGAAGAAGTACCGATCAGTTTTCCAATGTCGGAGTGTAAGAATGGAGGCTAAAATATGGAACTGTCCAATACAAAAATGTATAATGCATCACTGAAGATCGAAAGTAAAAAAAAAAACCCAAGTATTCTGAGTGCTGATAAAAAGCTGATAAATGCAAATCACAGGGACATGATAGATTCTTATAAAAAGTCATTTGAATGTTACATCACGCGTGAATATGAATATTACATGTATATAGATTAAATCACCATAATGTGAGTAATGCAGTGGATGGGTAATATAGTGGATGGGTAATGCGGTGGATGTGTATGTTCTCAGGAGATGCTGACAGACAATGAGTTTAGGTGCAGAGAGGTTATTGACGGACTTGCTAGAGGCATTCAGGGATTGTGACAGCCAGCGGGGGTTACTGACTACAGACATACAAAGTAGACCCTAACACATCACATGATTATTATATAACGTTCAGCTATATGAACTATTGGTATATGATGTATGGACATCAAGTCAATATTGATAGTAAATATTCTATTTGAAAGATAATTTCGTTTCAATAAAGTATGTATGTATATCAGACATGCTTCACAACATTGATTAGCATCCTTTTTGTTCAATCGCGTAAGCGGTTATATGGGACCACAGGAAAATAAACTTCAGACAACTAAAATGACACAGAAAGACCCCAGAGATACTGCGACAGTCCACATTTGTTCTTTATTCTATTCTTATTGCAGTGATAACCACCTGCTGTATTCTATACTTATGGAGTTTTCATATAGTGAACACATTACTACGGGATCTTCAAAAGTCGTATACACTTAAAATGTCCTGACTGTAAAATATTCCAAAGCTACTAAATATCGACAGTGGGGTTATACTTCTGATAAAGCTTAACATTAATTACACAGAAAGGAGTAATGTAGCCTAACCAAGAATACCGAGACTAAGAGTAACATTAATAATGTACTTAAAAGGTCAAGTAAAACACTTATCAATCGGATATGAATGCCTAAGACTATTCACATTTCCAGTATGAGTAGGCATAACTCAGTCGGTAAGGGCCTGGATTGTGCTATTGTGCGTCTCTGATGAGGCAATAAAAACCAAGGTCCCATGTCACAATAGACGTGGCACTTTAAAACATCCCTCATCGCTTCTTGTTGGAAAGTTGCATAGGTTTATTTTGTGAATACATGACAGAACATATGCCTATTTGTCTTATTATTTTAAACTTTATATTGTTTTCACTTCCACTTTCCCTTTAAATTGATAGAGAAATGTCACATGCTTTAAGTTTTTTTCAATACATTGATTATTGATGTATATTACTGAAGTATTATCCTACATAAAATACAAAAGCAACAGCTGCAGTATCACTTTGGCAATAACAGCGACGTACAGCAGTGGCCAAGCACAGCACCTTAGAAATCAGAGGCTTGACTAGGTGGGTAATTTGGGTAGCTACACATGACGTGATACTCCGAACAAAGATCTACATACGATACGCTATAATGTAACAATGTGCAGACAAATGCCGAAAAAAGTGTCACAGAAACAATATTGAATAACAGAACAAAGGTATAATAACACTTAAATCAAAATCCTGTAGAGTCCCTCTCTTTAATACCTTTGATTGACACGGATATTAATTTCCGTGCAATACTCTCAGTAATGTGACTGACCAGTTTTTAGGATAACTTCATCACCCCCGGTGATTATCGTCTGCAGAATATTGCTACAGGCATTTTAAGTAAAATGTACCGACTAACTCTGTGTGTGAAATAAGACACGTTTTACAGTTTAACAATTTATTATTTACAATAAAAAAAAAACCATCAGTGGTATTATAATTTTAAACACAATCATTTACGATCTACACAATTCTACATCCAAGAAAACAATGCTCTCCAGTCCAAAACGATGCCTCTATTTATATTCTGTTCTGACTCCCCACTACGAGACGAGACTCCCCACTACGGGTGGTCATTTGGTGACTCCCCGGGATAGGGAGCCTTCATTACAGATAATTAACATAACAATATACAATGTAGACATACAAATTAACATTATCAAGATGTATAGCAATGTGATATTTACATTATGTTACATGCCTTTATGAAGTATTTTTACGAGCAAGCTGCACGTTACAAAGAGAAAAATGGATACAGATACGGTGTGACAGAAGAATCATTGCTGCTAAAATTTATGTAAATGAATAACCTAGAATGTAAAGGTTAAGATGCCAAGAAAAAAATAGGTGATAGAAAATGAACTCTAGAATACATTCATATCACGGACCCACCAGTAAAGCAGTATCTGAAACGTGTTAACTTTTAAGTAAATATTAGAACTATTTATATGAGAATATATTAATGTCTATCCACGTTAGAGCGTATATATTTTTGACGTCATAAAGTTTATAACTGAAACTCCCCTGAATGCCACTTTCTTTAACAAAATGTGGAAATATCACTACATGTACATATCAAATTGTTTAAAAACAGTATATCGTGCACCATTGGGCTCGAAACTGCAGTAAGGTCTATTCACCCTTCTGCGGTTCGAAAATAAAACAATCCCATCCCCCCCCCCCCCCAAAAAAAAAAGCATACAAACAAACAAAAAACTACAAAAAAAAAAGCAAAACAAAACAAAACAAACAGGAATTTTCAATTGTTCTATTAATGACGTCATAAACATTGACTTTTCCACGGTTCGAAAAAGAGCGTCACACTCTGAGGGTTTCATTGTTGTATTTATGACGTCATAACCAATTTATCGGAGGTTTCGCTACGCTAATTATACCATTTGTGCATCGGTAGACATCATTCATATCTGTGACGGCACAATGAAACTACATGGTGTAGCTGAGTTAGATCTGGTGATCCCTAGATTGACCGATCCACTTTCGTCGAATGCCAAGCACTTTAGCGCAAAATACGTCTTAGATGACGTCACGCAAGGTTGAACATGTCGGACATTTGATTGTGACGCCACAAAATGGAATTTTTTATTGTGATGGTGTCATCTAATGTTCGACAAAAAACGTATTTGTTTATGACATCATAAATAAGACTGAAAACAGAAGGCATCTGCCCAAGCTATATGACACAAATGTCCAAGGACAAGTACATAAAACAGTAGAAAAACGATGATGGTACAATAGAAAGAACAATAGAAAATCGTATGAATGTCATGTTCTTTTGCGAACCGCGGAAGGTTATGTAATAAAGCGGTCAGGAATAATAGCGGTTGATTTATTACACCATAACATGCAATTTTGATATTTGGATTTTCATGAGGTCATGTTAATTTTTGTGAATAATATATTTATAGAGCCTAAACCTATTCAATAAAGGGCCTATGCGGTCACACACACTATGATGTCATACCGGGCGCCATCTTCGATACACGGCTTTCAAGAGCACAAAATACTTTATTACTGCAACTTTTGTACCAAATTTCATGGTTTTGTTTTGTTACTTTGCTTGAATGATACCCCTCGGGATTTATCTTCAGTTTCTAAGTTAAATCTTATTTTTGATCGTTTATTTCAATATTATTATTGCCTATAGTGAAAAATTAATTGAGAATATTTCATCTCTGTATGCTTCTCCAGTGAATTCAAATACTGATATACATATATTTACATTAATCTCGCTAATACACGGCTGAAAAATTGCATGATCGCTTACGATAAAACCAAAGTCATGATCCATAATATGTCTTAATAGTTTCGGACCTCTTCTCGTTAAAGAATTGGGCATTATGCAATACTCGAAGCAGACGCGTATAGCCTCATTTCGGAGTCATGAAGAATACGAAGTGTAAATACGAGTTCTCTGACGTCAAAGGGTGACGTAGCAAATGCTACACTGATCAGTTTCTTGACATTTTGACCCATATCTTGGAGAGATTCTCAGATTTATTTCCTTTTCTCTTAGAATGGAACCAAGAAGGTTTGCGTCATTTTAGCGAAACCTTTATGTTATGCTGTCTATCACAATATATTTATTCGCGAGCCAGCATCTGCAAAGGACTCATCCGAAGCAGTGAGAGATCTTCTACGAGTCACGTCAACCGTGACACGGGGCCTCGGTTTTACAGGACACTGACATGCCTCCTACTCTGAAACTGAAAAATTGAGAGGGATATTGAGATATCTTGGTACGATGGTAACGTGTCATGACAGAGTGATAGATTGATGGTACAGTGGTATCTTGTCACGATGGTATGATGGTACGGTGGTATCTTGGTACAGCGGTACGATGGTAACCTGGTTTGACAGAGTGATAGATTGATGGTACAGTGGTATCTTGATACGATGGTATCTTGGTACGATGGTATCTTGGTACGATGGTATAATGGTACGGTGCTGTCTTGGTACGGCGGTACGAAGGTAACGTGTCATGGCAGAGTGATAGATTGATGGTACAGTGGTATCTTGGTATGATGGTAAGGTGGTATCTTGGTACGGCGGTACGATGGAAACGTGGTAGGACAAAGTGATAGATTGATGGTACAGTGGTATCTTGGTATGATGGTACGTTGGTATCCTGGTACGGCGGTACGATGGTAACGAGGTATAACAGAGTGATAGATTGATGGTACGGTGGTATCTTGGTACGATGGTATGACGGTACGTTGGTATCCTGGTGCGGCGGTACGATGGTAACGTGGTATGACAGAGTAATAGATTGATGGTACAGTGGTATCTTGTCATGATGGTACGGTGGTATCTTGGTACGGCGGTACGATGGTAACGTGGTTTGACAGAGTGATAGATTGATGGTACAGTGGTATCTTGGTACGATGGTATGATGGTAAGGTGGTATCTTGGTACGGCGGTACGATGGTAACGTGGTAGGACAAAGTGATAGGTTGATAGTACAGTGGTATCTTGGTACGATGGTATGATGGTAAGGTGGTATCTTGGTATGGCGGTACGATTTTAATCTGAAACTGAAAAATGGAGAGGGAGATTGAAATGTCTTGGTACGATGGTAACGTGTCATGACAGTGATAGATTGATGGCACAGTGGTATCTTGTCACGATGGTATGATGGTACGGTGGTATCTTGGTACAGCGGTACGATGGTAACCTGGTTTGACAGAGTGATAGATTGATGGTACAGTGGTATCTTGGTACGATGGTATCTCGGTACGATGGTATGATTGTACGGTGGTATCTTGGTACGGCGGTACGATGGTAACGTGTCATAGCAGAGTGATAAATTGATGGTACAGTGGTATCTTGGTACGATGGTATGATGGTAAGGTGGTATCTTGGTACGGCGGTACCATGGTAACCTGGTATGACAAAGAGATAGATTGATGGTACAGTGGTATCTTGGTATGATGGTACGTTGGTATCCTGGTGCGGCGGTACGATGATAACGTGGTATGACAGAGTGATAGATTGATGGTACAGTGGTATCTTGGTACGATGGTACGGTGGTATCTTGGTACGGCGATACGATGATACTTTGGTATCCTGGTACGGCGGTACGATTTTAAGGTGGTATGACAGAGTTGTAGATTGATGGTACAGTGGTATCTTGTCATGATGGTACGGTGGTATCTTGGTACGGCGGTACGATGGTAACGTGGTTTGACAGTGATAGATTGATGGTACAGTGGTATCTTGGTACGATGGTATGATGGTAAGGTGGTATCTTGGTACGGCGGCACGATGGAAACGTGGTAGGACAAAGTGATAGATTGATGGTACAGTGGTATCTTGGTATGATGGTACGTTGGTATCTTGGTACGGCGGTACGATGTTAACGTGTCATGGCGGAGTGATAGATTGATGGTACAGTGGTATCTTGGTACGATGGTATGATGGTAAGGTGGTATCTTGGTACGGCGGTACGATGGTAACGTGATATGACAAAGTGATAGATTGATGGTACAGTGGTATCTTGGTATGATGGTACAGTGGTATCCTGGTACGGCGGTACGATGGTAACGAGGTATGACAGAGTGATAGATTGATGGTACAGTGGTATCTTGGTACAATGGTACGGTGGTATCCAGTACGGCGATACGATGATACGTTGGTATCCTGGTACGATGGTAACGTGGTATGACAGAGTGATAGATTGATGGTACAGTGGTATCTTGTCATGATGGTACGGTGGTATCTTGGTACGGCGGTACGATGGTAACGTGGTTTGACAGAGTGATAGATTGATGGTACAGCGGTATTTTGGTACGATGATATGATGGTAAGGTGGTATCTTGGTACGGCGGTACGATGGTAACGTGGTTGGACAAAGTGATAGATTGATGGTACAGTGGTATCTTGGTGCAGTGGTATGATGGTAAGGAGGTATTTTAGTACGGCGTTACGATTTTAACGTGGTATGACAGAGTGATAGATTGATGGTACAGTGGTATCTTAGTACGATGATATGATGGTAAGGTGGTATCTTGGTACGGCGGTACGATGGTAACGTGGTATGACAGAGTGATAGATTGATGGTACGGTTGTATCGCCGTACGATGATACGGTGGTATCCAGTACGGCGATACGATGATACGTTGGTATCCTGGTACGGCGGTACGATGGTAACGTGGTATGACAGAGTGATAGATTGATGGTACAGTGGTATCTTGGTACGATGGTATGATGGTACGGTGGTATCCTGGTACGGCGGTACGATGGTAACGTGGTATGACAGAGTGATAGATTGATGGTACAGTGGTATCTTGGTACGATGGTATGATGGTACGGTGGTATCCTGGTACGGCGGTACGATGGTAACGTGGTATGACAGAGTGATAGATTGATGGTACAGTGGTATCTTCTTACGATGATATGATTCGGACAATAAACTTCAATTTATAAACCCCGATCATTTTATCCATTATTTAATAAAAAGTTGAGATCAACGTTCACCAAATGGACTATATACTTTGTAACGTATTAACATCCATGATATGAATATTGCTTCGGAACAGCAAAGATGTAAACATTGTTATAAAATTGTGTCCACGATGGTTCAATCTTATTGAAACGCGACTTGTACTTCGTTCCTCTACGCTACTCTACATGGAGAGTAGCGTAGAGGAGCAAAATACAAGTCGCGTTTTAATAAGATTGACGATGGTTTAAATTATTTTTTTATCTATTGATTTGATACAGATCAGATGTGTGAGTGGAAATTGACACGGGGAACTCCTCAACTTGCACTGAATTACTCTTCTTAATTTTATGTCAGTTTTTGTTCAAACTGCATATACAAATTATAAACATTAAGAATTCACCATGGTCAATTATCAGCTAGCTTTTAACACCATTATTGAAAATTTTATCTCTTTACTGACCGTATTCTGAGTTTTTACGATAGTCTTTAAGTACATGAGAGAATAAGGAATAAAGCCTTTTGATATGCATGTAGTTACCTGAACGAGTCTACATGATATACCTCCGTATCCCATTATATCACCGTACCATTATACCCTCGTAGTTCTAATCGTATCACCTTACCATCATACCATCGTACCAAAATACCACCGTGCCATCATACTATCACCCTGTTATACCATGTTACCGTCGTACATCATACTATCACCCTGTTATACCATGTTACCGTCGTACATCATACTATCACCCTGTTATACCATGTTACCGTCGTACATCATACTATCACCCTGTTATACCATGTTACCGTCGTACATCATACTATCACCCTGTTATACCATGTTACCGTCGTACATCATACTATCACCCTGTTATACCATGTTACTGTCGTACATCATACTATCACCCTGTTATACCATGTTACCGTCGTACATCATACTATCACCCTGTTATACCATGTTACCGTCGTTCCACGAGACCGCTGTATTATCATACCACCGTATCGTCATTCTATTACTCCGTCATACCACGTTACAGCGTACCGCCGTACAGCGTTACTAACGTACCATCATACCATCGTACCAAGATATCACCGCACCAGCATTCTATTGCACTGTTATACCACGCTACCATCGTAACGCCGTACCACAATACCATCGTACCATCATACCATCTTGACAAGATATCACCGCACCATCATTCTATTGCACTGTTATACCACGCTACCATCGTACCGCCGTACCTCAATACCATCGTACCATCATACCATCGTGACAAGATATCACCGCACCAGCATTCTATTGCACTGTTATACCACGCTACCATCCTACCGCCGTACCACAATACCACCGTACCATCATACCATCGTGACAAGATATCACCGCACCATCATTCTATTGCACTGTTATACCACGCTACCATCCTACCGCCGTACCACAATACCACCGTACCATCATACCATTGTGACAAGTTAACACCGCACCATCATTCTATTGCACTGTTATACCACGCTACCATCGTAACGCCGTACCACAATACCATCGTACCATCATACCATCGTGACAAGATATCACCGCACCAGCATTCTATTGCACTGTTATACCACGCTACCATCGTAACGCCGTACCACAATACCATCGTACCATCATACCATCGTACCAAGTTATCACCGCACCATCATTCTATTGCACTGTTATACCACGCTACCATCGTACCGCCGTACCTCAATACCATCGTACCATCATACCATCGTGACAAGATATCACCGCACCAGCATTCTATTGCACTGTTATACCACGCTACCATCCTACCGCCGTACCACAATACCACCGTACCATCATACCATCGTGACAAGATATCACCGCACCATCATTCTATTGCACTGTTATACCACGCTACCATCCTACCGCCGTACCACAATACCACCGTACCATCATACCATCGTAACAAGTTATCACCGCACCATCATTCTATTGCACTGTTATACCACGCTACGATCGTACCGCCGTACCACAATACCACCGTACCATCATACCATCGTGACAAGATATCATCGCACCAGCATTCTATTACTCCGTCATACCAACGTACCAACATACCATCGTACCAAGATATCACCGCACCAGCATTCTATTGCACTGTTATACCACGCTACCATCCTACCGCCGTACCACAATACCACCGTACCATCATACCATCGTACCAAGATATCACCTCACCAGCATTCTATTGCACTGTTATACCACGCTACCATCGTAACGCCGTACCACAATACCACCGTACCATCATGACAAGATACCATCAATCTATCACTCTGTCATACCATCTTACCATCACACCGCCATACCACGATACCACCGTACCATCATACCACCGCATCATCATTCTATCGTGCTATCATACCACGAAACCACCGTACCATCATACCAATATACCACTGCTCCATCACTCTATCGCTCTGTCATACCACGATACCACCGTACCATCATACCAACAAACCACTGCACCATCACTCTATCGCTCTATCATACTGCGGTACCAACGTGCCATCATACCAACATATCACGGCACCATCACTCTATCGCTCTGTCATACCACGATACCACCGTACCGTCATACCATCGTACCAAGGTACCACTTTACCATCATTCTATCGTTCCGTGTTACCACCGTACCATACCACATTTGACAGTATACCCTTTATTTCTGGCATTGATATCTGAGAGTATGGTTTTCTGTACGTTTGTGAACTAATTAACCAAACGCTCACAGGGTGGATCTAATCCTGCACCTGGTGAGGTGATGAGGAAAAATGTGATCCAGTAAAATCAACACTTCTGTAAAATATCCAGCCTTAATGGTAATGATAAAGCCTTACCAATTTTTCGAAGACCGTACCAACAACCGTGTTGCCATTATCATAATCAGTAAAACTAAAATAACTGATATAATCCACATACCTGACATTAAATAAGATATCTGGACCAGATGAATCTAGCCTCAAACTTAAAGAACATAAGAATGAAGTAGCCACCCCACTTGAAATAATATTTTACAAATCCCTAGAAATTGGTAAATTTCTCATTCAATTTTTGAAAGAGTTATAATTAAACATTTTCACAATCATTTACCTTCAAACAACTTCTTCGCAATATGTAATCAGGTTTCCTCCCAGGTCTCTCTACCACGTTCCAGCCCATTGAAGTCTATCCTCAAATCTGCATTAGATCATAAAATAGAAAACATCTGACCAAGCTGTATGACACAAATCACCGAGGACATGCACATAAACATAATAATAGCAAAACAAATAGGAAAAAATATTCGACTGTACTGCAGTCACGATACCGACTTAGAACGGTCAATTGACTGATCGTCAAATGCCCGACATCACACCTTTTAGCACACTTTTTCATTATGGCGTCATAAATAAATGGCCCGTCAAAGATAGTTTTAACTGTGACGTCACAATGAAACTACGTATTGGGCGTGGTTAAAGTTGGATCTGGCGATCCCTCAATTAAAGTGCTATTAGAATGATCACAATTTTTCTATATTATGTGCCTAGTATGTCATTACTGGTGATCTCGATATAGTTAAAAACACTAAATTAAGAGAACTTTTACTTAAAGGTCCAAAATACAGAGAACCCAGATCATTCACATGGAGCCAAAATTTTGAGAATATTATGAACTGCTGCGAGGAATATGCCACACGATGGGCAAAAAGAGAGGAAGTACAAGTTGACACTCTTTCGGAATGGATAAAATCTATTGCAGTACTGCTGAGATCAAAAATTAAAAAATTACAAGGTTCTGTAAACACCAGATTCGAATCTATTTTTAAAGATCCTGATGTTGTCAGAGAACTTACCTTCCTCCAAGAACATTATATCATTACACCAGCAGATAAAGCATCTAATAATTATACATTTACTTGTAAGAAATATTACTTTGACAGCCTAGTGAAAGAATTAGGATTAAATTCAGCTCCAGGAAATCCTACCTATACTCTCACGAACTTTTCGGTTTCGGAAGTACTCGAGAATCATAAATCTGTCCTCAATACGTTTGGTATTGACTCAAATAAATTGAATTTAGAACTTCCATATTTGTACTGTATTCCAAAAATGCACAAAACTCCGTACAAACAACGCTTTATCGCTGGTTCCTCGAAGTGTTCCACAAAATCTGTATCGATGCTACTCACAAAAATATTATCAGAAATTAAATCTGGCCTTCATAGATACTGCGAAACAGTATATTCCAGAAGTGGAATTAATCAAATGTGGATCCTTAAAAATTCAAAAGAGTTGTTAGAACATGTAAAATCAAAAAGTTTTACTAAAATTCACTCCATCAAGTCTTTTGACTTTTCGACTCTGTACACAACGATCCCTCATCAGAAATTAAAAGACAGATTAGCGGAAATTATTCAAAATGCATTTACTAGTAAAAACGGAAGCCGCAAATTCAAATATATAGTAATAGGCCACGATAAAACTTACTTTGTTAGGGAAAATTCTGATTCCAAAAATAAATACACTGAAACAGCGGTCATCCAGATGTTGAACTTTCTTATCGATAACATTTTTGTGGTGTTTGGAGGTAAGGTTTTTCAACAAATTGTCGGCATTCCAATGGGCACTAACTGTGCTCCGCTTCTGGCTGACATATTCCTTTATTCATACGAAGCTGAGTTCATTCAGTCTTTGCTTTCGCAAGGAAAAAAACAATTGGCTCTTGGCTTCAATTTTACTTACAGATATATAGATGACTTGCTTTCAATTAATAATCCTTCATTCGCGGATTACCTTAGCATCATCTATCCAAGTGAACTGGAGGTCAAAGAAACCACAGAAACTAGTAATTCTACTTCGTATTTAGATATTATGTTGTCTTTCGACAGTAATGGTCAATTGAACACCTCACTCTATGACAAACGTGACGATTTCAATTTCGCTATCACAAACTTTCCTTTCATAAGTAGCAACATTCCATCATCGCCCGCATACGGCGTATTCATATCTCAGTTAATACGTTATTCCAGAGCATGTTCAAATTACAATGACTTTGTTCTGAGGGCTAGGCGACTTTCAGTTAAGCTGCTCAACCAGGGTTATATATGTGCTAGACTAGCATCGTCACTGAGGAAGTTCTACGGTCGTTACGAGACTCTTATTACTCCATATGTTATCTCGTTATCCAGACTTTTAAATGATATTCTGGACTGAGACTGATTCCGATCACTTTACACAGATTTGACACCTTCTATACTAGAAGGTTACCTACTTCGACTTCTCCATATATAGATACATATGGAATTCACACGATTTGACTCTTTCTACGGGGTATATGTGACGGGTGTTGCTAGCAAGCAGGAGATGCTCACTCTCCCCGGGCACCTGATCTCACTCCGTCACAGGGGTTCACATATGCTCTTCAAGTAGACATATTTTGTTATTTTCCATTTGTTTTTCATTTTCACTGATTTTGTATGTCCTATGGTTTCATGATTTTTGGACTTGTGGTTTGGATTTATCCATCAGCTTTACATTTCAACAACTGTCCATGTGTCACTGCTGGTGGACAATTTGTCCCCGAGGACACTTGTCGGGCAGTCCTTTATATATATATGGATAATGTTAATAAGAAAACCATAGTGGCTGAGGCGTCGCCCACTATAAAAAGGCCTCAAACTGTAATGTGCAAGGACACGTGCATAGCAGTTTACTTAGGTGTCCCCAATATTATCTTAAATGACATTAGAAATCAAACATTTGTGGTAAGCACTAATAATGAACTCTGGTATCAACATGCGGATAGCTTCATAAACATCAAGCCCTGTAAGGTTAAACTAGTTGACGTAATTAAAGATTACAAATTCTCCCCTTATGATTGTGAAATATCTAAGTGCGGGACCAAAAATTGCAAAACTTGCAACATCTTAATTACAGACAATTCTTTTACGAGTAATTTAACCAAACATACCTTTCATACGCATAGTTTCGACCATTTGAATTGTAAGAGTTCAAATATTGTGTACGGTATTGAGTGTTCACTCTGTGGGTTAATATATGTTGGAGAGACAAAGGGACAACTCCGTACAAGAGTATCAGGTCACAGGTCCAAAATAAATTGTGGTGGAAACCAATTACTCTATCGCCACTTCAACCAGCCTGACCACTCTATTCTCTCAATGAAAATTAGAATTATAGAAAAAATATATCACCCCACAAACAATTCCTTTTTGAGCACTCCTTTTCGTCGGAAAAGAGAAGAATACTGGATAAGACGTCTCGGCACTGCTTCGCCCTATGGATGCAATGACAATATTAGTAGTATTGGTAATCTCACTAGTCCTGCGTGTCAATCAGTTAACGTACTCGGTTTATTCAACAAAAGCCAGAGGAGGCATCGAAGTCATGGTACACGCAAATACAACAAACCTGAAATACATAATATTTCCTTTGATGCTCTTTTGCCATTTATAAATAAACCTTTGGGCCTTCATCACATTCGTACAAAACTTTATTCTATTTCACTCAGAAAATTACACGAGTTGTACGTATCGTCCAGACACCGTATATTCACTGATATAAGCTCTGCAGAGTATAGACTAGATGGCATTATTATGGACATATCGACCGCTAGACTTTTTCGTCCCGTCAAGTCCGATATTTCTATGGAAAAATCTAATCGCCCTTTCATCAAAATTAAATTTGCAAATAAAGGCATTGATTATTTAAATTTCGGCCAAATTTTAAATCATAAGTCTGTTTTAGAGACAATACCTCCATATTTCAAAAACAAAGATCCGCCATGTATTTCCTATAGCTACACGCCATCAGTTGCATCCAAAATTTATAATTACAAAGGGTTTCTACAGTGTCTTGATCTTAGCAACTCTGCATGCCATTCTCAACCGTGTGCATGTTCCTCGTCTAATTTCGTATATTCTCCTTGTGGCCATGTCATTACTGGTGATCTCGATATAGTTAAAAACACTAAATTAAGAGAACTTTTACTTAAAGGTCCAAAATACAGAGAACCCAGATCATTCACATGGAGCCAAAATTTTGAGAATATTATGAACTGCTGCGAGGAATATGCCACACGATGGGCAAAAAGAGAGGAAGTACAAGTTGACACTCTTTCGGAATGGATAAAATCTATTGCAGTACTGCTGAGATCAAAAAATTAAAAAATTACAAGGTTCTGTAAACACCAGATTCGAATCTATTTTTAAAGATCCTGATGTTGTCAGAGAACTTACCTTCCTCCAAGAACATTATATCATTACACCAGCAGATAAAGCATCTAATAATTATACATTTACTTGTAAGAAATATTACTTTGACAGCCTAGTGAAAGAATTAGGATTAAATTCAGCTCCAGGAAATCCTACCTATACTCTCACGAACTTTTCGGTTTCGGAAGTACTCGAGAATCATAAATCTGTCCTCAATACGTTTGGTATTGACTCAAATAAATTGAATTTAGAACTTCCATATTTGTACTGTATTCCAAAAATGCACAAAACTCCGTACAAACAACGCTTTATCGCTGGTTCCTCGAAGTGTTCCACAAAATCTGTATCGATGCTACTCACAAAAATATTATCAGAAATTAAATCTGGCCTTCATAGATACTGCGAAACAGTATATTCCAGAAGTGGAATTAATCAAATGTGGATCCTTAAAAATTCAAAAGAGTTGTTAGAACATGTAAAATCAAAAAGTTTTACTAAAATTCACTCCATCAAGTCTTTTGACTTTTCGACTCTGTACACAACGATCCCTCATCAGAAATTAAAAGACAGATTAGCGGAAATTATTCAAAATGCATTTACTAGTAAAAACGGAAGCCGCAAATTCAAATATATAGTAATAGGCCACGATAAAACTTACTTTGTTAGGGAAAATTCTGATTCCAAAAATAAATACACTGAAACAGCGGTCATCCAGATGTTGAACTTTCTTATCGATAACATTTTTGTGGTGTTTGGAGGTAAGGTTTTTCAACAAATTGTCGGCATTCCAATGGGCACTAACTGTGCTCCGCTTCTGGCTGACATATTCCTTTATTCATACGAAGCTGAGTTCATTCAGTCTTTGCTTTCGCAAGGAAAAAAACAATTGGCTCTTGGCTTCAATTTTACTTACAGATATATAGATGACTTGCTTTCAATTAATAATCCTTCATTCGCGGATTACCTTAGCATCATCTATCCAAGTGAACTGGAGGTCAAAGAAACCACAGAAACTAGTAATTCTACTTCGTATTTAGATATTATGTTGTCTTTCGACAGTAATGGTCAATTGAACACCTCACTCTATGACAAACGTGACGATTTCAATTTCGCTATCACAAACTTTCCTTTCATAAGTAGCAACATTCCATCATCGCCCGCATACGGCGTATTCATATCTCAGTTAATACGTTATTCCAGAGCATGTTCAAATTACAATGACTTTGTTCTGAGGGCTAGGCGACTTTCAGTTAAGCTGCTCAACCAGGGTTATATATGTGCTAGACTAGCATCGTCACTGAGGAAGTTCTACGGTCGTTACGAGACTCTTATTACTCCATATGATATCTCGTTATCCAGACTTTTAAATGATATTCTGGACTGAGACTGATTCCGATCACTTTACACAGATTTGACACCTTCTATACTAGAAGGTTACCTACTTCGACTTCTCCATATATAGATACATATGGAATTCACACGATTTGACTCTTTCTACGGGGTATATGTGACGGGTGTTGCTAGCAAGCAGGAGATGCTCACTCTCCCCGGGCACCTGATCTCACTCCGTCACAGGGGTTCACATATGCTCTTCAAGTAGACATATTTTGTTATTTTCCATTTGTTTTTCATTTTCACTGATTTTGTATGTCCTATGGTTTCATGATTTTTGGACTTGTGGTTTGGATTTATCCATCAGCTTTACATATGTACATAAAAGAGTCGCGTGACGCCGATCTCAATATATATACAATAAGCAGTAAAAAGTTAGATAGCTTTTTTCAGTAGTTTGTCGCCATAATATGTGACGTCAGAAGTTGTACAGGTGCTACTTTTCCCTGATTTTTCATTATTACGTTAAACTTTGAATTGTAACGTTAAAGGTTGTAGAAAGGTTCTGTAACAAGTGAAACCTGAAGTCTTTTATTTTGTTTGTGACACTAGGCAAATCGGTATTTTAAAACATCTGAAACACTGAAGCAGAAAAAGTTGCAATTTCTATCAATGAAGGAATAATTCAATTAGTATTACATGAAAACGCAAAACTCTCCAGCATTCTAATAGCAAGATTACAAACGTCACTCAGTGGTATATAGGCTTTACGTTTTGTGATATCAGTAAGGCATATGACAAGGTTTGGACCAAGGGTCTTACCCATGAATCGCACTATAATGTGGATGGCCTATATATCTGCAGACATCACTGGATTAATACCGCTACTAGATGTAAACAACAACACTTCCCGGGCTGAATCTATATTCCCTTTATTTACTTCCGGTACAGGTAGGTATAAAACAGGAGTGTATAAATGACTGGAATAACATGAACATTACATCTCTCCCATAATTAGATTTCTTGATCCATAAAACATGTAAAATAACCAATGTTCATACTGATTGTATCCAATGTCTATTAGTGATTACTGTCTATGAAGATATTCTAAGTGTTTACTTAGATTGTTAAACATAATAAATTGTATTTACTCAAAATCAATATTAAAATTTAAAACACTGTCACTTTGAGTCACAAGTTCGCTTATAATGAGAAATACCTGAAATAAAGGATGATGTTTCCTAACATCTAAATGATTACACAAAATGACTAGAGATAAAAATGACTAGAGATAAAACTTAGAGGTTGGTAATAACCTCAATGACCTGCAAGGGATTATTATGCCCTTATTGCACAGCAAGGTCATTCCTAAGTTATAACATACTCTTTGTATTTATCGGGAAATTTAACACTCCTCCCACTTCTACGAATATTGGAACTTGACTGGTTCCCACACGGTGAACCAACGGACACCGGACTGCGAGCTGGCACTGGTTCACTAATGGACAGTTTTCGTGAAAACGAACCCATATTAGGCCATTCGATTTCTTCTTCTTCCTCTTCTCGCACGGTTAACGGAACTTCCATCTTCGGATTGACTTTCTTAAGTTGCGACATATTACGCGTAATGTCACCAGTAAGCGTCACCATACTTCCTTTCTTCGCAATGACACGCTTCATTTCCGGTTTGTAAACTGACTGCAATTTATTTCCACGCGAATCATACTTCACGAGCACGGAATCACCTATCTGAATATCTCTTTTGCAGGCGTTGTTTCTTTCGTCCGCGTTTTTCTTCATGATACATTTCGATTCACTATCTTTCATCCGAACACGTTCATCTAGCCCACGGTCGGCACATCCTAGGCCTTGGTTTATTTGCGGAAGTTTCGTTTTCGGTTCCCGCAAGAATATGAGTTTGTACGGAGTCTCTCCGGTCGATGTATGCGGTGTCGACCTATACTGCCTTAAAAACTTGTACATTTCTTGTTTCCAATTTACTCCATTAACATGAGCTGATTTCACAGATTTCATCAAAGGCTTATTGAACGACTCCGCCTGTGCATTTGCGCGCGGCCATCTTGGGGTTATACGGCGGTGCACAAACCCCATGCTTTCCGCATATTTCTTGAAGCTGTCGGATTGGAATGGTGTCCCATTGTCGGACTTTACAATCCTCGGTATTCCAAACTGACTGAATACCTTGTCCACGACCGGGATCGTAGCATTCGCGGACGTTGAACGCACGATTTCTACAACCGGGTATCTCGAGTATTCGTCTACCATTACAAACAGGTAGTCACCACTGGGTAGTGGACCGCAAAAGTCAATACTTATGTTTTGCCACGGTCCTGCGGGTAATTCGGACATTTGCAACGGTTCCATATTTGCGCGTTCTGGTGTTAGAACTTGACACGCCACGCAGTCCTTTAACACGCGTTCTACACTACTATCCAATCCTGGAAACCATATCTTAGATCTCAAGAACGACTTGGTTTTTCCGATGCCTTGATGTCCTTCATGCGCAATACTTATCGCGGCTTCTCGAAGCAACGAAGGTAGGACAATTCGATGTCCCCTCAGTAACACATTGTCGGAATGAACGGTAAGTTCATCGCGTACAGAGCGAAGTGCCGTTAATTCTTCAATATCCACAGTATCGTCGGTGATATCACGAATTTCAAACCACCTCCCGCTCCGTACAAATTCGATTGCCTTTAACATTGTTGGGCTCCTCAGTGTGGCAGATTTGACCTCGTCTAAGGTGATTGCCTTTAGTAACGATTCTTGAGTAACAAAGTTAACATACTGTTCAGCGATTCCTTCCTTTCCTGTTTTACTAATCGCAATAGGATGGCGGGACATGTAATCAGCCGCGTTATCTTCTCCAGGGCTGTATTTTATATCGAACTTGTATGGCTGGAGTCTTAAACTCCATCGTTCAATCCTTAATGGCGGTTGTGGCTTGTCCCAAATCTTCTCAAGCGGTTTATGGTCGGTTATAACTGTAAACCGAGTCAGACCTCTTAGGTATAAATCAAAATGTTCACATGCCCACACTACTGCAAGCGCCTCTCGCTCTACTTGACTGTACCTCGACTCAACAGGACTAAGCGAACGACTGGCATACGCGACTATCCTATCTTGCGACAGAATCGCACCGAGTCCAACTGGGCTCGCGTCAACGCGTACTTCGACAGGTTTCGCCGGGTCATAGTACGACATCACGGTTTCGCTCGACAAGCTCTTTTTTAGCTTCGTAAATGCTTGCTCACAGTTATTGTCCCATATCCATTCCATGTCCTTGCGAGTTAACCTACGGAGCGGTTCACATATTTTCGCGTAGTCAGCGATAAATCTCGAGCAGTAATTCGTCATTCCCAGAAAGCTTTTCAGTTCTTTGACATTTTGTGGTCTACCAAATTCGCTAACTGCTTTAACCTTTTCCGGATCCGGTGAAATTCCGTCAGCTCCAAACGTGACTCCGAAAAATACCACTTCATCCTTCCGGAATTCGCATTTATCTCCATTCAATGTTAAACCGTTATCACTTAACCGGCGCAAAACGCTACGTAGTGCGATGTCGTGTGTCTCCTGGTCTTTCCCATACACCAAGATGTCGTCCGAGATATTTCTGGCACCTGGAATATTCTGTATCACTTGTCTGATCGTCTCTTGAAATATTTCCGACGCAGAACAAATACCGAAGTTGAGTCTCTTATATCTATAAATACCCATATGCGTGCTGAAAGTTGTGACATATCGCGAGTCCTCCTCCAGCTCCAACTGATGATACCCACAACGCAAGTCTAGTTTACTGAACAATTTCGCACCATTTAGGTCGACTATTAGCTCTTCCATAGTAGGCATGATATGTCTTTCCCTCCGTATTGCCTTATTAGGCTCTCTCATGTCAACACACAATCTGATCTCTTCGGGGTTCCTTTTGGGAGGGGTTACGATAGGAGATACCCATGGTGTGGGTTCCCCTTCAACTTTCTCAATAATATCCTGTTCAATTAGTTTGTCCATCTCCTTCTTTACTTTATCACGCAAATGAAAAGGTGTTTTCCTATGGCGTTGAGCGACTGGTTGCACGTCTTTGTCTACATGAAGTTTAACTTGTCTGTTCTTCAGTTTACCTATCCCTTTATATAGGTGCTTAAATTCCTCTTCATCTTCAACCTTCTTCCTTTCAACTTGATTCACAACTTTTATGATTGCCAGTTTTGTTGCGGTACCGTAGCCCATGAGTGATCCTAAGTTTTCACCTTTCACTACATGAAAGTTCGCGACATCATGCATGTCCTTAGTTTCTACGTGTACATGACATGTACCCAACACCTTGAGAGGGTTATGGCCTCCGTACGGCACCAACTTGCCACTTTTAGTCCTTGTCAGCTGCGGTTTTCCTACTTTTCTATAATCGGTCTCATCTAATATGTTCACTGACGACCCGCTGTCGGCCAGCAATTTTATCGGTATGCCATTGACCTTCACCTTTGTGAACGGGCCTTGCACGGAGTTGACCCTTTTGTTGACTGTCTCGGAGTACGTTATTCCGTAACAATAGCTGTCATCACTATGATCTGATTCCTCTGCTGTCGTGTCATTTATTGAGTTGACCTTTTGTGACCTATTGCCTTTGACATCTCAACACATTTTCTTGAAATGGCCCTTTTTGTGACACCCATGACACACTTTTCCTTTAGCTGGGCATGCACCATTTCTATGAGGGAAGTTACCACCACAATTCCAACACTGCTTCTTGGCATCCTGACGACCACCATGCGTATGACCGGCATCCTGACGACTATGTGGCTGACCTTGACCTCGACCTCGGAAATTACTGCGAGATCTGAATGTTGGGCGACCTCTACCTCGACCCCTATTGTTATTGTTATATACTGCATTCACAGATCCCGACGCACTACTTTCATTACTTTCCATAGCCTGTGCTTGCGAATCGGACATTTCCATGGCTCTACCTAATTTAATTATGTCATCGAGTCCTTTTTCGGGCTCCCTCAGTGCTCTTCGGCGCAACTGATTCGATCTGCAACTTTGGATAAGTTGTGACAATATTTCACTGTCATTATCGGCGAATTCACAGTCCCTTGTAAGTGTACGCAACTCTGTGACATATTCATCCAGTGACTGGCCATCTTTTTGTTTACATGAACGAAATTTGTAAATTTCTATTTGAGTGTTTTTACGCGGTTTGAAATAATCTTCCAGCACCGTTCTAACATCTGCATATTTGTCACCGGAAGTGCCCTTCTGTGCAATGTAAATGTCATATACCTTTTCCCCACAATAATGAAGAAGCAATGCTCTTTTCCTAGCATCATCAGCCGTGTCATCGATTTCCATTGCGACAAATAAGTTTTCTAACCTGCCAATCCATCGGTCCCACCTCGGGCCGGTATTACTCTTGTCTATGTCAATGTCAAACGCATGAAACTCTGGAAGACGCTCCATTATTCATTGAAGTTTTTCCTCGTCGCCAAATATAATGTGGATGGCCTATATATCTGCAGACATCACTGGATTAATACCGCTACTAGATGTAAACAACAACACTTCCCGGGCTGAATCTATATTCCCTTTATATACTTCCGGTACAGGTAGGTATAAAACAGGAGTGTATAAATGACTGGAATAACATGAACATTACACGCACGCTAATAGTTTCAAAGACAATATACTCCAGCTATCTAACTGACAGATCACAACAAGTGGTCCGAAACCAAAATTCCTCGTCAGTAGGAAAATCTTCAACCAGCGTGCCACAAGGATCGGTTCTTGGGCCATTTTCCCCTTGTCTTAATTAATGATTTCCCTGATGGAATTGAAGGCCGTTTCCAACTATATGCCGACAAATACGTCAATATCTCATTTTTCAAATTCTTCCCTGAAATAGTAAGAAATACTTCTACAGATACGTCCAATATCTCAAAATGGTCAAAGGACTGGCTTGTGGAATTTAATTCATCTAAAACTAAAGTACTAAGTATAGGGACTGAAGACAAAGATCTAGAATGTATCAATTTCATTTTGTGAAAATATCTATAAATCCTGTGTTATATAGTAGCTTTTCCCACTAGCCACCCCCGGATAAATGGCTATATAGCAGTTTTTCTCCCCCGGAAAATGGCTATAAACTAGTTTTTCCTCGGGGAAAATTTGGCTATATAGCTATTTCCCCTCCCCCCTCTTATAACCATTTTGCCCCCGGGGAAAAACTACTATATAGTGATTTTTCCCCCATTTTGAAATCCTGGATTTTCTTTTCACACATACATGTAAGTAAATCCAGCTCGTTACTTTGTTAACTATAAAAAGAGAGATTTCTATTTAAAATAGAGATATCACAACTTTTGATAAGGAGATACATCTATTGAATTTAGAGATGCATGTATCTCTTAGATAGAAATGTCTTCAGTTTTAATCTCTTTTCCAAATACAGATGCATATATTTATAATAGAGATATATCTACTAGAATTTCGAGATATCTTTATTTAATCCGAGAAATCTGCATATATACTTACGGGAAAAAACCCAGCAGTTCGTTTTTATGTCCCCAGGATCAAATTTGGGGGCATCTAGTTTTTCACCTGTCTGTGACTCTGACGTACGGAAGCCCATTTAGGACTTTAAAAAAATATTTTCGAATTTGATATAACGAATTCTTGAATTTTTTAAAACGGATTAAATTCGTTTTAACTTATTCTCGAATTAGTTAAAACGAATTTAATCCGTTTTTACAAATTCAAGAA
Organism: Pteria penguin; assembly: GCA_035048485.1. NCBI lineage: Eukaryota > Metazoa > Mollusca > Bivalvia > Pterioida > Pteriidae > Pteria > Pteria penguin. The sequence goes on along the minus strand of CM068588.1, from coordinate 43,217,057 downwards.
TTCGTTATAACGTATTAAATCTGTTATAACAAATTTGAGGAATATATAAACTTAAGAATTCCTTATTTCGAATTTAATTTGTTAAAACGAATTTCAAAATCTGTTAAAACAATTTTTTTTATAACAGATATAATTCGTTATAGCGAGTTCCTCAAATTCGTTAAAACGAATTTAATCCGTTTTAACAAATTCAAGAATTCGCTATATTAAATTCAAAAATCTTTTTGATAGATCCTAAATGAGCTTACGTACTGACTCAGTGGGAAAACATCGACTATATCGTTTGCAATACAAGGCTATGAAACTTCACATATAGATTCCTTGTGATGAGACCTTTCATTTTGGACCATGACTTTTGACCTAGTGACCTAGACCTTCGATTCGAGCTTGACTACTCTTCAAAAACTTTCACCTTTGCTATATCGTTTGTACTACAAGGTTTAGGACTTTGAAATTTTACATATAAATTCCTTGTCAATGTGATGAGACCTATCACCTTTTGTACTAAAAGGTGTAGGGCTTTGACACTATACCTTAATATTTGCATAATCATTCCAACAGTTACAGGTAGGGATTTCACATATCGGGTGATACCAAACTTTTTGACGTACAAATGTAATGACGTCCAACACGACTTTTGGCCAACATTTCTGGAAACTTTAACATTGGTCATAACTTTCCAACCGTTACAGATTCATATTTCACATGCGTACTCTTTACGATGCGCCTAATCGGTTTTGTTTGGTCCATTGGAGATGGGTTGTTCACTGACGAGTATCGCTTCACGCTCGGTCAGGTGGACGACAACTTGTCTATCGACGTCGTGGTGAGCGATATTCTGACGCTTGCTTAGTGGACAGCGACATATTTAGGGGGAGCGGGTCTGTTATGGTTTGATCGGGGATATCTCACGGCGTTAAAGCATCTCGTGGTTACCCATGGCAATCTTACAGCAATAAGATATCGGGATCAGGTATTGGGACCACACGTCCTTCCTCTTGTCCATAAATGTAGCTTAACGTTGCAGCAGGTCAACGCGAGGCCCATGTTGCTAGGATTTGTCGTGACTTTCTAACTCACAACAATGCTCCACTTCTTAATTGGCCACCATACAGTCCAGACTTGTCGCCAATGATTCCATGCAGCGCCGGATTCAAAAAGAAAAGTCGAAAATGCATCAACCAAGTCCTTGGTGGTCATATTCGTTAGGGAACGGATCGAAAATTACAAATCTGTTAGAATGAATGACATGTCATGAATGACATGTATACGCAAATAAACGACAATTTTTTTTTACAATGAAATAATAGGAAAAAATACCACACTATGGTAAATATATAAAAAGAAAGACTTGTACATATTTACAACAAAACACTTGACGATATATAGAAACCCCTTTCAAAGTATAACACCATCGGTTTGATCCGCAAGCTATTACCTTACTACATTTTCAAATGTATTTCAAATGTTATATCTAATTTATACAAAAAGAACGAAGGCGTATAATTTCCAAACCGTTACGTAAAGGGGAAAAACTACTATGGGGGAAATTAAAGTTATATAGTATATAGCAGTTTTTCCGACATGGGGGAAAATTTCTATACAGTCATTTTTCCGGGGTGAAAAGCTACTATTGGGGAAACCTACTATATAACACCGGCCTACACACACAGACATCTGGACATAACACATAAAATTACGGAAAATGGACAAATTACATAGACAGCATAGTAACTAAGTGTCCAAACTCATTGCAGTTTTCCGAAAAATTAAATATAAATTAATCTTTTATGCTGAAGCCTTTATGGATTTATATGGATTTCACATAGCTGTTAATTGTCAATCCTTTTATAACTTGATAACTTGATAAAGCCTAAGTAGCCGAAAATTCGTAACAGAGTGTTCTTCTTATTTTCATAAAGAAAAAAGAGGAGTTACCGGCTCAGTTATGTGGCAGAAGTCACCATGGAGCTATACAATAAATAGAAAGACTTTAAATTAATAAAATGTACTTTCCTTTTATTTGTTCTCATTTTGAGTATTCTTGTGAGGCATTGGACAACATTATAGAAAATGACTCCAGCAGACTTGAAAAAAAAACCAAAAAACGTGAAGCGGCTCGAATAGTAACTGGACTTCTTAAATTTTGCTCTCTCTTTTCTGAACTTGGTTGGGAATCATTAAAAACAAGATGGGAAAAACGAAAAATACGTTTAATGTACAAAATTAAAAACTGTTTAGTCCCGGATTATTCCCTCCTAAATATTTTTACAGTCACGGAAACCGCCAAATGAATACATGTATACACCATATCAGACAGTTCAGTTCAGTTCACCTTTTCAAAGCCAATCTGTCAACGAGTAATTTAAGTAACTGTGGTGAAATTGAAATATGTTCACCCTTTAACTCACCTCACAAAGTGAGAGGGAGCTTATGCTATCACCCCGGCCTCGGCGTCGGTCTCGGCGTCTGTCCGGGCAATAACTCAAAAACTCTTGTAGCTAGGAAGTTTAAACTTATATGGATTATGTATCTCGATGTGTAGATCTGCATGCCTGTTTCAGATTTAGGTCATGACCTATATTTTCCGCTCCGGTGCACATGTTCGGAGAATTTGAGTAAAATCTTAAAACGTTTTATTTTTTTATTTTAAGTCCAAACTTGCACGAATGATGTATCTATATATGTCAAAATGGATGCTGGTTTCACATTTAGGTGATGGCCTATATTTCCCGCTCCAGTGCACGTTAGGAAAAATGAGTAAAATGTTAAAAAGTTCTATTTTTGCATTTGGACATCTAAGAAGTCCAAACTTGCACAAATGATGTATCTATGAATGCAAAGATGGATGCTGGTTTCAGATTTAGGTGATGACCTATATTTTCTGCTCCAGTGCACATGTTAGGAAAAATTGAGTAAAATGTTAAAAAGTTTTATTTTTTATTTGGACATCTAGGAAGTCCAAACTTCCATAAATGATGTATCTATGAATGCAAAGATGGATGCTGGTTTCAGATTAAGATCATGACCTATATTTTCCGCTCCAGTGCACTTGTTAGGAAAATTTAGCAAAATGTTAAAATGTTTTATTTTTTTCATTTGGACAGCTAGGAAGTCCAAACTTGCACAAATGATGCACCTATGTATGAAATGATTGATGCTGATTTCAGATTAAGTTCATGACCTATATTTCTGCTTCAATGCACTTGTAAGAAAAAATTGAGCAAAATGTTAAAAAGTTTTATTTTTTCATTCCATGAATGCAAAGATGGATGCTGGTTTCAGATTAAGGTCATGGCCCATTTTTTTTGCAGTGCACTTGTAAAAAATGAGCAAAATGTTAAAAAGTCTTATTTTTTCATTTTAACAGCTAGGAAGTTCAGACTTGCACAAATTGTGAATCTTTGTATGTAGAATAGTTTCTTGTTAGGAAACTTTGAGCAAAATGTTATTATATTTTTATTTATTTTTTTTTTATTTGGACAGTTAGGAAGTTAAAACTTGCACAAATGCTATATCTTTGTATTTAGAGATGGATTTAAGTTTCAGTTTAGGTCATGGCCTATATTTTACGCTTCAGTGCACTTGTTGAGAAGAAAGCAACATGTGACAAAGTGTTATATATATTTTTTTTATTTGGACAGCTACCAATATTCTTGGTTCTGCTATAGGGATTATATTAGGATTTATTGGCAAATATGCTATGAGGAGAGCTTTGTAATCTTTGAATACTCTATGTTTTCCTTGAGTGTAAACATACGAACACAACCGAAACCATCTTACAAAAGGGGGAATTCTTAAAATTTCAACTATACTATTCGGAGACGAAAATAATACATTATCTACAAATATAAATATTGTAAATGCTTTCCAGGCCTTCATCAGACAAAGCAGGCGTTATTCCGAAAATATTGATATATAGTTAAATAGAATATAGTAACTTATCCTACCCGCACCGCACTGCACTCTTTTCTCCCATCTGTCACTTCTCTCGTCACGTACACGTCAATCATATAGCACTACTACTTAGTATACGATAATATTCTCTGAGAATACAGTGTTATACTGTTCATGTTGTAATATTTTGTAAGCCATATAGGGACACGGCGGTCTAAGTTGAGATAATTTGTGCCCGATCTCATTGTTATTAAGACAATAAAATATGTTTCATTCTAATTCCTGTACCTGCCAACATATTCGTAAAATCAAATTATATCATAGAAATCACTCTACATGCATATAAAAGTAAAATTACCTTTTGATTTGAATAGACTCAAAAGTTATCATAATATGTATATGATTAAATCTAATTTCTGAAAATAGTGCCAATGATCGCGAAATATTGCATTATCTTGTCAACAAAATTAACTTTTATTGTACCATATTGAAATAACTATAGTGATATTTATAAGTATTTATTGTATACTTGTTCAATAACTATAGTGATGTAAAGATGATGGATAAATCCTAAGCACAAGTTGAAAAATCATAAAACCAGAGGACATACAAAATCAGTGAAAATGAAAAACAAATGGAAAATAACAAAATATGTCTACTTGAAGAGCATATGTGAACCCCTGTGATGGAGTGAGATCAGGTGCCCGGGGAGAGATATTAGAAGTAGTTATTATATACTTGTTCACTAACTATTCAGTCATATATAATTTATCGTTTAATCACAGCTCCACACTGGATCATGTCCTGATGCATGATCCAAGGTCTCCAAAATGGCATATCTTTTCATGTTTCCTTTAATTTAAACCCTCTTTTCCAATTGTGAACCCTGAAACTATTGGGGTGTTGTTGTCTTTTAAAGTCATCGAGATCTGGTGCCTTTTTTATATCATATTATCTTGTATAATTTAGTAATGTAATACATTACGTTTCTTTGTTTGCTTTTTGGGGGTTTTTGTTGTTGTTGTTGTTTTTTTCTTCAAAAGTAATTTTTATCTTAAATTAAAATAAGTAAATGTAAGGTATTTACAAATTTCATGTATTTTAAAAATTATCAAAATAAGATTTAATGCATGTATAATATGACATATTTCTGCAAAAATAAGTATTTTATAGGTAAAACTTTTGGAAGGGGGTCAAAAATTGATATTTTACTGTCAATGAAACCACTTCAGATGAATATCCGTTTAATAATCATAAGCTTGTAAAGAAAGATGTATTAAAATCCCCTGTCACACCGTCAAGACCTCAACTTTCAAGTGTTCTGTAAAACTCGAACCGATGTCTTTACATATCGTGTAGATGTGCATTCATCTTGGCAGTACTGGGCACCCAACGGCAAGAATTTTCAAAGGGTTAAGCTCATAACGCCACTCTTCAGCTGTCGTGTAGGATTCGAACCAGTGTTGTGGCATGCAGTAGAGATGTATCGTCATATCGCCATTACTAGGTTTAAATTGCCGCGCAAATCATAGCAAGTTGTGTCCTCTCGTTTATTACTCCTAATTCACTCTTTATAACTCATGACAAACTGTACCCTTAAGGACATACCCGGCTAGCAAAACTTTATACCCTGCGCTAAAGAATTCCTCAAATCAAATGCAGTTGATGACAAGAAAGATAACTCTAATTTAGTTATGAATAAAGCTGCAGAATTGCCAGGAATAGTGCAAATGCAGATTTTCTTTGTCTTTTCACGAAAGGTTTGTATGGGAAGGTTTAAATTTCTTCACTTTATTCAGGTGATTATGTATCCAGTATATTTTATTTCAAATTAAAATTGAAGAAAGAATATCCGCCAGGAAAGAAGATATTGAGTAATGTGTTAGGTTTTTACTATTCATGGCAATGAAAAATGTCTGAATTAGTCAATCAAGGAAGTTGGGAAAAACTCAAAATCTTCATTTGGTAACCATATAAGACGTCACTGTGAGTCTCTACGATAGACCACAAGAAGAACCTGGTTCAGTTTGAGGCAAATCTATCCTAAAACTGATTTAAAAGTAGGATATGTCCTTAGGTTACACATCGTCTACACTCATAAATTCTCCTATAAAAATCTTGAATTTTCAAGAAAGTGTCGTAAATAATTATTATTATTGGAAAATTGCTTTGTGAATACCTGTTATTAAAATACCCTCTGATTTTTTATACGTATTGATAAAAAATCTATCAGTAAAATATCACTAACATTGATCTTCATATTTCAGACGTTGTTTATTTTTTTAAGATTTCAATTGGAAAAGGATGTTGATCATTGATCTTTCATCAACGGGGAAAAATCGTTGTTAATATACATGGGATTTGCCGTTTTAATTCTACATCAAGCATTCAATTCCATTTACACATGTATCAACACAAACCATTTATTTAAAAATAGGACCCTAATGGCTCCATCATTGAAAATATATAAACAGAAGGTCACACAGGACGTCGAAAGGTCGCAGACCCGCGGTAGGATTTGACAGGTGCTTAAACGTTGTCATAACATTCCATTTCAATGTACAACATATTGCAGTTTCCTGGAGGTATATAAGAGTACTTCGTTACAATTCATGAATTTCAAAAGATAACGGACTGCAAAGTTGCTGTTTAAAGGTAAGATGTTTTGTGGATGTGTTTAAAATAGGTGGAAGTAAAGAGGTATATAGTTAATCTCCAATTGAAATTCTCTCAATGCGTATTTTTAACATACGTCAAGTAATCCATTTATTATTGTTTTCTTCTTTGTGGAATCTCTATTGACTTTAAGATAATGTCGCACTCTAGACAGAGAATAAATAATATCTTGTAATCATTATCATTTTCACTTCTATGTAAAGCGATTGTGTACAGGAATATCTAATCTGTGTTAATTAGTATAAAAGAGAACAGAAACGCAGGTAACACTTCATGATAAAACTTGTCCTAGACCCTAATTTTTACGTCTTAGACCATATTCGTTACGTCCTAGATTTGTGATTTGTTATGCCCAAGTCCTTATTCCATACGTCTTAGACGTTATTGTTCGGCCATAGACCATATGTGTTATGTCATAGACCTTCATAGAATCTAGCACCAGTTTGAGTTCCGGATAGAAAAAAAGAAAGAAAAGAAAAAGACAAGTTAAGATACAGGATCGGTCGATCTCAGGTTCTAGAGTATTTGATCCATCCAAGAGCTTACTTGTTATTTCTAAGACCCTTGTTGTTATGTCTTAGGCCTTATTTGTTACGTTCTGGACCTTATTTGCTATGTATATTCTCGACCTTATCTGTTACGCTCTAGATTTGTTATGCCCTAGACATTATTTGGTATGTCCTAGACCTATATGTTGTATTCTATACCTTATTGCTAAGTCCTAGACCTTTGTGATGTCCTACACTTATCTCCTAGTCTTTATTCCATATGGCATAGACTTTATTTTTTATATTCTTGACATTATTTGTTATGATCTCGAATTTAATTATTAGTCCAAGACCTTACATTTGGTATAATTGAGATAAGCCTCCGCCCCCCAATCCCGCGCACCACCCCCTTTTTATTTTTTATTTTTATATTAATTATATGTATTATGTATTGTTCGACGTAACTAGCAAATTATATCTGTAAAAATACAGTTTATTTCGTTTAAAGGCAGTAAATAAGAATTGAATTAATTTTAGGTGTTATTTAGGAACAATGTATGTAGCGGCTTTCAAACGCTTTTAGAGGGAATGATGGATAATTTACCGTAAGACTGGTCATTCGACGTTTTAGCGCTCATCTGAGTTTATACATTTTATCTTATTTTTCCCGTTTGTGTTTTTATTTTTGTTTTGTTTTGTTTTTTGTTTTATTTTTGTTTTGTTTTGTTTTTGTTTTGTTTGTTTTTTGTTTTGTTTCTGTTTTTGTTTGTTTTTTGGGGGTTTTGTTTGTTTGTTTGTTTTTGTTTGTTTGGTTTTTTTTTTTTGGGGGGGGGGTTTCTTTTAATTTGTAATCTTCCATTATATTAATTGAAAATAATATTAATTATATTAATATAGAACAATGTGTATTTCGTATATTATATATAATCATATATTATGTTTTGATGCCTGATTAAGTGTGTTTAATGTTGTCACGGAATATTATAATGATGATAATTGTTTTACGATTGACGATGCGTCGCATATATATACACTTTATGTATAGGGTTTATTTTTTCATTTATATTTATACCGGGCACCTGGTATCACCTCTGAATTTCAGGGGTTCGTGAATGACAACTCTGGTACATTGTTGTTAGTGCTATAGTCATGTGACACTAGTTACTTTTACATTTTACATTACTATAGGATCTACAGTGCTTCGATGTGGTTCAAGAGAATTGATTGTTCGATACGTTATCTTGTTTGTTAATATCAAACCCACCAGAAATAAGAATCGAACTCTAATTTCGATTGGATTACTCTTCCCGTTGATCTACTTCTCCAAATTGCATTTTAAGGATAAGAGCCAACCATTACAAAGTCGATATAATCAGGGATATTTTTTTTTGGTAAATATAAAGTGCTACATGCCATCAGATGTAATATGCTTTTACATTTCTATTGATCAACAACTAATTTAGTATACTGATAATTGAAACTATGAATTCTAACATAGATGACAATGGTGGAAGGTCGGAATTCATGTCTAAATTGTGAATAAAAAGTTAAAAATGCAGTCCTATCGTTAGATGGAAGTTTACTAATACTATACTTGTCAGAGAATAAATCTGACTGTGATGTAGTTTGGCATTTTAAAATCTATTGAGGAAGAAAGAAAAGTTATTGACTCAGCCGTATGACAGAAATCACCACATATATATAGTTAATGATATGGAAAACACATGAGGCATTACAAAATAGTCGATTCTAGTGCAGTTACGATACCGACTTTGGGCCGTCATTTGATATGACAATAATCAATCAATTGATGTGGTTAACCGGTTTATGGGCCCACCTTCCCACTCATTGCAACAACAGAATAATCAAGGACACACATTTAAAAATATACACATTCCCTCATATAGAGATCCAGGTTCAACAAGTGTTTCAAGTTGAGAGGTCATAAAACATATAAATACGAATATTAATGCAGAAAACATGGTATCAAAAATATATAAAGCGACATCAAAATGAGGAAAAATTGCCCTTGCAGGTTCAACTGTACTGAATGTCCGGAGAGATAAATGGAACTGAATGTTCACAGTTCCAAAGTGTACTCCACATCAGCTTTATAAAAGAGAAAACTGAAGACATCTGATAAAGCTGTATGACAAAAATCACTAGGGATATGCACATAAAACATGATAATAGGAGAATTCACACCGAAAATGACACTACAAAAATATTCCACTGTGCTGCAATTACGATACCGACTTAGGACGAAAAAGTACCAACATACCTGCATTGTGTTAGTACATCAGTACTACGACCAATGTTGCTACATCTTAGAGGGTTATATTTTTCTATATAAACACTTCTAAGTATATATAAGATATATATTGTTCATTATGTAATAGATGAAACTCACTGTAGATTCTGAGAAAGATAGAGGCTATTGATGTTATTCCGTTTTATCAGGAAATGCTGTGATTGTATGTGTCAGATAAATGTGTTGTTCTAAGTATTGCTCCATACACATACAATCAAATGAAAAAGTAAGTTACGGATCACTGTCCACACGGACTTTATTTCATTCTTTATATGTGTGAGGAAGGTGGATGAAATTATCTTTAGTTAGAGTAACACGAAAATGTTTGAAGTTTACATAAAAAAAGTTTTAAAGAATTTATCGAATTTGAATGAAATTAGTATAGAGAAGTTTCAAAGTGTGTTATAGCAGATCATTATGTATTCATGTACTCGTGACGACATCTGCAAGGCTGGTGATATATTGTGTACATTACATATCCATGTACTCGTGAAGACACATGCCAGACTGATGATACAGTGTGTAGATTACATATCTACATGTATGTACTCGTGAAGACATCTGTCAGAGTGATGATTCATTCTGTACATCACGTATCTATGTACTCGTTAAGACACCGGTCAGAGTGATGACAATTTGTGTACATTACATATCCATGTCCTCGTGAGGTTACCTGCCAGACTGATGATACAGTGTGTTTATTACATATCCATGTACTCGTGAAGACACATCCCAGCCTGATGATACAGTTTGTACATTATATATATATATATATATATATATATATATATATATATATATATATATATATATATATATATATATATATATATATATATATATATATATATATATATATATATTATATATATATATATATATATATATATATATATATATATATATATATATATATATATATATATATATATATACTCATGAAGATACCTGCCACAACGATGACACTTTGTGTACATTTCATATTCATATATCCGTGAAGACATCTGCCAGACTGATGATATATTGTGTACATTACATATCCATGTTCTCATGAAGACCCCTGCCAGACTGATGACGCTTTGTGTACATTACATATTCATGTCTCCGTGAAAACATCTGCCAGACTGATGATATATTGTGTACATTACATATCCATTTACAGTTAGGTGCAGTCCAAACCTTACATAAAGTGCACTTCAAGTTAACTTTATGACTGCTTTTCAACTTTATTTGGCGACAACAGAGTAAATCTGGAATCAAGTATAGTAGTAAATTTGATTCCAAGTTTAGTACTAAACTTGATTCCAAGTTTACTCCAAGTACTTTCTATACACATGTACATTTACTATATTTTTCTATTAAAACAATTTTCTATAAATAAAATATGCAATTGTACATAATAAGACGATTATTTCTATCGTGTTATACCAAACTGGATAATTGTAATAAACAAAGGTGAAAAGTAAACTTGGTGTCGCGTGATAGTAAACCGGAAGACGGAATTACTTTAAAGTAAACTTGATATCAAGTGCACTTGACTAAACTTTAGACTGGTTTTCAGGACGAGAAACTAAACTAGAAGTGCACTTGTCAAATGCACTTGAATGTAAGGTTAGTACTGCACCCAACTGTACTTGTGATGATTACATGTACATTACATATCCATGTACTGAAGAAAATACCTGCCAGACAGATGTTACAGTTTGTACATAACATATCCATGTACTTGTGAAGATACCTGACAGACTGATGACACATTTTGTACATTACATATAAATGTACTCCTTAAGACACATGCCAGAGTGATGATACTCCGTGTACAATACATATCCATGTACTCGTGAAGATACACGCCAGACTGACGATACAGTGTGTACATTATATATTCATATACTCATGAAGACACATCCCCAACTGATGATAAATTGTATACAATACATATCTATGTACTCGTGAAGATACACGCCAGACTGATGACACAGTGTGTACATTACATATCCATGCAATCATGAAGATACCTGCCAGACTGATGATACAGTGTGTACATAACATATCTATGTACTTGTGAAGACATATGCCAGACTGATGACACACTTTGTACATTACATATTCATGTACTCGTGAAGACATCTGCCAGACTGAGGATTCATTCTGTACATAACATATCTATGTACTCATGAAGATACCTGCCAGACTGATGACACAGTGTGTACATTACATATCCATGCACTCATGAAGATACCTGCCAGACTGATGATACAGTGTGTACATTACATATCCATGCACTCATGAAGATACCTGCCAGACTGATGATACAGTGTGTACATAACATATCTATGTACTCGTGAAGACACATGTCAGACTGATGATACATTGTGTACATTACATAAGGGATAGGTTATGGAAAATGGTTGCGATCAGGTGACAATTACACTGCTGTGATTGAATTATCAAAAGAGTTATTTAATGATACATTTCAAATATTTTGAAATATTTTGATCTGTTTCGTTAATTGGATTACGATATCTGAACAAAACGTTTGATTTCATTTATTTCGTTATTGTTTATGTCTTTTATCATTTTATTGATTAATTTAGAATGGCGTACTGCTTTACGCATAACAGACCTAAACTAGTGACTAAAATCGCACTAAAAGGCCAATGAGATGTTTATGAGATATACATCATTATGATATATTTAAGGAATGACATTAGTAATTCATTTTATCAAAAATATATGCACTTCATACTGCCTGAAATATCATTTTCTAAAACTGAGAGAAATTCTCCCTCATGCATAGTTCTTTCCTTAGATTGGTATTTTAACTCTTAAGGATCATTTTTAAATTAAATTGCTCTGTATATATTTATGCTTTGAACTGAAGGTAGGCAAGTTGTGGAATGCGCTTATAGCGCACTTCATTGATACTAGTATATTACTTTGACAGCCTAGTGAAAGAGTTAGGATTAAATTCAGCTCCAGGAAATGCTACTTATACTCTCACGAACTTTTCGGTTTCGGAAGTACTTGAAAATCATAAATCTGTCCTCAATACGTTTGGTATTGACAGACATAAATTAAATTTAGAACTTTCATATTTGTACTGCATGCCAAAAGTGCACAAAAATCCTTACAATCAACGCTTTATCGCTGGTTCCTCGAAGTGTTCCACAAAATTTGTATCGATGCTACTCACAAAAATATTATAAGAAATTAAATCTGGCCTTCATAAGTTTTTGCGAGACACTATATTCCAGAAGTGGATTTAATCAAATGTAGATCCTTAAAAATTCAAAAGAGTTGTTAGAACATCTAAAATCAAAAAGTTTTAATAAAATTCACTCCATCAAGTCTTTTGTCTTTTCGACTCTTTACACAAGGATCGATCATCAGAAATTTAAAGACAGATCAGCAGAAATTATTCAAAATGCATTTACTAGTAAAAACGGAAGCCGCAATCAAATACATAATAAACTTCCTTTGTTAGGGAAAATTCTGATTCCAAAAATAAATATACTGAAACATGATGTCATCCACATGTTGAACTTTCTTATCGATAATATTTTTGTGGTGTTTAGAGGAAAGGTTTTTTCAACAAATTGTCGGCATTCCAATGGGCACTAACTGTGCTAAGCCTCTGGCTGACATATTCCTTTACTCATATGAAGCTGAATTCATTCAGTCTGCTTTCGCAAATAAAAGAAACAATTGGCTTTTGGCTTTTTCACTTACAGAGATATGTATGACTGTTTTCACTTAAGAATCCTTCATTCGCGGATTACCTTAGCATCATCTATCCAAATGAAAAGGAGGTCAAAGAAACCACAGAAAGTAGTAATTCTATTTCGTATTTAGATATTATGTTGTCTTTCAACATTAATTGTCAATTAGACATCTGTGCTATAACAAACATGACGATTTAAATTTCGCTATCACAAACTTTCCTTTCATAAGTAGCAACATTCCATCATCGCCCGCATACGGTGTATTCATATCTCAGTTAATACGTTATTCCAGAGCAGGTTCAAATTACAATGACTTTGTTCTGACGGCAAGGCGACTTTCAGATAAGCTACTCAAACACGGTTATATATGTGCTATACTAACAACGTCACTGAGGAGGTTCTATGGTCGTTACGAGACTCTTATTACTCAATATGAAATCTCGTTATCCAGACTTTTAAATGATATTCTGGACTGAGACCGATTCCGATCAAGGGGCAGGCTTGGTGTAGTGGTAAAGCGCTTGGCTTGCGGGCCGACGATCCGGGTTCAATTCCCGGGTTGCGCCACTATGTATAAGAGGTTGGATACCTCCTGCTTCCATGTCGCGATATAACTGAAATATTGTTGAAAGCGACGTAAAACACCAATCAACCAACCAACGATTCCGATCATTGTACACAGATTTGTCACCTTCTTTACTAGAAATTTACCTACGTCGGCTTCTCCAAATATAAATATGTATGGAATTTACACGATTTGACTCTTCCTACTGGGTATATATGACGGGTGCTTCTAGCAAGCAGGAGAAATTCACTCCCCCGGGCATCTGATCTCACTCCATCAAAGGTGTTCACATATGCTCTTCAAATAGACATTTTTCGTTATTCTCTTCTTGGTTTTAATTTTCACTGATTTTGTATGTCCTCTGGTTTCCTGATTTTCGGATTTATGGTTTGGATTTATCCATCATCTTTACATATATTTTCTCAGTTCAGTTATTTTTATTGTCGTCATTTTCACATCCTAACGTTGTGATTGGTTAACCAGATTTTTATGACTACCATTTGATCAGCGAATGAAGGCGAATGTCATATTGTATAAATAAATATATATCATAGGATTTTTTTATGTTCATGTTATTGTTAAGTATTAGAAGACAGAAAGATAAGTTCTACTAAACATCAACATCAATAGCAAAACACACCTGACTTTATGAGCAAACTTTTACGTTTTTACGAATGCTCCAATAAAACGACGTCGAAAGGGGTGGATTGATCGGACTATATTTGACCAAACTTTGATGATAGGAATCATGAAAACAAATCGATCTCTAAGAATTTGAAACGATGCTATATATTATATGATTTCAGGGAAGTTCTGCAAGTGTCATATAAGACGGAAATTACTTTACTTAATATGGCATCTGATTGTAAGGGGTATTGTTCATTGAATATGCTGCTCAACGCTTGTGTTTCTGCCGAAGGTGTTTGTACAATAATGAGCTACAGAAATTAAAACCTACAGGATTGTGATATCTTATCGAGTAGGTTAAAACGTTTTGAAATCTTATACTGGGTTTAGATCATACGATATATTTAAGTTATGAGCTGAAACTGATCCTAAGACATTCCCATACTTAGAAATAATGGTCTGAGTTTAAGAAAAACATTAGCATCTGGGAGGAAGGATTGGTTTGAATAAAAGGTATGCACGTTCTTTCATATTCTTAAACAGATTTTTATAGATATTTGATAGATAAGTAAATTATAGTCGTTTTACTTACTACTTTCGACTTTGAGAATTATTACCTGTTTGCGACCTCTTTTAGTTTTAAATGGAGAGGTTCAGTAATCTGGATATTACATGAAATTTTGCTTCTTCTCTATTTGATAGTCATCTTTTTTTCAGTTTTTGAAATATGCGTCTTATCTGCGGCCCGAGGTTTTGAGTTCGTGCTTGAGACAACAGCTCCATATATTGTTAGCTTTCGCTTAATACCATATACACACCACGAATATTTCACGTATAAGGTGACGGCATCTGCCTGATGCGGGACATACAAATTTTGACCTTTGCAACGGACCCATTCGAAGCAGTGAAGGATCTTTAACGTGCCATGCATACCACGACACGGGGCCTCGGTTTTTACTATCTCATCCGAAAAGGCAGGACACCTGCATGACCAGAGCGGGACTCGAACCCCGGCCTCCCGATCAGGAGTCCAGTGCGATACCAATAGGCCACGCCGGCTTAGCATGGCTATTTAATAAACGCCGTAGCATCAAATCGTCTATTTAGAAAAGCCGACGTGGCTAAGTGGATAAGGTGCTCGGCTTCGGATTCGAATCCAGCGGTGGGCTCAGCGGTCTCCCGGAGGAAACAGTATGAACTGATGTCCAGTATTACGATAGGCGTGGTACGTAAAAGATCCGACATTTTTTCAGTTGGGTAAATCGTTAAAAAGTTTAAATGTCTGTGTAGTGCATCAGACAGATACCGTACAATATACGTGAAATAATCGTGAAGTTAAAACAATAGCCAGCTAATCAACCATCTATTGTAGACTTTCCACATATACGCAGAAACTCTCTTGTATCATCTGCATTTATGCTTCTCGGCCCATCTGATACCGAAAAGTCTGTGTCGTATGTAATAACTTCATACATATAACTTTATATTTTATCAAAAAGTTAAAAAAAGGACATAAAATCACGTATCTAGTTATCTGTTAACAAACCTAGCAATCGCAGTAGATATGACAGGTCCCCAGGCATGTAATTTCACGCCGGTTTACATATATTTGCCCATCTTTTCCTGTTTGTGTAATAAACTCACTGATTTTGTTATTGCTCAGCATTCTTTTGCATTAAAAGTTTAAAATGGGAAGTCTTGCAACCGAAATTGTGACGATTTAACAACAATTCTTCACTATCTACACATCAAATCCAGTAGTTCTTACCTGTTGCTAACGTAAATTGTGAACGTGTTCAGAGATCGTAACTCTTAATTAAATTGTCAGACAAAAATGTACTAAGATATACACGTATATACTAAACATAAAATCACGTTGTGAACATTTTCAAAGTTTCTTTACATTTGCATTTTGCCTTTGAAAAAGTTTAGAAATTGTAGGGTAAATGATAATTATCCAGTGGAAATGCTTATTATCCGGCTTTATCCAAACTTTTTCAGAGGCGGCAAAGCATCGTCCCTTTTCAATATTAGTCGGGACTCCTACAGAACAAAATACCCGAGCTTGCTTACAGACGGGA